>OY763887.1:19795011-20215011 GCA_963667165.1 Barbarea vulgaris | reverse complement strand
TATGAAGCCTGCAAAAAATCGCATCCAAATCCTCGAAAAGTTACGCGGAATCAAAAAAAAAAAAACCAGGATCGGATTAATCTACACAAAGTTATCGTACTTTGAAGTTTGACAAATCCTTTACTCACTTCAGTTTGCTGACGTCGGAAGGAGAGGTTAAGACTCTCAGATAAATGCTGAAACATAATTACCCTTATAAGTTTTGATTAATTACAATTTATGCCACCCCTTTTCCACATAAATAGGTTTTTTCCTTCATCGACTCTGAGCGTAACTCTTCTTCCTGCAGTCTCCTTAGTTTCGATCTGTTTCGTTTTGGGGATTTTTCAGTTCCATCCAACTTCCCCAGTTTCAGAGTTCCATCCAAATTCCCCAGTTTCAGAGTTTGCTGGTCCGTTCTTCTACTGCTCTCAAGCGGAGAAGAAGAAAAACAGACTCTCCTCCCTCAGGTAAACCCTAATAATATCTATGTCAATTACTCATAATCCTGCAGATCACTGTTTATTTTGTTGCGTAGTTTTGACAAGAGAATTTCGGTTGTTAAATAAACGAAGTGCGGATGTGAACCTCCTAATTCGTCTCATTAACATAATCAATGTCTAACCTGAACGTTCAATCATTGTGAAGAGGAACCTTTGAAATATTCCGATTTAATGTTTATGGGTAATTGTTTAGACAGGAGCAGCATCATGCCTTCAATAATCTTACATAAGGACAGACCCAACCTACAAACGAAGAAGAAGACATGGGCAGTAAGCTATATCCCTATATTAAGACTTAACAGAACCAGCGACTGAAGGTATTCTTCCCTCTCATCTTGATTATCTAATTGGGTTCCTCTTTGTTGATTTTCCTGCTGTTGTATGAAATAGATTGTAGCAAATTATAAAACGGCTTTAGCGAAATTAGTTTGCTCTGACCTCAGAAGGCGAATTCTAAATTATGTAGAGTATGATTTGTTCTTTATTAGCCTGTTTACAGCTCACGGTTATGGAGTAACGTAGAATTGATAACTAGACAATCAAATTAAGTCTATAGGAACTGGTTATGATGATTCTGGTTATTGTTCTTGTATGTACACACGTTCTCTTAAAACATAAAGAATGATGTGGGAAAGTCTGGCTCAGAGTTTAGACTTTTTTCCGTCTGCAGAAGTCTTTCTGCAACTTGATAATCTCGTTCCCTAGGCTCGTTAACAACCGAAGGGCCATGTTCTTGGAGATATGAGCATTCCTCGCCAACTAAAGCATGGTAGGCCTTCCTACAGCCGCAAATTCTGTTTGAAAAGACTGATCGAACCAATGAAGTAAGGATTTTTAACACTACTTTCAAAGGTAGAAACGATTTTTCATGGAGAAATATAATTGGCATAAAGAAAAGTTTAGAAATATACTAGGTTTTGAACCCACGCGTAGCGTGGGTGTTTTATTATATTTTTCGTAAAAATCATATGCAATCTCTAATAATTATCAAATGTTTATTTTTCTATATAGGAGATGATAATAATATATATCTACTATTTAAAAACAAATTGTAGTGACTTTAATCCCTAAATGTTCAAAGTATAATTAAATCTAATATGAAAATAAAAATTAATAGTATGAAAAATTACAGTAACTTAAATCTAGAAAATGAATTGATTATAAATAGTCAATTATTATTATTTGGTACATTTGTATGTTTTTTTTTGTTAATTTATTATACGTTTTAAATGTATAATTTTTTCAAAATAACTCATTTTTGTAAGATTATATATATATATACATATATATATAATTTTCCTATTTGAAGCATGATTTTGAGCATGCAATATTTTGTTTTTCTTCTTAATTTCCTTTTTATTGGATTTTGTTTTGCCATCTTTTGAGTTTACTTTAATTTTTTTCTTAAGCTATCATTTATTCCTCTAACATTAACATTTTCTGTATTTTTCATTTTTTACAAATTGGTTTAGTACATCTTTTTCCAATTTTGAATAACATATCGAACGTTTTAAAGAATACAATAGTTTTCAAAATTCTAACTTATTGACTACAATGGTCTTATAATTTGAAATTGAAAACACACATTCATGATTGTACGCTGAAAAAGATATTAGGCTTACATTTTCTATGAAATTGACTATCCTAAAACATAGTAATATCCTAATAATATTGATCCTTTGGGGTTTTTAGAATAATTGAATCAAATTAATTTGTATGCTAATCGAGCTGCTACATGGACTAAATTTATTGTTTGACATGATCATGACCTTTGGCCTTCCCTTGCCGGTATGCAAATTCTTCCATGAATTTTCATTACCCTTATTGTTCTTGGCACCAACTTGGGAAAAATGGTTCAATGGTGTAGAATTTTTAAAGAGTATTTGCTTTTACTTTTACACATTTTAACATAGAAATACATGAATTTATTTTACTGGCATCATCTATTGTAATAATTTATTTTTGTTTTTCCAGCTCCAGGGTAGCCAAAAAGAATTTTGAGCAGCTAAATCCGAACATGATTTTTCGTGATATTTGTTTAGTTATTTCTTCTAAACAATCTTATATGCTCACCTCAGTAGGTTTCATCTATTCAAATTGTTTCAGACGTTCGAGATGTTTTTGGCAAATATCGATTTTTCCCTTTTTTAGTTTTTGTTAAATTATTGCGAGAATTTATGTCAAACATTGACGTGGACCAATAGCATCGCGTTTTTCAAATCCTATGTGGATGCCTTCAAAACACTATAGCTTCAACTTTTATATAGTATAGACTAGGTCTGTGATCCGCGCTACGCGCGGATATGTTTATATCGATTGATTTGAAATATTTTTTTTTTGTGTTTTCTCAATTTACTAAGTAGTAAAAATAAAACTAAATTTAATTTAATTTAAATTAACGGAATATCAAGTATAGTATTACGACGGGTTGTATAATATTTTCTTTTTACTAATTTTAAACATTTATGTTTTTATTAATTTTTAATATTATCTATATAATTTGTTTATAAAATTAATATATATATATATATATATATATATTTTAGGGCAATTCTCAAAAATAGCACAAAATCTAGTTTTTGTTCCATAATTAGCACATATTTTCATTTAGGACATAAATATCATTTTTATTAAAGGGTAACCCTAAATCATAAGCCCTAAACCCTAAATCTTACCCCTTACCCCCAAAAAAGTATACCCTAAATATTAATATAATTAACCAAAACAAAAAATATTAAATTATGAACCTTATAAAATGTTATTTTTGTCCTAAATAAAAATATGTGCTAATTATGAAACAAAAAAATCATTTGGTGCTATTTGAGGAAATTTCTCTAGATTTTAAGATTAATTTTGGTTATAAATATATTATAATATCATGTATTTTTTTTATTTGCTATGTCATATTATTTAAAAATTTGGTATGATCTTCTTAGTTATAATACCAAATCAATACCAAAACTTTTCTTTAAGGAACTTTTCTATTACGTTGTCAATCTTTTTTTTTTTAATTATAAACACAAATTTTCTTAAAGCTTTATGATTATTTTTTTTTCTTCTTTTTTTAGTAGTTGTCCTTTTTGTTAGTAATTGGAAGTTAAAACTCAGACTTTTCTATTCTAACAACATTAACTTATTTTCTTATGTTGGCAATTGTAAATTTTTTTTTTCAAAGAAATTTTCCTTTACGTTGTCAATTTTTTGGCAATTGTAAATTTTTCTTTTTATTGTTTTGTAAATTTTCCATTAAAATTTACAGTACTTATATTTTCTATTTCAAAGTAGCAATGAACAAAAAATTTAATAATTATTTATCATTTTGGGAATAAATACGAATATGTTAATAGTAAGTTATCGTAAATTTTATTAATGGTAAATTAATAATAATTTATCATTTTATTTTGAAATTTTTTTGGGGTATTTTTATTCTGTATTTGGGAGTAAATACGAATTTTTCATTCTTTATACAAATTGTACTGATTAATGAAATTAATTATTTTTGTAACTTAAAATCATTTTTTATTTTGTAGTAGAGTAGCTTTGTTTCATGTACTTAGAATATGTATCTCGAAGAAATAAAAAATTGTTTCTTTTTGACTTACACAAATTATGGTGAAGTTAATGTGTTAGTGTAAGTATGCATCAATGTACAATTATGTGGGAGCAGAAAGAAAGATTTCCTGATAAAACTATATCTCAAAAGCAATAAAAGTTTTAAAATCAAACAACTAAGGTAAAAATTATTAAAGTATTAATGGAAAAAATAGAAAAACGATGGAAATTTTATGAGGTTGTGATGTAGTATCGAAAAACAAAAAAAGTTTAAAAACAAACAATTAAGATAAAAATTACTAAAATATTCATGGAAAAAACATTGAGGCGTGATGGGAATTCAATGAAGTCGGTGTTGTGTAGCATCGAACTTATTCTTTACGGAAACATTTTCTTTGTGGTAATTGCCAACTGTGTCACCGTCGTCATATGATGTACCACTATGGACGACACCAAATGTCTCTACTTCTTTGTTATCCACTTGATTTGTTC
The DNA here is from genome assembly GCA_963667165.1 of Barbarea vulgaris. Classification (NCBI taxonomy): domain Eukaryota; kingdom Viridiplantae; phylum Streptophyta; class Magnoliopsida; order Brassicales; family Brassicaceae; genus Barbarea; species Barbarea vulgaris. Next base: position 20,210,485 of record OY763887.1, on the reverse strand, counting down.
TTATTTCATACATTGCATCATGCCATTCATAGTCAGAATCTAGTAGACCTCTAGCATAGCATGCTGATTTGAATTCTGGATATATTTTACCATTGAATGTTATGATTTCGCTGAAACTTCTTGGTCTTTTTATTTTATTGATTAATATCCTTAGATAATATAACTCTCCTGCTGACGGATGAATGTTAACTATTTTTACTACTATTTTTCCCTTTCGTCGTTTAGTCTAGATTTTATTGTGATTGTTCCAAGTACATCTTGTTAAAAATTTTAAATAAGTTAACTGTTGAGCCTCTTCAGTTTCCTGGTTTTTTTCCATCCAGACTGTGAACATTGTGCTATCAATATCTTCCCTACGGAGCACTTGCTTGAGATCATCTGTAGCTATATATGTAACGTGTTGTTGTCAAGGAAGATGGATTAATGAGCTTTTGAACTGTAGGACCATTTTCTATCATAATGGTTTCTTTATCAACCCCCTTTGCAATGTATTTGAAAAGGTAGTTAAGAATGGTTGAATCATTAAAAACCAGGCAAGGAAGTTGTTTGGGAGAAGAGGAAGAAGCTGAATGTGACATAGTTCTTGTGTGAGATTTAAAGAATACCCGATAAACTAAGTAAAATATCCGATAATCATATTTTAGAATAGCAAGTTTCTCGTTTTTGTTTGTAGAATTTTTTTTTTTTTATTACAAACTCAAATTTTCTTAAAGCTTGATTATATATTAATTAAATTAATTTTAATTAAAAACATACTAAAATAGCATGATTTTTTTATGCCTATATTGACGATGATTTTTCTTTTAAGTTTTTGGCAGATATTGATTTTTTTTATTGCAATTTTTTTTTTTTACAAACTCAAATTTTCTTAAGCTTGATCTATATATATTAATTATTAATTAAAAACATACTTAACTGGCATGATTTTCTTATGTCTATATTGACGATGATTTTTCTTTTAATTTTTTTGAAAGATATCGATTTTTTCTTCTTCTTTTTTTTTGTTTTTCTTAAGTTTTTGGAAGATATCGATTTATGGTAAACATTGTCGTGGACCAGTAGAATCACGTTTAAGTTTTTGGCAGATATCAATTTATGTTAAATATTGACGTGAACCAATAGCATTGTGTTTTTTAAATCCTATGTGGACGCGTTAAGAACACTATAGCTTCAACTTTTATATAGTATAGATGTCTTTTCTTATTACGTTTTGAATTATGTATGACATATTACATTTTGAGTTTTGAAGTTTCATCATATGATTGGGGAAATCCCTCTTCTCATACATAGTGACCAGAGTGAGGATTCCAGAGTGTGTCTTCGAACTGAATTTGGTAGAAGAACTTTGATGTGACTTTTCAGCTCAACCATAATGTCCTTCAGATCCATTATGGCCGAGTCCTGCGCAATAGATTGCTTCTTGAGATCAAACCAGTCATATGTTGCATTTTTGTTGGAATCGGTTTTTACCTCGAGCGTGTACATCGAGTTACAGCGATCTGGACATGTGAGCATGAGTCAGGTTATAAACAGACTAAGAGATGGAAAGAGAGGATCGAATGGCGATACTCAAAAGGACCCATCCCGGATTCAACGACCAAGTCCGGATCCTTTCTTATACTTAACTCATTTTAGGGTCTGATCCTTAGACAAATTTGTTTGAGGTTGATTATGTGATTCAATTTAAGAGTCATTTGATAACATTAGAGATAAACAACAACCGGATTTCTTTATTTATATAACAAAGGATTCGATACAATCCAGCTTCTCCTTCGTATTTTCGGACTATTTCTCGACCGACATCCTTACCGCGGGTCGCGGGCGTGACAAGTCTCCCCCTCTTAAAGGGGATTCGTCCCCGAATCCGCCTCTTGTTGATCTTTTCCTATCTTTTTAAACCATTCTGGAAAATCGGCCTTCATCTTATTTTCAATCTCCTAAGTGGCTTCTTCACGTCCAGAGCAATCCCAGACAACCTTTATCATGGTGAACTTCTTCCTTCAAGTTCCTTTCTCCGTGAGGTCAATAATCCTCATTGGTTTTGCTTCCACCGTTAGGTTACTTTTTAGTCCGTTCGTTATGTCTTTAACGACGTAGTCTTCGTCACTTAGGCACTTTATTAGTTGTGATACATGGAATACCTTGTGGAAGGCATCCAACCTTGGTGGTAATTCGAGTTTATAAGCCACCGCGCCTACTCGTTCAATCACATTGTAAGGACCAACGCACCTTGGACTTAACTTCTTCTTCTTGGTAAACCGACCTTGACCCTTGTAAGTAACCGCCTTAAGGTACACCAGGTCGCCTACATTAAACTCCAACTCCTTACGTCGCCTATCCGTATAGCTCTTCGTTCTATCTTGGGCTTCCTTTAGTTTTATCTTTAGGAATTTTATCTTGGCCGTTGTCTCATCCACGATGTCTGGCCCGAATAATCTCTTTTCTCCCACCGGTGTCCAACACAACGGTGTTCTACAAGCTCCACCGTATAATGCTTCGTATGGTGACATTCCAATACTAGCTTGATAGCTATTATTGTAGGCGAATTCGACCAACGTTAAGTACTTCTCCCAATTGCCTCCCCAATCCAATACGCATGCTCGCAACATGTCTTCTAGTGTTTGGATCGTTCTTTCAGATTGTCCATCCGTTTGTGGGTGATAGGCCATGCTCATATTCACCCTTGTTCCCAAAGCCCTTTGGAAGGCTTTCCAAAAGTGTGATGTGAATCGGGTGTCACGATCCGATACAATGCTTACCGGAATCCAGTGCAACCGGACTATCTCTTCTACGTACCTTGCAGCAATCTCTTCGGCTCCACCTTTTTCCAAAATTGCAACAAAATGTGCGGATTTAGTTAGTCTATCGACCACCACCCAAACCGCGTCATGCTTTGCTTTCCCCATTGGTAACCCAGTCACAAAGTCCATGGTTACGTGATCCCACTTCTGATACGATTCTGGATGGAGAATCGTGTCCCAATCACTCACTGGGAAGTTAAGGTGACAAGTTTAGACTCCAGGCTTGAGCAGCAAGCTGATCTAGAGTTGGTTGGAAGGATAGACGCCACGAGAGGATGCGGAAGGCCTCTTGATAAGTCTATTCGAACAATCTAATCACTAGAATTGTTCTTGGGTTCTAATTCGAATCACTCGAAAAAGAGATAGAAAAAGATAATTTTTATTCAAAAAAGAGGTTAAGAAAAGACATAAGAGTTCTCAGAGAAAATAAAGAAGAGAGGAGACGAAGAGGAGAAGAGAGGAGGAGCGCATGGAGTTAATGCTCGGTGAGTTTTGAGACATGCCTCGGAAACTCACCAAAGACCACACTACAAGAAAACAGCCGGAAAACCGACGGAATTTCCGACGGACCTGTGTCCGTCGGAAAATTCCGACGGTAAAACGACGGATTTCCGACGAAATTGCATTTTTTTAGGTCGTCGGAAATCCGTCGGCATTTCCGACGGATTTTCGACTGACGTATGACCGTCGGAAATCCGTCGGATATCCATCAGAAAATTCCGACGGATTTCCGACGGATAGCACCACCGCCATTTCCGACGGATTTCCGACGGATCGCCGACTAATCCGTCGGAAAATATGAACGTTAAAAGAGCCGTTGGTATCGCAGGTTACCGTTGTATGGTGCCGTTGCATTCTGACGGATTTCCGACGGATGCGTGTTTATAAATATGTTTCCACACTCTTCATTTCATTTTACTCCAATTCCATCTCTCTCTCTATTTTCTTATGATATTCATGCGATTATAAACAAAAAAAAGTGGAAAGATATGTCTAGATATTTTCGATCATAGATGGACGAACCAATGATGAATTCGGAGACGAACCTCTTAAACGAGGAATATGCACGAGGCATAGTCGAGTTCATGAAATTGGCTGGAAATCAACCGCGTGTACTTAAATCAGGTAAGTTGAAATGTCCATGTTCAATTTGTAGAAATTCTCGTAATGTTGCGGTAGAGATAGTTTGGCATCACTTGTATACCAATGGATTTACGCCGGGTTATAAGATTTGGTATCTACATGGGGAAACAAATTATGATCATGGTAGTAGTAGTAGTGGACCAACAGTCTCGGAATTTGTAGGAGATAGAACGGAAGTAGATGTAGGTGTAGGCACCGTTGAGATGGTAAATGATGCGTTTAGAGAGAATGTACAGTATGGCAGTGAAGAGAGAGATAGGTTTGAAGAACCTAATTTAGAAGCAGGAAGATTTTTTGGTATGTTAGACGCATCAAAGCAGCCACTTTATAAGGGGTGTAGAGAAGGTCATTCGCCTTTATCATCTGCCACTAGATTGATGACGATTAAGACGGACCACAATTTGTCAGAGGAGTGTGTTGATGCGATAACAGACTGGGCGAAAGATTTATTGCCTGAAGATAATCTTTTACCCGCATCGTACTACGAGGTACAGAAACTTGTAGCTGGTCTTGGTTTGCCGTATAAGGTGATAGATGTGTGCATCGACAATTGTATGCTATATTGGAGAGAAGATGAAAACCGTAACAGCTGTCGATTTTGTCGCAAACCGCGGTATCAGGAAACGAGTGGTCGAGTTCCAATTCCATATAAACGTATGTGGTATTTACCAATAACAGATAGATTGAAGAGGTTATATACATCTCAGCGTACGGCAGAGCCAATGAGATGGCATGGAGAGCATCGTCAAGATGGAGATATTACACATCCTTCAGACGCAGAGGCGTGGAAACATTTTCAGTCTACCTATCCGGATTTTGCGTACGAGCGCCGGAATGTGTACCTCGGGTTATGCACAGATGGTTTTAACCCATTTGGGAAGCATGGAAGGAAGTATTCGTTGTGGCCTGTAATTGTAACTCCTTACAATTTGCCTCCATCTCTGTGTATGCGTCGAGAGTTTTTGTTTCTCTCCATTCTTGTTCCTGGCCCAGATCATCCGAAGAGATCACTCGATGTATTCCTCCAGCCATTGATTTATGAGTTACAAATGCTATGGGAGCATGGTGCTGAAGCCTACGATGTTTCATGCCAACAAAATTTTAACATGCGTGCGGTTCTTATGTGGACCATAAGCGATTTTCCAGCATATGGTATGTTATCTGGATGGACAACTCATGGGAGATTATCATGCCCGTATTGCCAAGACAACACTGATGCATTCCAACTTAGGAACGGAAGAAAGAGTTATTGGTTTGATTGTCATAGAAGGTTTCTACCGAGTGATCATCCGTATCGTCGGTCTAGAACATTGTTTACGAAGTCTAAGAAAGTGTTTGATGCGCCACCTCCTGAGATAGACGGATATACTTTATTAGAACAATTGAGAGATTTTGGTGCTGATAGGACTCCTGACTGTGGGGGTAATGGACATGAAGTTGTGTACGGTGCCGGTGAAGTTCATAACTGGCACAAGAAGAGTATTTTTTGGGATCTGCCTTACTGGAAGACCCATTTATTGCGGCACAATCTAGATGTGATGCACGTTGAGAAAAACTTCTTTGAGAACATCATGAACACTGTCTTAAACGTCAAAGGCAAGACGAAAGACAATATCAAATCTAGATTAGACTTGGCCGAGATTTGCGATAGGGCTTTTCTTGAAGTTCAGCCGGATGGTAAATACATATTTCCTTCGTACGGGTTGCAAGGAGATAAGAAAAGGGAATTTTTTGATTGGATTCGCGATGATGTCAAATTCACTGATGGGTATGCATCAAATCTGCGTAATTGCATATATTATGGAGAAGGGAAATTTACAGGAATGAAGAGTCATGATTGTCATGTTGTGATGCATCGGCTTCTTCCTTTCGCTTTTGCCCATCTTCTTGATCCAGATGTCTACAAAGCAATTGCAGGAGTTGGTTCTTTCTTTCGAGATTTATGCACAAGAACACTTACTGTTGACGGAATCCGAAACTTAGAGGTCAATATCCCCGTGATCCTTTGTAACCTTGAAAAGATATTTCCGCCATCTTTCTTTGATGTGATGGAACATCTTCCTATCCACCTCCCACGAGAAGTTGCACTAGGAGGTCCAGTTCAATACCGTTGGATGTATCCTTTTGAGCGGTATATGTTTCATCTGAAGAAAAAGGTTAAAAATTTAAGTAGAGTAGAGGGATCAATTGTCGCACAGAGCCTCAACGAAGAAGCGTCACAGTTTGCTGAATATTACTTCCCATCCGAAGTTCGTACAAAGAGTAGACGTCCTGGTCGCCATGATGATCGTAATGAGAGAGCGATTTATCCCGTCGTAGTTCCTGAGTTGTTTTCCCAAGTTGGTCGAGTGAGTGGAAAAAGCAAGACACGCACATTATCACAACAAGAGGTTAAACACTTGCATATGTATATCCTAACAAACTGTGAGGAAATTGCGGAATATGAAAGGTAAAAAACTTTATTTATGACAATGTATATATATATTCGAATATATTATATTTAATTTAACTTTCATACAAATGTGGTTTTCGTACAGGATTTACATGGCATTAATACGCGGGTGGTTTGTGGATAAGTCAGAAGAAGAGCTTCAACAACATAAGGAGGAAGATTTTATGACTTGGTTTAGGGAATTTTACGTAAGATTTAACAAAACCCTATTATTTTCAAATAAGTGTCAATGTCATTTATGTTAATTGCGGTTAATTTTTTTCGTAGATTCCTGAAGGAATAAAGAGCGGAGCCACATTTCCGACATGGTTAATGGAATTTGTTAGTGGTCCAATCTACCGTGCAAAGTCTTATCCTAGGTATTGCAGTCGGGGATATGGGTTTAGGATTCATGACGAAAGAAGGACAAGACCATCTGCAGATTATGGTGTTTCTGTGAAGTCTGGTAATGATGTTTACTACGGCATTCTTCAGGAAATATTGGAAGTTAAGTACCCAGGAATGTTAGACTTGAGGTGCATTGTTTTTAAGTGTGATTGGTATGATCCAGTACTTGGTCGTGGTGTTGTCGTGGACCAATTTGGTGTTACTTCTGTTAACACAAATCGGAGACTACAACATTATGATCCATTCATTCTAGCGTCACAAGCAGATCAGGTTTGATTCAATTAAATGTTGTGTTTTTACTAATTTTTATGTTTATTTCGGCGTTTACTTACGAAAATTTCTGTATTTCTTTATAGGTGTGCTACATTCGTTACCCTCGCATAACACGGCGGTCAGATCCTTGGGTCACAGTTACTGCAATAAGCCCTAGAGGAAGAATTTATGGAGTTTCTCAACACGATGCCATGCAGCCAAGCATAAGTACTCCAATGGATCCAGTTGCGGCCTCTACTGGTGTCGATCTTGTGGTTGATTTCACACAAATCGGTATAGTTCATTCCGAGTCAGAAGAAGAACAAGGAGAATTTTATGACGATACAGACTCAATTACATCTGAAGGATCAACATCATCAGAGGAAGACGAACAAGGAGAATAACAAGGAGAATTAAAAAATATCTTGCAAAAGTAATAAATTTGTACAATGAACTACGGTTTGGCTTGATCCCGATATGGGTACGTAGGCAGCTCTAATCGAGCGCAGCTATTTAACAAAAATAATTTATTCATTTTTAACACTATTCAAATAATGTGAATGTTTTAAATCATATAATGTAAATCATATAATGTAAATCATATAATGTGAATGTTTTAAATCATATAATTATATTTTAAATCATATAATGTAAATCATATAATGTGAATGTTTTAAATCATATAATGTATATATATATATATATATATATCTTTTGATATTTAACCAATTACATAACATGGCTCAATGGTTTAAACTGTATAAATTATCCTAGAGGGCTACAGTTCGACCCTCAGGATCTCCAAAATAAATAAACATTTTTCCGACAGATTTCCGACGGATTGAAGATACTTTCCCAATGCCGCGTGTTAATATTTGCTGCATGCCGACGGATTTCCCAATGCCGCGTGTTAATAGTTAGTTAATTCCGACGGATTTCCGACGGATTAGCCGTCGGAAATCCGTCGGAAATCCGTCGGAATACGCGAATAAATAAACCAGATCGTCTTCTTCGCCATTCACTCGAGAAAATCAACAAAACTCAACAAAATTCTTCAAACCATCGATTCTTCAAAGTTTTCCATCAAATCTTCTTCCAATGGCTGGGTCTCAAAGAAACATGTAAGTTTTTAATGTTTATTAAGAGTTTAATTTGTTAGATTTGTGGATTTAGGGTTTTGAAATTTAGATCTATGGAATTTGGTTATAGATTTGGTTGAGGTAATTTAGATTAGGAATTTAGATTATGATTTTGGGTTATTTGGTTATAAATTTGGATTTCCTATATTAGGTTTTGAAATTATGATTGTTAGATCTAGATTTAGGATTTTTTGTTTTTAATTTTTGGTTTTGGAATTGAAATTGAAATAGAAATTGATTTTACAAATTGATTTTTTGATTTAGGATTTTTTTAGATTTTGAAATTTTTGGATATAATTTATATATTGAAAATAATTAATATATTTATAATTGTGAACATATTTATAATTATTTGAGACAATTAATAATAAATATATTTCTTATGATTTTTTTTTTAAAAACTGAATTTTAAATTTTTTAATGATTTTCGTATTTTTTTGTCTATTTTTAAAAAATTATTTTCAAATTATAAGTTATGAACAATGATTTATGAAATATATTTTATAAATTTATGTCTATTTTTAAAATTTTATAATGATTCTGTTTTGTTATAAATTTTTATGTAGGGATTATGGAGCATACGTCGAGTCTACGAGCGGACATCGTCGTCACCGTAGGAGTACAGCTGCGAGGAGTTCTCCTACGCCGTCCACACATATTCCGGATACACAGATTCCGGAAACTCATTCACCGGCACCAACCGCAACTGCTCCGACGCAGATGAGTGTCGAGGACTTTATGAATCTTCCGGGACGAGAAAGACTTCCACGTCTTCATCCAGATTGTCAAGGAAGAGACATTTGGTAAGTTTTTGTAATTATTTATTTATTTAATTTATAAATGTACTTTTTTTAAACTAATTAGGGTTTTATTAATTAAATTGTTTTGTAGGTTTGACCAATCGCACACTGGGATCTCAAAGTCAATCAACCGAATGTATCAAGGAATGCTTCAGCATCCATATCCAACATACAGCTCAATGCCGATCCAAGATAGGGATATGTGGTTTCGCCAATTTGCGGTAATGTATTTATTTTGTTTTTTCTATTAAAATTGAATTTAAATTTTTTAAATTATTCTAATTCATCTTATTTTTAATTTGCAGCAAGAATTCAGGTGGGACAGTCACTTAACCGCTTTGGTTAGACGCGAATTCGATAAAAAATGCGCACGGGCGTATTCATGGAAGATAAACGAGTGGAAAGAAAAGTGGAAGCAGAATGATGTGCCAAGGGACTTGGTTTCGAACCCGGATCTATTTAACGGGTTCATCGCTTACTGGACTGAAGAGGCTACCAGAGAATCCGCCGCAAAACATTTTGCATCCCGGAACAGCGATCGCAAAGGAAAGGGCAAAGCGACGCACAATCTAGGTGCGAAGAGCAACGCGACGAAAGCAAAAGAACTAGTAAGTTTTTTTTTATCCCTTCAATTTTCATTCATTAATTTTTTTTAAGTTTAAGATTCACAAATTTTACTCAATTACTTTATTTTGCATGCAGTTTCGGGAAGATGGTGTCGAACCATCTAATTTGAGATTGCTCCAAGCTGTCCACACTGGCAAGGATGGTGTAATCCACGATCAAGTCACTCTGGATATCGTCGAGAACGTCAATAGGATGCGTGAAGAGTTCCTAAATTCTCAACCAATCATTGAAGGAACTCCTCCCCTAACCGAAGTTCCTTTGGAGAAGGAAAACGAGTTCGTATTTGAGGTAAGTAAAATTTTTTTTTTTATTCAAGTTTTAATTCATTTTCAATTTTTAGTCAACTTTTTTATTGCTTCCGCAGGCTATTCCGAGGTCTAAAGGCGGGTATTATGGTCTTCCCGACGATACTTCATCCTCCATTACGTCACGCTTTTACGGAGGTTCTCACGCTCCACATTTAGAAGCTAAAATGGAGGAACTCGAGACTACGGTGCAACAACTCAGAGAGGAAAACCAAGCGATGACGGCTAGGATGGAAGCATTCATGGCTCAATACCCACCACCACCACCTTAGATCTTGTTTATATATGTTTTTTTTAATTATTTGTTAGAAACCACTTTTTAATATTTTCTGTTGTTTTAATTTTTATTTCGAATAATTTAATATTTAAGTTTTATGTTTTTTTAAATTATTTGTTAGAAACCACTTTATGTTTAATATTTTCTGTTGTTTTAATTTTTATTTCGAATAATTTAATATTTACGTTTTATGTTTTTTCTATTTTAAAAAACAATAAGAATATTATTATTTTTCAAGTATATGAATTTATAAATTATTATAAATATTAATTAAATACCGGTTCTTAAGTGACAATCGATATTTTGATTTATATATTCTAAACTTATCATTCAAACCAATATGAATATAACATAATACAAAAACAATTCAATTGAAACGGTTAAAAAAAAAAAGCCATGAAACCGCAAACCATCGGAAATCCGTCGGAAATTTCCGACGGATTTCCAACAGATTTGGACAAACCGTCGGAAATCCGTCGGAAATTTCCGACGGATTTCCGACGGTTTGGGGTTTCATGGCTTTTTTGACAAATTTTACACAATAAACCTCAAACAACTTATTATATTATAAGATTATTAGATATAACACAATTTAAACTTAGTATTTAGGTTAAATTATTGTTTTCAAGATTTTGGGATGATTTACACTAAAGTTCTTCATAATGAAATATATAGTTTAACTTAAATGTTTACTAGTTCCTAAGTATAAATCTTAATTTTGATAAATTCTTATACGCGGAGGTGAATATTGTAAACTTATCATTGAAATCATTAATAAACAACACAACAAACATATTTCAATTGAAACGAATCGAAAAAAACTCACGAAACCACAAACTGTCGGAAATCCGTCGGAAATTTCTGACGGATTTCCGACGGGTTTAGAGAAACACGTGTTCGTTTTTAAGGTTTGTCTGACAAAAGGAATAATATATATTTTTCTCAAGTCCGTCGGAAATCCGTCGGAATTTCCGACGTATTTCCGACGGACAGTGAAATTTTCGCAAAAATCAAACGTTTTCGTGTCCCGCGTTAGTTGAATTTTACGAAATTATTTCTAAAGTCCGTCGGAAATCCGTCGGAAATTCCGACGGACAGTGAAATTTTGGCACAATCAAACATTTTCGTCTCCCGCGTTAGTTGAATTTTACGAAATAATTTCAAACATTCCGACGGATTTCCGACGGACGTTCCGTCGGAAAATTCTGTTTATAAGCGCGACCTCACTCGAAAAATCAGAGTGAGTGAGAGTGATTGTTAGATTTAGGTGAAGTTATAAGTTTTCAAAGTTAGATTTAGGTTTGGAATGTTAGATTTAGGTTTGGAATGTTAGATTTATGTTTTAAATGTTAGTTTTAAGTTATAAATGTTAGTTTTAGGTTTGGAATGTTAGTTTTAAGTTTTGGAATGTTAGATTTAGTTATTGTGAAGTTAGAGATGAGATTTGAATCTTTGTTTTAGGTTTGGAATCTTATATTTAGATTTTAGAGTGTTTGATTTAGGTTTTCAAAGTTAGATTTTAGGTTTGAATGTTAGTTTTAGGATAAAAATGTTATATTTAGATTTTGCAATGTTAGATTTAAGGTTTTCAATGTTAGAATTAGGTTTATAATGTTAGTTTTAGGATAAAATTGTTAGATTTATATTTTATAATGTTAGATTTAGGTTTTCAATTAACATATTTTGGTTTGGAATGTTAGATTTAAGTTTTGAATGTTAGATTTAAGTTTTGAATGTTAGATTTAGGTTTGGAATTGTAGTTTTAGGATAATAATGTTAGATTTTGGTTTTGTAATTAGATTTAGGTTTGAAATATTTCTTTTAGGTTTCTAATGTTTAGTTTTAGATTTGGAATGTTAGATTTAGATTTTGGTTTTAAATGTTAGTTTAAGGTTTATAATGTTAGTTTTAGGATAAAATTGGTAGATTTATATTTTGGAATGTTAGATTTAGGTTTTCAATTAACATATTTAGGTTTGGAATTTTAGTTTTAGGATAATAATGTTATATTAAGATTTTCGAATGTTAGATTTAAGTTTTGAATGTTAGATTTAGGTTTGGAATTTTAGTTTTAGGATAATTATGTTAGATTTAGGTTTTGTAATTAGATTTAGGTTTGAAATGTTTCTTTTAGGTTTCTAATGTTTAGTTTTAGATTTGGAATGTAAGATTTAGATTTTGGTTTTAAATGTTAGTTTAAGGTTTATAATGTTAGTTTTAGGATAAAATTGGTAGATTTATATTTTGGAATGTTAGATTTAGGTTTTCAATTAACATATTTAGGTTTGAAATTTTAGTTTTAGGATAATAATGTTATATTAAGATTTTCGAATGTTAGATTTAAGTTTTGAATGTTAGATTTAGGTTTGGAATTTTAGTTTTAGGATAATTATGTTAGATTTAGGTTTTGTAATTAGATTTAGGTTTGAAATGTTTCTTTTAGGTTTCTAATGTTTAGTTTTAGGTTTGGAATGTTATATTTAGATTTTGGTTTTTAATGTTAGTTTAAGGTTTATAATGTTAGTTTTAGGATAAAATTGTTAGATTTATATTTTGGAATGTTAGATTTAGGTTTTCAATTAACATATTTAGGTTTGGAATTTTAGTTTTAGGATAATAATGTTATATTAAGATTTTCGAATGTTAGATTTAAGTTTTGAATGTTAGATTTAAGTTTGGAATTTTAGATTTAGGATAATAATGTTAGATTTAGGTTTTGTAATTAGATTTAGGTTTGAAATGTTTATTTTATGTTTCTATAATGTTTAGTTTTAGGTTTGGAATGTTAGATTTAGATTTTGGTTTTTAATGTTAGTTTAAGGTTTGTAATGTTAGTTTTAGGATAAAATTATTAGATTTATATTTTGTAATTTTAGTTTTAGGATAAAATAATGTTATAAGGTTTTTTTTTTTTTTTTTTTTCAATATTTGAGAATTAATTTTTTAATTTTTAATTATATAAAATATGAATTTTGTAATTGTTTTAAATTATTACTATTAATATTTATTTCATTTCTATATTTTTAAATATTTATTAAATTATTTTGAAATTTAAATAAATTTTTTTTAATTAAAATTCGGAATATATAATTATTTATTAAATAAATTTTTTTTTATTATAATTTACCCAGTCCGTCGGAAATCCGTCGGACTATTCCGACGGATTTCCGACGGCATATATTCCGACGGATTTCCGACGGATTGATGAAACGACCATACCGACGGATTTCCGACGGTTTGACGGAACCGGAAAAACCGACGGATTCCCGACGGCTCGTCGGAACACGTAAACCGACGGATTTCCGACGGCTTGCCGGAACACCTAAACCGACGGATTCCCGACGGCTCGCCGGAACACGTAAACCGACGGATTTCCGACGGCTCGCCGGAACACGTAAACCGACGGCTTTCCGACAGATTTCTGATTCATATTATCCGTCGGAAATCCGTCGGAAATTCCGACGGATTTCCGACGGATGTTCCATTTCCGACGAGATAGAAGCGACGGACGTATCCGTCGGAAAGCCGTCGGTATTGGTCAATTCCGACGGATTCCCGACGGATTTGGCCGTCAGTTTCTCGCCAGTTTTCTTGTAGTGCCAACTCAAAATAAACACACAACGAAAATAAAAACTCTCAGACATAGTTTAAAATTCAAATAACTAAAATAGAAAAAGATAGAAAGAAAAGAGGATAACGGTCCGCGCCAAACAATCTCGAGATGGCCGGACTAGGTCGGACTAGCACCAAGCAAAGGTGAACCTATGGACCACGAACCTCATTAAAAACCTTCCTTTGGAAAACCACTTGGGAAAAACCAAAGACAAGGGAAAAAAGTGTAGGTGAGCCATAGGGCTTGATACTAGCCATCCCGGACATGAACCAAGACCAACGTGGCCGAGGTATCATCTACGTCCGAGTGACCCTTACGAACCAAAGCTTGACGAAGCCTGATCACTTGAGCAATCCGGATTCGGCTAAGTAAATCAGCCTGATCTGCCACCGCTAATCCCAATGGTTCTAATCCTTGGGTTAATGCATTCAAATGCAACGTCCCAATCATATTCACCAATACTTCTTGGTTCCTTTCCGCTTCTACCTCAAACCGTCTACGGCTTAGTGCGTCGGCAACTTGATCCTGTCTCGATCCATCACCTATATCCTGCAAAGATTCAAACTCACTCGGTGGTACCGGTGTAAAGTTAAATGAACAAGCAAAATCATCATTAAGTCCAAAAGAGTTCGGTTCAGCCTAAGGTTTATCTCTTTTACTGATCCTAGCCATAGCAAAATGGTTGGCTTTCTTGCTTGATTCCTGTTTGCCTTGGAGTCGAACTTGATCAAAATAAACTTCATGTGGAGACTTCGGTACTAGAGTTGTCTTCCTTCCTTTGAACTAGAACGTATGCCGGTTGGTAAAGCCATCATGAACTACCTTCCTATCAGATTGCCACGGCCTCCCAAGCAGAATATGTTCAGCTTCCATAGGTAGAACATCACATAAGATTTCATCTTCGTATTTGCCGATGACTATAGGGACCTCCACTTGATGTTTCACTTTCATTTCTCCATCTTTGCTAAGCCATTGAAGATCATACGGCTTCGGATGCTTCTTGATTTCTAATCCCAGCTTCTTAAGCATTGTTTCACTTACCACATTAGTACAACTTCCACCGTCAATGATATGGCTGCACACTTTTCCCTTAACACAACATCGCGTGTGAAACAAGTTAGCTCTTTGTTCTTGCTCTTCGGTCTTAGATTGTATGCTGAGCGTCCTCACTGCTACTAGCAACTCTCCTTTATCTGGTAACTCAACATCCTCATCTTCATGCTGCTTAACTTCTGGTTGCTCATCTTCGGATTCATACTCGCCATTATCCTTTAGAATCATTATCCTTTTGTTGGTACACTCACTCGCATAGTGTCCCACTCCTTGGCACTTGTAACACTTGATTCTACTTGTTCTGGATTCAAATTTTCCTTTATCTCCATAAGTCTTTGCTTCAGGGTTTGAAATAGTCGGCTGCTTGCTTTCACTTTGTAATCTCGGCTTCTCATCTCTCGGAAAGCCACTTGTGTAACTACTACTTCCAGCTCCAAAATGGGTCCGTATAGGACCTCTCCTCTTAAGTTGTTGTTCAATGAGTATGGCTTGGTGTAGCATTTCCTGTAGGTCAACATGAGGCTGCATCTCCAATCGGTCTTGTATGTCTCGCTGCGAACCTCCTAAAAACCTCGACATAGTAGCCTCTCGGTCCTCTTGTACATCAGCTTGTATCAGCAAGGTCTCCATCTCCTGGTATTATTCCTCAACCCTCTTACTACCTTGCACAAGCCTCCTCAACTGATTATGCAACTCACGGTAATAGTAGCTAGGGACAAAACGTTTCCTCATGATAGTTTTCATCTCATTCCAAGTAGACACCGAATACTCTTGATTTCTTCTCCGAGACGTAACCAACTGATCCCACCAACTCAAAGCATAGTCAGTGAACTCAGTAGCTGCAACTTTAACTCGGTTCACCTCAGTGTAATGTTGACAATCAAACACCAATTCAATGTTCTTTTCCCACTCAAAGTAAGCACTCGGATCATTTTTCCCATGAAAAGAAGGTATACGGAGCTTGAGTCCTCCAAAGCCATCCTGAGGCTGGTTCCTCTCATTTCTCATGTGCCTTTGCCTCCTATGACTGCTACGAGAAGAGCCACTGTAACAATTCTCTGCTTCAAAATCTCCAGGTTCTCTTAGAAGCGGTCTTTGATTGTTTTCCCGGGGTTCCCTTAGAACTTCTTCTTGTTGCCTCGCCTGCTGAACATTTCTGTCACACCCGCGACCCGCGGTAAGGACGCCGGTCGAGAAATAGTCCAAAAATATGAAGGAAAAGTTGGATTGAGCTCGGCAGAAGCTCATGAAGCTTAGAACAGCTGACTGGGTAGCTCGACGTAGCTGAACCAGCTGCCGGGAAGCTCGACCTAGCTGGACGGACTGAATGTCAGCTGACGTAGCTGGACGGACTGAAGGTCAGCTGGACGGACTGAAGGTCAGCTGGTGCAGCTGGAGTGTCCGAGGCAGTTTCCAGGTCGGCTGCCGAACGGGTGCTTGGTACGAACGGTTAAGTAACTGCCGAGCGGTTACCAAAGATTCATTGAATCTGACCCGGCGGTTACGGACGCGATTTCTGTCGAGGAAAACTATAAAATGACCCTCAGAACTCGCAGAAAAACACTACGAACATACAGAAAAACTCAGAAAAATATTCTAAGGAAGAACACAGAAAGAATCTGGGCAATAAGGCATTGTTGTCGAAATTAGAAGGAATCAAGCCGAGCGGTTGGATCGGCGGTACCAGAGACAGCGCAGATAATCGCCGAACGAATCTGTGTTGCCAAGGTAAGTGCAAACCGTGGCTTTCAAGCCCGGACTTGTTACTTTATTGTCTATATGACTAACGTTCAGTTCTATTGATATTTGGGGGATTAAAGGGGAAACTGGCAAAAATAAACGTTCATAATCTGCATATGCATTCATCCGTTTTCCAGTAAGGAAGTACGGTTACTTATGCCTTTGTGGCTTTCAGGAAAAGAGAATGATCGTGGAAAGGATCGGGCTTAGGCGGGACTCAAAGTCGGGAAGATGGGTGGTGATGCAACCGGATAGTTAGGATAATATAACTTGTAATAGCTTATATGCAAACTCTCAAGTTGTATTGAATCTTTTGTTATATAAATAAAGAAATCCGGTTGTTGTTGTTTATCTCTAATGTTATCAAATGACTCTAAAATTGAATCACAGAATCAACCTCAAACGAATTTGTCTAAGGATCAGACCCTAAAATGAGTTAAGTATAGGAAAGGATCCGGACTTGGTCGTTGAGTCCGGGACGGGTCCTTTCAGTTTCCCTCATCATTTCTAGCTGTATTAACTCCTTGAGAACCTCTAGCATCACGAATCATTTCTGGAATAACTTGCTCTTGCAAAACATTGAATCTTTCATCCATCAATCGAGCCATTGTTGCAGTGAGAGCGTCAATCAGGAGTTGGTTGTTGTTGCCGCTTGTTCCACTGTGATCGGACATCTTTTTCCTGAAACAACACAAAACATACACCAGTAAGGAGTCCTTTTGAAGACCGAATTGACCCTAACAAATTAGAACACGAAAATGACCCTTGGTATCCTAGTTTCTCCGAAGAACCCTAATCGCGACTGTGGAAGTCGATCGGTCATGGAAAAATAGCAAAACGTTTCAGAAAATTCCCAAACTAATTTAAACAAATACTAGACCCATCCTAGGTTCATTTTCAATTAATTTCACAATGTTTGCACGAGCCAATATTTAACTAAAATTCGAACAAGTTGGGACGAAATCACTTAACTTCTCGATGTGGCTCTGATACCACTTGATATGATTCTGGTTAGAGAATCACGCCACAATCACACACCTGGAAGCTAATATGACGATGATAAGGCTCCAAGCTTGAGCAGCAAGCGATCTAGAGTTGAATGGGATGATAGACGCCACGAGAGGATGCAGAAGGCCTCTTGATAAGTCTGGTTCGAACAATCTAATCACTAGAATTGTTCTTAGGTTTCTAATTCGAATCACTCGAAAGAGAAAAGAGTTTTTGATTAAAAATATGGTTAAGAAAATACATAGGAGTCTCAGAGACAATATAAAGAGAAAGGAGACGAAGAGGAGAAGAAAGGAGGAGCGGAGCAATAAAGTCTCGGCGAGTTCCAAGACATGCCTTGGAACTTACCAAAGACCAAAACACAAGCAAACTCATACGCATACATAATTCTCTCAGACATAAGTTCAAAATTTAAAATAACTAAAATAGAAATAAGTTAGAAAGATAAAAAGACGGGCCGCGCCTAAAACTTTGGAGACGGGCCGGACTTGGTCGGACTAATGCCAAGCAAAGAGGAACCTATGGACCACGAACCTCATTAAAAACCTTCCTTTGGAAAACCACTTGGGAAAAACCAAAGGCATGGGAAAAAGAGTGTAAGTGAGCCATAGGGCTTGACACTAGCCTTCCCGGACATGAACCATGACCAAGGTGGCCGCGGTATCACTTGCGTCCGAGTGACCCGACTAAACCAAAGCTTGACATAGCAAGGCTCCAACAGTATTGTTAAGTTCCTTAGTCCTAGAGCGAGTCATAGAACCAGCTGGTACGTTCAATACTTCTTCGGCCGACCAAGAACGAGTCCTAGCTCCAAGTGGCTCGTCCGAAGCTCCCTTCTCGACCGGTTCAAGCATTTCCTCGACCAGTTCCAGCATTTCCTCGACCGGTTCCAGCATTTCCTTGGCCATCGGCTTTGCATCCTGGTCGTTATCCATTCTCACATCAAAAGCTTACACTTCAAGTAATCGTCTTGTACACCATTAGCTCGGGTTGTACTGCAGATTTCCTCGAAAAGTTCGATGTGATCATTAAGATGTTCCGTGGAGAGACAATGGAACTGGTTTTGCTTCACTAAGTTGATGATTTGAGGTTTGATTTTGTACTCACGTCTCGGTGGATTCGGATCTCATATGGCAGCTCGATCATGTGGATATTGGTTTGGCACATCAAAGTCGGCTATCGTACGGTTTTGGTTGGCACACCTAAGAGGGGATACATAGGCGGCTTTTCTGGCACCATTAGCAGGTTGTGGTGCGTTGACAACTTAAGGAGGCTGAGGAGGAGGAACATTGATGTTGTCTCCTATGCCTAAAGGGTTCTCTTCACGAGGAGCAGGCTCGTGATCTTCTTCGGCAGGTTCGAAGACGGGGTTACCATCTTCGTCTTGCAGTGGTTGTCCATTTTCATCAAGGACATGGGCTCGTTGGAATGGTCCAAGGTGAAGGGCACCACGTATTTGGTTTCCCTGCTCAGACATGGTTTGTTGTCTCCGAAGTTTTCTAAGCTCACGTTCTAGTCGATCGATGTCTTTGATGGGAGTCACGGTGTCGGAGTTTTGGCTCCTAGTCATGCACTGCAAAAATTCAAAGACAAAAAACTAAAAGGGAACAAAGAGGTTATCAAGAAACAAAGTAAAAAGAAATTGAAATATTCAAATGAAAAGTTCAAAGTATCTTAGACGAGAAATCTTATCAAATTCATTGGGCAGCTAGTTACTCCCAGGCAACGGCACCAAAAAGCTTGATGCGTGTGATTTATGCTTCAATATTTTACCTCAAAAGAAACACACGACTACTGCAAGTGCATAGTTAAACGTATGTAGTATTTAAGGATCGATCCCACAGAGAGTACTAGCTAACACGAAATGAATGCAATGAAAGAGTTTCTGGCTAAGACAATTATATGAAAGGGGTTTTGTTTTGGGTTTTCTAATAACTAAATGAGTGAAACAAGAAAGTAAATTAATCGGTTGTAAAGTAATATGAGGAAGCGTTGGGCATCTAGGGTTATCTCGGGGTCTTCATGGTAATAAACAAATAAGATGCAAGGAAACTTCTCTATAAATTTCACAGAAGATAACTTGTCTCCCAACAAAGCAAACAGAAGAAGTAGAAAGAGATAAAGGAGAAGAAAGGTGATGGAACTTCAATAAAGGAGGCTCGGTTTCAAGGACTTAGAGGCGACGAGAGCGGCTTTTTGGAGGAGGCGGTTCTTGTCTCTGGAAGCTTGAAGTCAGTTCTCTAGGTTATGATTAGGGTTCCACACGCTGAAGTTAGGTTTAGGAGGAGTATTTATAGGGTCTTGGGCTTAGGAAATCGGATTAGGGCTTTCGGGACAAAACTTTGTTGTTTCATTAAGTAGCTATGTCGAGGCTTCAGTACCGGTCACTGGACCTTATGGCCGGTAGTGCCAAGGGGGTGGTACTAGCCACGACCTGGTGTGGCCGGCCGCGTCAAGAGGCTTACTACCGGTCACGGCACCTTGTGACCGGTATCGACATGGCTTCACTCAACGAGGCGTATCTCTCAAACCTGGCTGATGGGATTGCTCTGATTATTCTTCGAGGTGACACTTGACACTTCTGGCTTTCCTTAGACACCAGGAACTCCCAAATTGAGTATCAGGAAGTCCCTCAAAAGAAGTCATACTTCTGGCGGTTTGCAGCTGTCCAAAAGAAGTCCCTCAAAAACTCATAAATAACTCGTGGAGGCTCAAATGGTGGGAAATGCCTTCAAAGTATCTATAATTACATGCTTTCTCATTTAGAAACCTAATAAAAACATAGGAAAAATGGGCGAAAATATGATGTTATCAATTTTCTATTGACTAACTTGGAGTTTTCTTTTTGTCTTGATAGGATCAAACCAACGAATCATGAGCCTTGCAGGGAGAAATGGTTTGAGTTGAATAATAGAAATGAACTAAAGCTTTTGCGAGAAATGGGTGTTTGTCTTTGACTACGTCCGTGATACAAAGCAAGCTTTAGGGAACACAAAGAAGGAATTCAAATAAGAAACCAACAGCCCAGGAGAGTTCCCACTGACGAAGAACAAGCTATACGCCATGGATGGAAGAAAGCAATCATAATACGAGCTAGATACAAAGAACTTGAACTCGCCAAGGTAAGCATCTTTGTTATCAAGAATGTTTTAAAACCTGATCACACAGATATAATCCGCTTGTCTTTTTCAAAAAAGCCAAACACAGGTTTTAGAGCAGACTTGTAGATTCACGACAACAATGACCTGATCCAAGAAGAACCACATGATCCAACATCATCTCCATTTACCGTGATAACTACAAACACCGAACATGCCAAGGACCTTATTCAGGTAAGTATCTCTTTATCTCGATTTGTCTTTCATGATTTAAGGGCTAAGTATAAGAGTTTAGTATATCCAGAAATCATTGAGAAGAGTTTAGGGTTATTCAAAGAATGTTCGGAACAAAAC
The DNA here is from genome assembly GCA_963667165.1 of Barbarea vulgaris. Taxonomy (NCBI): domain Eukaryota; kingdom Viridiplantae; phylum Streptophyta; class Magnoliopsida; order Brassicales; family Brassicaceae; genus Barbarea; species Barbarea vulgaris. The sequence goes on along the minus strand of OY763887.1, from coordinate 20,189,436 downwards.
TCTTGTCTTCGGACTCAAGTAAAAAAGGAACATGATAAGTCTAAACCTGTGATCCGAAACGAGACTTGTTTAAATCTTTATAATGACTCCATTACTGTGATAATACACTTGCTCTTTGCCAAAGGCGTTGACAACATTGCAGGTACAAACCAGGACCCACCGGACATGGAAGTTGTAACATCCCGTCCCGGACGCTCCGGCGTCCGGATACAAGGACTCCGACTTCGTGCCTTCTCACGGCCGAACCCCTTTGAATTTTTTCTTATTCTTTTAGAAATGTCTTAGGCTATTCCTTTACTCTTTCTTATGCAGCGGAAACCTTTACTCCTTGGTCTAATTCCAACAATTACTTAGCACCGGATTCATCGTCTTTCCCGTGGGCTTAAGATAGATCCTTAACTCGGTCAAGTCATTCAATTTGTTCGCTAACCATTCTAAGTCTAACGATTGCATATTTCTTTCTCTTTATCCAATGGTCAATTCCCAGACATCTAACTTCACCAATAAGATAGATTTGTTTACATACCTTGGCCAACGTATGGTAAGCCTTCCTCGAACCGTTCCTTGTAACGTCCAATCGTTCCCAGAGTACGCCGGTAGGTTCTGCCTGGCTAACTGGTAGTACGTTCACCTTACCCTGCAGTACTTGACACCACGTAGTACCCCATCACTTCGTTACTTAGCCATACAACCAACCATCCCCATTGGCTAAGTATACGATAGGATGAGGGGACTTTCGTGCCCTTTAGTTTCCGGTGGCCGATCCAGCCCATTGCTTACCGGTCCATCCAAAATCCCGTATCCCGTCTTACCATGGATACGTAAATACAGAAAATATCTCCATTTCTAGATCACTCTTCAAGTCGATCTGTACCCGGCCCTTTGGTTTCTACCGGGTTAGTCACGTTTCCGAGTCGCTATCCATGCTCCGTGCTACCGGTAGTTAACATGTTCGGACTCTTTAGGATAATCTTCGTTTCCTCGAGATTCCTAAGTTTTCCAGACTATCCTTGGTCCATTTCCCATCCTTTCCCTTATAGAACTACGGTTCACCCTGTAACCGTGTTTCGTGAACTCGCCTTATTCCTCCGGTGGTTTCTCTCTTTCTTTCTCTGTGAGATTTCACCTTAGGACAAGATCATCCCTTTTGGGCGTGTGTGTTCTGGATGTTCTGGATAATCTGCATAATCTCGGTGATCTAGATGATCTGGATAATCTCCGTCATCGGGATAATCTGGATAATCTCCGTCATCTGGATAATCTGGATGATCTCCGTCATCTGGATGATCTCCGTCATCTAGATAATCTGGATAATTTCCGTCATCTGGATAATCTGGATTATCTCCATCATCTGGATAATCTGGATAATTTCCCCTTTTTTTCCTTTTAGACGAACTTACGGCCTTGTCTCCAGCCGTTATTCACGATCTCACCTTTATGGTGGCTTTCTCCCTTTTTCCCGGTGAGATTTTCCCTTAGATGAGATTTGTCTCTCTGGGTTCTGGGTGAGGATTCTGGATAATTCCACGTTTTCTTCTCCTTATTACTAATCCTTCCATCCGGCAAGGATCCTTGGTAATTCTCTAGTCGTTTCCTTCTTCTGGAAAGGACTTAGTATCTTCCAGGATTGTCTCCTGTTTTCCTTGGTAATTTCCCTTCTTGGCAACACAGATCCGTTCAACGATTATCTGCGCTGTCTCTCGTACCGCCGATCCAACCGCTCGGCTTGTTTCCTTCTTATTCTGACAATAGTGCCTTATCACCCAGATTCTTTCTGTGTTCTTCCTTAGGATAATTCTCTGAGTTTTTCTGTATGTTTCGTGGTGTTTTTCTGCGAGTTATGAGGGTCATTTTATAGTTTTCCTCGCCAGAAACCGCTTTCGTAACCACCTGGTCAGATTCAATGAATCCTTGGTAACCGCTCGGCAGTTACTTAACCGTCCGTACCAAGCACCCGTTCGGCAGCTGACCCGGTAACTGCCTCGGTCACTCCAGCTGCACCAGCTGACTTTCAGTCCGTCCAGCTGACCTTTAGTCCGTCCAGTTGACCTTTAGTCCGTCCAGCTGTTTCAGCTGACCTTCAGTCCGTCCAGCTAGCTTGAGCTACCCGGCGGCTAGTCTAGCTAGGTTGAGCTAAGTGGCAGCTACTCTGAGCTTCCGCAAGCTCCCTAGAGCTTCTCCAAGCTTTCCATTAGTTTTCCCGCGACCAAGTATGAATTCCTCCAATACTTCCCTGACTTGATCCGTGAATTCCCCGTTATCCCAGACCAAGTCCAGCCAGGTGACCTATTGCGGATCACGACCGTGACATTATTCCAGCTTACCAAGCTGGTTAGCACAAGCACTTTGCTCTCTTTTTATTCAGCTAAGTCATTAGGTCCGTTTCTCGGCCATGACAAAGCCATGTCCTACTTTCCCGGGATCGGGTCGTGACAAGTCTACCCCCCTTAAAAGGAATTCGTCCTCGAATTCGGGTGTGGTTAGATTTTCCCGACCTTGGTCATTCCATGACTCGCACAATTTCCCCACCTTTGTCATTCTTGACTTTGGTGAATTTCCTGACCTTTATCCTTTGGATTCAGTCACATTTCCACATACTTTGATCCTTTAGGATTCGGTCAATAGCTTCCCACTTTTGTCATTCCTTGACTTAGTGAATTCTAGATCTTGATCTCTTGGATTGAGTCACATTCCCGACTTTAATCCTTAAGATTCGATCGTTTTATCTTGACTTTGTCCATTCCCGGACTTAGTTCAAATCCCGATCCCAGTCCTTCTTGGACGTGATCATTGTCCCTTGATCTTGGTCTTACTCCGAATAGATCAAGTGATTGCCATGCTAGTCCGATTTCGACTAGAATCAAATACCGCTTGATCTCGGTCAATCTCCGAATAGATCAAAATTTTCCCGTCATAGTCAAATTCCGACTATAACCAAATACCCTTGATCTTTAGCCAAATCAATAACCATTCCCTTATGCTTTGAACAATTTGTAATATGGGCAATGTCTTGGTTTCCCGGTAACGACTTAGTAATTCCACTGATTTCTAAGTGCCATTACCAATCTTACCTCAATTTCCTCATTCACCAAGTTTGTTGCATAATTCCCCCTTTTGAATGGTTAAGTCTACTTAACGCGTTTTCGTTTCTTGCCCGTTGGGTAATTCATTTTGGCTTTAATGGACTCGTCTTGGTAAACTCTGCCTGGTTTCCAAGCACGTTATCTCATCCTTGCCATCCTTCCCTTTAGGCTCAACTTTTATCCACGTTCAAGTGCCTAACCCAGTCCTTCGTGTATTTTCTCCGAGCACACATCCATCCAAGGATCAAGCATGCTCTGATACCAACTGTAACATCCCGTCCCGGACGCTCCGGCGTCCGGATACAAGGACTCCGACTTCGTGCCTTCTCACGGCCGAACCCCTTTGAATTTTTCCTTATTCTTTTAGAAATGTCTTAGGCTATTCCTTTACCCTTTCTTACGCAGTGGAAACCTTTACTCCTTGGTCTAATTCCAACAATTACTTAGCACCAGATTCATCGTCTTTCCCGTGGGCTTAAGATCGATCCTTAACTCGGTCAAGTCATTCAATTTGTTCGCTAACCATTCTAAGTCTAACGATTGCATATTTCTTTCTCTTTATCCAATGGTCAATTCCCAGACATCTAACTTCACCAATAAGATAGATTTGTTTACATACCTTGGCCAACGTACGGTAAGCCTTCCTCGAACCGTTCCTTGTAACGTCCAATCGTTCCCAGAGTACGCCGGTAGGTTCTGCCTGGCTAACTGGTAGTACGTTCACCTTACCCTGCAGTACTTGACACCATGTAGTACCCCATCACTTCGTTACTTAGCCATACAACCAACCATCCCCATTGGCTAAGTATACGATAGGATGAGGGGACTTTCGTGCCCTTTAGTTTCTGGTGGCCGATCCAGCCCATTGCTTACCAGTCCATCCGAAATCCCGTATCCCGTCTTACCATGGATACGTCAATACAGAAAATATCTCCATTTCTAGATCACTCTTCAAGTCGATCTGTACCCGGCCCTTTGGTTTCTACCGGGTTAGTCACGTTTCCGAGTCGCTATCCATGCTCCGTGCTACCGGTAGTTAACATGTTCGGACTCTTTAGGATAATCTTTGTTTCCTCGAGATTCCTAAGTTTTCCAGACTATCCTTGGTCCATTTCCCATCCTTTCCCTTATAGAACTACGGTTCACCCTGTAACCGTGTTTCGTGAACTCGCCTTATTCCTCCGGTGGTTTCTCTCTTTCTTTCTCTGTGAGATTTCACCTTAGGACAAGATCATCCCTTTTGGGCGTGTGTGTTCTGGATGTTCTGGATAATCTGCATAATCTCGGTGATCTGGATGATCTGGATAATCTCCGTCATCGGGATAATCTGGATAATCTCCGTCATCTGGATAATCTGGATGATCTCCGTCATCTGGATGATCTCCGTCATCTAGATAATCTGGATAATTTCTGTCATCTGGATAATCTGGATTATCTCCATCATCTGGATAATCTGGATTATCTCCATCATCTGGATAATCTGGATAATTTCCCTTTTTTTTCCTTTTAGACGAACTTACGGCCTTGTCTCCAGCCGTTATTCACGATCTCACCTTTATGGTGGCTTTCTCCCTTTTTCCCGGTGAGATTTTCCCTTAGATGAGATTTGTCTCTCTGGGTTCTGGGTGAGGATTCTGGATAATTCTACGTTTTCTTCTCCTTATTACTAATCCTTCCATCCGGCAAGGATCCTTGGTAATTCTCTAGTCGTTTCCTTCTTCTGGAAAGGACTTAGTATCTTCCAGGATTGTCTCCTGTTTTCCTTGGTAATTTCCCTTCTTGGCAACACAGATCCGTTCAATGATTATCTGCGCTCTCTCTCGTACCGCCGATCCAACCGCTCGGCTTGTTTCCTTCTTATTCTGACAATAGTGCCTTATCACCCAGATTCTTTCTGTGTTCTTCCTTAGGATAATTCTCTGAGTTTTTCTGTATGTTTCGTGGTGTTTTTCTGCGAGTTCTGAGGGTCATTTTATAGTTTTCCTCGCCAGAAACCGCTTTCGTAACCGCCTGGTCAGATTCAATGAATCCTTGGTAACCGCTCGGCAGTTACTTAACCGTCCGTACCAAGCACCCGTTCGGCAGCTGACCCGGTAACTGCCTCGGTCACTCCAGCTGCACCAGCTGACCTTCAGTCCGTCCAGCTGACCTTTAGTCCATCCAGCTGACCTTTAGTCCGTCCAGCTGTTTCAGCTGACCTTCAGTCCGTCCAGCTAGCTTGAGCTACCCGGCGGCTAGTCTAGCTAGGTTGAGCTAAGTGGCAGCTACTCTGAGCTTCCGCAAGCTCCCTAGAGCTTCTCCAAGCTTTCCATTAGTTTTCTCGCGACCAAGTATGAATTCCTCCAATACTTCCCTGACTTGATCCGTGAATTCCCCGTTATCCCAGACCAAGTCCAGCCATTAGTGAAGTAGTCTGTTAGAACGAGTATAAACTTTTTACCTTGAGATTTTGGTAAAGGGCGGACAATGTCCATTGCCCATCGCATAAATGGATAAGGTGCAGCGCCAGAAGTTAGTAGCTCGGTTGGTGAATCGATCAAGTGAGCATGCCTTTGACACTTTTCGCAGGTTTTCGCATATCTTTCGCAGTCGGCTACCATGGTCGGCCAGTAGTGTCCGTGCTTTCTGATTTTCAGCGCTAAAGATCGTCCTCCGAAATGATTTCCTCCGGCGCCTTCGTGTGTTTCCGTCATGATTCGCTCTGTTTCTGTGCCGTGGATACAGATGAGTAACAGACCGGAAGCATTCCATCGATAAAGGTTGCCATCGATGATCGTATATCGTGCTGCTCTAGCTTTGAGTCTACGAGCTTCCCATTTGTCCTCTGGTTCTGTTCCATCCTGGATATACGACTTGATAGGAAGCCTCCAATCGGATAGAGTTGGTGTATCGGTAGGGTCGGCTTCCAGTGTTTCATCCTCAAGCAGGTCGGTTTCTTCGCGTATGGCGCAGATGCCACGAGGTAGCTCGATGCTTGGCTCATCAAGAGAGTCGATTGGGATGGTTCTTTTGTAAGGATTCGGATTGGTGGCGAGGGCGGCTAGCGCGTCGGCTGATTTGTTTTCTGACCGGGCGATTTTGGCGAGCTCGAAGGTGGCAAATTCCTTTGCGAGTTTCTGCACGAGCTGACAATACTTGCCATTCGCTCGTCTTTAGTTTTGTAATCGCCGCTGTATTGACTCGTGACGAGTTGAGAGTCGCAATGCGCCTTGATATGCTGAACTCCGACCGCTATTGCCAAACGTAGGCCGGCTATGAGTGCTTCGTACTCGGCTTCGTTGTTGGTCGACTAAAAATTGAGACGTAGTGCTTGTTCAAGTGCTTCACCGGTGGGAGATTTGAGTAGAATTCCAACCCCAGATCCGTTCTGTGTGGCCGAGCCATCCGTGTGCAGTCCCATGTTTGCTCGAGCTCATTGTTTTCGATCACATCATGTGGGAGCTCAAATAAGAAGTCTGCCAATACCTGGGATTTATGAGCCTTGCGTGGTTGATACTTGATATCGTACTCACTGAGTTCAATTGCCTACTGGGTTAGGCGTCCTGACTGGGTTGGTGAATGCAAGACAGTGCGGATGTTGATGTCGGATAAAACGATGATAGGGTGACTCTGGAAGTGTAACAGCCCTCCCCATGGGACCTACCCACCAACAGCCAGCTGGCGCTGCAGCGCATCGACCCTAACCTCTATCCTGTGGGCAACATCCCACCAGGTAGGTTATTGGTGCGCTTGGCGTTACTCGAACCCAAGACCTCACCCTTTAACACCCTTCCCACATGGAAGCTGTCACCAATTGACTTTGAAACGAACGCACTCGTTTTTTATTTTTTTAAATAAACAATTAATTATTATTTCCATAAATAATAATTAACTTCCCAAAACATTTAACAATGCAACTTCTCATGCATTAAAATTATTTAACTCCATAAGTAAAATATAACACATAAATATTTTAATTAAATAACCGAAAGGATATTAATCCATTGATCTTTCCAGAATACGACGACTTGAGTTGAGAGTCGAAGTTGGTCTGTATAGCCACCTTGGCTTTCATAGACAATTTCTGTTGTCTATAACGGTTCTCGATAACGAGAAACCGGACTCGAGATCGCTAGATTAATTATCCAAAAATACTAAACAACACAAAACTCTTTTTATAGCGGAAGACTCTTAAACACACCACGAGTTCCTAGATCATCCCCTCTTCCTCGCCTTGATTCCACGATCAAACAAACTCTTTTCCTTTAGCCACGCACGGAAATTCCTAAAAACTTCCTGGAATGAATAAACTTCAATCCCCCAACCGCGTGCCGTTGAAATCATAATCCCACCGTTGAAACTCAACCCCCAAATGTACTGAAGCTAACTTCAAAGTTTCAAGATGATCCAACGATAGACGAACTCGCGATTGCCCTTTGAATCCACGTTGGTCCGGTTCGCGTCTTTGCAAACGATTTGCTAGGTCAAACTCCTGTTTCCTTCTCACCCACGAAACAGCTCTCCAACTTACTCCTCTCTTGCTCACCACACCACACACTCAGCCAACAAACTCGCCTTCTTTGGCTCTTGCTCTCCACGCCCTCACACACAGCCACAAGACTCACAAGTCTCAGCCTCACTTGATCTCCTCACCACACACAACTCAGCCCACTCCTCTTCTTTGCTCTCCACACCACACAAAGCTCTCTCTTTTTCTTCCTCCTTTTCCCCTCCTCCTTCTCTCTCTCTCTCTTTAACTCTTTTCTTTCTCTTCCTCTGAATCAAGTGTCGGCAGAATCAGCTAAAGGAGATGAGAGTGGACTGCTTTGCACAAAAGGTGGTGGAGAAAAGGTGGAGGCCATAGGTTGCTTTGTAGGGAGATAGGTGTGGAAAATATGTGCAAGTGGAAATGGTTGGTTTCAAAAACTGATTTAATCAGTTTAATTCTATTTAGGGTCTAGTCCTTGAACTCCCAAAAGTTCACAAACTGACCCCAAACTTCCAAAACGATCCCGCACACCCCTACGGGAAAAATGCGGCGTAACCTTTACGATACTCCAAAATCTCCCGGAAATACTTTCCAGAGATTCTCCGCATAATCCCGGGTGTAATTCCGAAATTTCCCTTTTTCCGGAAACCGGCGCTAATTTAGGATTTGGGTCCCTGAATTCCCGAAAAAATCATAAACTGACCCCAAACTCCCAAGTTAGCTCCAAACACCCCCTTACGGGAAAAATGCGTGTAACTTCCAATTACTCAAGAAATTCCCGGAATTATTTTCCCAGAAAAATCTACGCATAAATCCCGGTTTTAATTTCCAAAAACTCCATTTTTGGAACACGGGCGTTACAATTCTCCCCCACTAACATAGATTCGTCCTCGAATCTACGCCTCAGTCCATCCGCAATGAACTCAACCAATCCCGAGATCAAACACTATTGACCTCTGAGGTTTACATTCAGTCACCTGCTTAAGACTCTGATAATAGGTCATTGCTCAGAACTCAAACTCATACCTCTACACTCTAAGACACCAAGTCTACGAGTTCTGGTATCAATACCACTCCGCTCTCAGGCCACAAGTCCTTAGACACAGTTCAATCCGCTATGAACTCAACACACCATCGTCGCAACGATCCCTACCCTCTCATGGTCAACCCGACCATACAACTCTACCTATCCAACAACCCCACGAACCCTCTAGCGTCAACTTGCTTCAGAGAACTTTTGACAAGAGTTAGATAAGATAGCTTTTAATACTTAGCCATTCTTTTTAGCGATTCCTCATGCCGAACGTAATAAAACAAACAAGTACCATACGTTCGAGAATCGGATCTACCGCATAGAACTGCTCATGAGCCATCCGATCAAACCACTTATCTCATTTTCCCATAACAAGTTTAACTAGAAACACGACTCTATTCCCAAGTCACAACCCAACCACTCTCGAGATCTCTATTCAGCCGCTATGCTTATACTCACGTTATAGACATACACTGCTCGCAACTCATACCGTACCACTCCCACCCTCTGTGCAAGGCACTCTGGGCTCTGGGTACCTCATGCCACCCTCACTTACAGGCCACAAAGTCCTGCAAGTTATCGGCATCCAACCTATACCACTCCCACTCTCAGGACTCGTCAGCCCTTCGAGCTCTGGGTATAGCAACCATACCACTCGCACTCTCAGGTCACAAAGACCTTCAAGCTATGGGTATCACACTCATACCACTCCCACTCTCAGGACTCAGAAGTCCTTCGAGCTTTGGGTATCCGGGGAAATCCTCATCCCTGCCTCTGGAGAAATCCATCTCCCATGAGTCGTACAGGACCCACCAGTCCTTGGAGCAAGCCAGTCTAACGTCTATAAGCATGCCCGAGCGAGTCTATCTCACAGAGTCCACACACCACATCACATGGTGAATGCAAGACAGTGCGGATGTTGATGTCGGATAAAACGATGATAGGGTGACTCTGGAAGTATGGTCGAAGCTTTCGTGCTGAAGTAATGATCGCAAATCCGATTTTTTCTGAGGCCGAATACCGTGTCTCCGCTGCTTCTAGCGCCTTACTAACATAAAAAAATGGGCCTTTGTTCACCCCTTTCGTCTTTGACGAGTACACCGCTAACTGCTGTTTCTGAGATGGCGTGTAGAGATAAAGAGTCTCCCCTTGGTCTGGTTTAGCTAACACTGGAGGTGTTGACAGATATTCCTTCAACTCAGCAAAGGCGGCCTCGCACTTGTCGTCCCAGTCGAACGCTTTATTGCTGCGCAGGAGTTGGTAAAACGGTAGGCAGCGATCAGTCGATCTGGCGATGAATCGGTTTAGTGCTGCGATCCTTCCAGAGAGGCGTTGCACTTCTCGTTTGTTCCGTGGTGATGGCAGCTCGAGTACCGCTGTGATCTGCTTGGGGTTGGCTTCGATTCCCCGTTTGGTGACGATGTATCCCAAGAACTCGCCTGAAGTTACTCCGAATGTACATTTAGCCGGATTGAGCTTCATTCCATACTTGTCCAAAATCTCGAAACAGGTTTTCAGGTGGTTGACATGATCTTCCGCCCTTGTCGACTTTACTAACATGTCATCTATGTATACTTCCATGGTCTTGCCGAGCTGTTCTGCGAACATCTTGTTGACGAGGCGTTGATAAGTGGCACCTGCGTTCTTGAGGCCGAAAGGCATGACTTTGTAGCAGTATGTGCCTCGATCTGTGATAAATGCCCTTTTTTCGCGATCGTCGGGATGCATTCGGATCTGGTTGTAGCCGGAAAAGGCATCCATGAAGGATAAGAGTTCGTTCCCAGCTGTTGCTTCGACAAGTCGGTCTATATGAGGAAGCGGGAAGCAGTCCTTTGGGCATGCTTTGTTGATGTCTGTGAAATCGACGCAGACCCTCCGCTTGCCGTTCTTCTTCTTTACCACTACAGGGTTTGCCAGCCATTCCGGGTACTTGACCTCGCAGATCGATCCTGCCTTTAGCAATTTTTCGACCTCGTCGTTTACCGCGTTGGCGCGTTCCACCCCAAGTTTTCGGCGCTTCTGTCGGATTGGCTTATATGTCGGATCAACGTTGAGCTCGTGCGATGTAACTTTAGGGTCGACTCCTACCATATCATCAATTATCCAAGCAAAAGTGGATACATGCTTCCGGAGGAATGATTCCAAGCGTTGTCTAATGTCGGGCTGAAGCTGACTGCCGATGCCGACCTGTTGGTCTGGGTACGCGGGATTGATTTTTATCATGTCGACCAATTCTTTGCTTGACTTCGGAGGGCGAGGCTTGATTACATCGGGGCTGCTCTTTTCGTCGGCGATGGAATTTATAGTGGTCGATTTGAAGCGCATCTTCTTTTCGGAGATAAAGCACGATCTGGTGGTTAGTTGGCTTCCTCGTATAGTGAATATGGCTCCGCCAGATGGGAAGCGTAGGCATTGGTGATAGCTCGACGCAACTGCTCCCATTGCATGTAGCCATGGAGTGCCGATGATGGCGTTGTAAACAGCGGGCTCGTCGACGACCACAAATTTCACGAATTTTGCTGAGTTGCCGGCGTAGACTGGGAGCTTGATGGTTCCAAGGGAAGTTATCTGTCGATTGTCAAATGCGGTGAGCGTCCGAGTTACCTTTTTGATCTGAGATTCGGGGATATCCATTTTGTCCAATGTCTGCTTGTAAATGAGATCGACTGAGCTGCCGGTGTCGACAAGGATCTTTGTGACGTTGCAGGCGTCAATTTCCAAGGAGATGACAAGAGGATCGTTGTGCGGCATGTCCAGTCCGACTAGATCAGTTGACGAAAATATGATGGGTAGGTCGATTCCTATCCTGTTCTCCACGGCGACTTGTTGGTATTTGACCGAGTTCTCAGCTTTCCGCCTATGCTCTTTGAGAGATCGTACAGAATCCTTACAGTCAGTGAGTCCGCCCATGATGACTGTAACTGTGCGACTTTTAGGTTGCCCCCTTTCGTCGTGTTGGAGGTCGTCCCTATCTCTTTTGGGTGCCTCATCGCGCTGATTGTCATCATGTTCGTGTTGAGCATGCTGTTCTTCGCGGTAAGCGGGCCTGTTATTGTCGGGTCTATTGTTATAAGCCGGTCTCCGCTGATTATTGGATCGTGGGCCATTGTATGGTCGGGATGACCGATTTTCTCTGTTATCTTGTCGATAACGTCGATGTACGGCGTCTGGGCCCTCCCCTTTACAGTACTTGCTGAGCAGGAAGTCCTGGAGTGTCCGACATTCGGCGGTTGAATGTCCTGAGTGTTCGTGGTATTCACAGTAGGTAGTGGATGAGTCAGACCGGGAGTACGAGTCTTGTCGTCGTGATCCTTCATACCGGCTAATATCTTTCTGAGGCGACTCTGGTCGAATGTACTTGTTCCATGGCAGGGATGGTCCTGCTTCATCAGTTATCTGGTAGGCAATACCCGGCCTTCGACCTCTGTCATCACGGTGGTTGTCATAGTGTTGTCTAGGCTCGCGGTAAGTTTCTTTCGGCTTTTCCTTTGGAACTGCAGAGGTTTTCGGGGCATGTTTCTTTTTCAGAGATTCGTGTTTCTCTTCCATCTTGATGTAAATAGTGGCGTGGTGAAGGGCATCCTCCCCCACTAACATAGATTCGTCCTCGAATCTACGCCTCAGTCCATCCGCAATGAACTCAACCAATCCCGAGATCAAACACTATTGACCTCTGAGGTTTACATTCAGTCACCTGCTTAAGACTCTGATCATAGGTCATTGCTCACAACTCAAACTCATACCTCTACACTCTAAGACACCAAGTCTACGAGTTCTGGTATCAATACCACTCCGCTCTCAGGCAACAAGTCCTTAGACACAGTTCAATCCGCTATGAACTCAACACACCATCGTCGCAACGATCCCTACCCTCTCATGGTCAACCCGACCATACAACTCTACCTATCCAACAACCCCACGAACCCTCTAGCGTCAACTTGCTTCAGAGAACTTTTGACAAGAGTTAGATAAGATAGCTTTTAATACTTAGCCATTCTTTTTAGCGATTCCTCATGACGAACGTAAAAAAACAAACAAGTACCATACGTTCGAGAATCGGATCTACCGCATAGAACTGCTCATGAGCCATCCGATCAAACCACTTATCTCATTTTCCCATAACAAGTTTAACTAGAAACACGACTCTATTCCCAAGTCACAACCCAACCACTCTCGAGATCTCTATTCAGCCGCTATGCTTATACTCACGTTATAGACATACACTGCTCCCAACTCATACCGTACCACTCCCACCCTCTGTGCAAGGCACTCTGGGCTCTGGGTACCTCATGCCACCCTCACTTACAGGCCACAAAGTCCTGCAAGTTATCGGCATCCAACCTATACCACTCCCACTCTCAGGACTCGTCAGCCCTTCGAGCTCTGGGTATAGCAACCATACCACTCGCACTCTCAGGTCACAAAGACCTTCAAGCTATGGGTATCACACTCATACCACTCCCACTCTCCGGACTCAGAAGTCCTTCGAGCTTTGGGTATCCGGGGAAATCCTCATCCCTGCCTCTGGAGAAATCCATCTCCCATGAGTCGTACAGGACCCACCAGTCCTTGGAGCAAGCCAGTCTAACGTCTATAAGCATGCCCGACCGAGTCTATCTCACAGAGTCCACACACCATATCACATGGTGAATGCAAGACAGTGCGGATATTGATGTCGGATAAAACGATAATAGGGTGACTCTGGAAGTATGGTCGAAGCTTTCGTGCTGAAGTGATGATCGCAAATCCAATTTTTTCTGAGGCCGAATACCGTGTCTCCGCTGCTTCTAGCGCCTTACTAACATAAAAAAAATGGGCCTTTGTTCACCCCTTTCGTCTTTGATGAGTACGCCGCTAACTGCTGTTTCTGAGATGGCGTGTAGAGATAAAGAGTCTCCCCTTGGTCTGGTTTAGCTAACACTGGAGGTGTTGATAGATATTCCTTCAACTCAGCAAAGGCGGCCTCGCACTTGTCGTCCCAGTCGAACGCTTTATTGCTGCGCAGGAGTTGGTAAAACGGTAGGCAGCGATCAGTCGATCTGGCGATGAATCGGTTTAGTGCTGCGATCCTTCCAGAGAGGCGTTGCACTTCTCGTTTGTTCCGTGGTTATGGCAGCTCGAGTACCGCTGTGATCTGCTTGGGGTTGGCTTCGATTCCCCGTTTGGTGACGATGTATCCCAAGAACTCGCCTGAAGTTACTCCGAATGTACATTTAGCCGGATTGAGCTTCATTCCATACTTGTCCAAAATCTCGAAACAGGTTTTCAGGTGGTTGACATGATCTTCCGCCCTTGTCGACTTTACTAACATGTCATCTATGTATACTTCCATGGTCTTGCCGAGCTGTTCTGCGAACATCTTGTTAACGAGGCGTTGATAAGTGGCACCTGCGTTCTTGAGGCCGAAAGGCATGACTTTGTAGCAGTATGTGCCTCGATCTGTGATAAATGCCGTCTTTTCGCGATCGTCGGGATGCATTCGGATCTGGTTGTAGCCGGAAAAGGCGTCCATGAAGGATAAGAGTTCGTTCCCAGCTGTTGCTTCGACAAGTCGGTCTATATGAGGAAGCGGGAAGCAGTCCTATGGGGGGATCTTCTCGTCCTATGCCGCCTCCGGAGCAGATGGAGAATGAAGAACACTACCAAGAGTGGTGCCAGCTAATGGTGAAGGTAATGCTTTTAATGACTTTTTTTTTTTAAAATTTTTTTTTTTTTTATGGCGTGCTGTTTCTTGAGCTTTGTTTGTTGTTTACATGCGGGCCGAGTGATGAATAATTTCTACGAGAAATTGAACTCCAAGGTCACTCGAGCTGAAAAGGCGCTTTTAGAGACGTCGAAAATAGAGGACGCCCTTACGAATGCTCGCCTCTCATACAACCAAGAGCGTGAGCGAGTCAAAGAGCTCGAAGCCGAATTGGAGCGGGTGTCGGCCGACTGTAGGGACTCCCTTATAAAGTGCACTAGGGTAGAGACGGAGAATGAGTCTCTTAAGGGCGAGCTCAAAATCCTGAAAAAGGAAAAAATTGAAGCTGCGACGATGCTGGAGGCGGAGCGCAAACGTCTTAGGGCGTCCAGGACGGCTTGTGTAACCAAGATACGTCGCATTAGAGATGAAATCGTAAAGGGCTGCCAGAGTACTTTTGACAAGTTGAAAACGTTTCTTGCCGAGATGAAGAAGACTGCGGACGTCACGTCTTTGTATAGGCAGGCCAAAGGTACTCGTGAAGCTCTGGAGATGCTCAAGGAGGATGGCGAGGCGATTCCTGATGAGAAGATTGCCGAATTGGTGGAGTACGAAAAGCAATACAAAGAGGAGGCCTTGCGAATGAACATTGTCGAGCTTCAAGAAGAAGAATTAGATGTGCAGAAGGTGATTAGCGGCTTGTCGCTTGCTGATCAGGCCGACGTGTTTCTGTATGGTTCAAACGGCGGTCTGGCTAATGACGAAGTTTCCTTAAGCATTCCTCCGCTGCAATTGCCTGAAGATTCCTCCGTTCAGAAGACGGCCTAATTATTGCGTTTTATTATTTTGTGTTGTATTGCTCCTCCCCCTCTTTTTTTTTTTTTTGTAGACCGGATGTAGTCTGTATTCGTGTTAACATTGCCTGGAGGGGTTTTTACTCATGTTTTTGACGTTAAAATATTTATGTCGATCTCCTGTATTTTTCTTCGGCGATTGTGTTTATTATCGCAAAAGTTCCTCGATCTGATATCTGGTTTTCTTGTGTGATAAAATGACTGTAGGAGTGAATTGGCCTAGAGAGTCTGGATGCTCCTTCGAGGACGCAACAAAGTGAAAATCGGCTTATTATGCGAATCTAGGTCGGCTTATTTAGCGATCATAGTCTTTATTCGGTAAATCCGGTCCAGCGCAAAACGTCTTCTGCCTTACCCGGACTAGACTTACCTGGTGGCAAACTCAATACTTGGCTGGTGGCAAGTTGGTTTGGCTTACTGCGTTCCAAGTGTTTTGGTAAGAAAGGTGCGGGACTGGCCCCGGCTTTAGGTTTTTTGGACGCAACTTTAGAAGAAGTCGACTTTCTTTCTAAGATGTCGACTTATACTCTTACCTAGAAAATGTCCAAGTCAGGCCCTGATTGTGCGAGATGTGCTCGACTTAGTTTGTCTCAGGCGACTTGGAGCGGTAATGCGGGAACTGGGCCTGGCTTTTAGGTTACAGAAGCAAGTTGCGACCTCAACTTATACTTCCCCCTTTTAGATGTCTAAAGTCTGGCCCCGATTGTGCGGTTGTCGACTTATTTGTCTCGGGCGACTTGATTATTTTTGGGACTGGGCCCGATTTTCTCTGGATAATGTTCCGAGAGGATCGAAAACCTGGCCAAGGCATCGATGTGTCGAAATAATAGAGAGACGTAGCTCGATCTTTATTGCGAAAGAATTTTATTAAGTATTATAGCTGTGCCTCGTAAGAGACTGCCTACGTACCCGTAAAAAGGGATCAAGCCAAACGTAGTTCTTTACAACGTGTCGAACATTTATTTTTCTTCTTCTTTTTTTTTTTTTTTTTTTTTTTTTCTTTTTTTTTTTTTGCGACTGGACCCGAGACCGGGCTGCAAACGTACCCGTTGAGGCGGGATCAAGTCAGAACGTAGTTCACTGATCGCCTTGACGCTTCAGATGAAGAGGCCGGAGTGATGCCTTAGTAATAGTAACGCTTCAAGTTAATCGAATTCCAAGGATGAATGATGGGCTCGTCGGACATCGTCGTAAGTTTGTAGACGCCGGGTTTTATGACCTCAGAGATTTGATATGGACCTTCCCACTTGGCTCCCATTTTGTTTTTGCATTCCCTTGTGTTTGCGTAAACTTTCCGTAAGACTAGGTCGCCCTTATCGAAAAAACGATTTCTGACCTTTTTGTTGTAATACCGAGCTGCTGCGTGTTGATAGTTCTGAATGCGGAGCAAAGCTTCGTCGCGCATTTCCTCTATGTCATCGAGATTGTCGAGTAGCATCTCAGTGTCGAGGTCGGTATTTTCTGGGAGCTTAGATCACCGTAAAGTGTAGATGTTTGCTTCAGCCAGAGCGAGTGCTTCAACGCCGTGTGCGAGGGAGAATAAGGATCGATTTGTAGGTCGCCTAGGTGTAGTCCGATGAGACCAGAGTACTCCGTCTAACTCGTCCACCCATTTGCCCTTTTTGACTCCTAACCTCTTTTTAAGACCGTCTAAAATCGTCTTGTTAGTCGCTTCTGCTTGACCATTCCCTTGTGGATATCTTGGCGTTGATTTGTTGATCCGAATTCTCCACTTTTCGCAGAATCCTTCCACCTTTGAAGATGTTAAGTTCGTTCCATTGTCGGTGACAATCTCGTAAGGTAATCCATGTCGGCATATGATGTACTTCCACAAGAAGTGGACGACGTCTTCTCCTTCAATCTTTGAGTATGCAGCTGCTTCGACCCATTTAGTGAAGTAGTCTGTTAGAACGAGTATAAACTTTTTACCTCGAGATTTTGGTAAAGGGCCGACAATGTCCATTGCCCATCGCATAAATGGATAAGGTGCAGCGCCAGAAGTTAGTAGCTCGGTTGGTAAATCGATCAAGTGAGCATGCCTTTGACACTTTTCGCAGGTTTTCGCATATCTTTCGCAGTCGGCTACCATGGTCGGCCAGTAGTGTCCATGCTTTCTGATTTTCAGCGCTAAAGATCGTCCTCCGGGATGATTTCCTCCGGCGCCTTCGTGTGTTTCCGTCATGATTCGCTCTGTTTATGTGCCGTGGATACAGATGAGTAACAGACCGGAAGCATTCCATCGATAAAGGTTGCCATCGATGATCGTATATCGTGCAGCTCTAGCTTTGAGTCTATGAGCTTCCCATTTGTCCTCTGGTTCTGTTCCATCCTGGATATACTACTTGATAGGAAGCCTCCAATCGGATAGAGTTGGTGTATCGGTAGGGTCGGCTTCCAGTGTTTCATCCTCAAGCAGGTCGGTTTCTTTGCGTATGGCGCAGATGCCACGAGGTAGCTCGATGCTTGGCTCATCAAGAGAGTCGATTGGGATGGTTCTTCTGTAAGGATTCGGATTGGTGGCGAGGGCGGCTAGCGCGTCGGCTGATTTGTTTTCTGACCGGGCGATTTTGGCGAGCTCGAAGGTGGCAAATTCCTTTGCGAGTTTCTGCACGAGCTGACAATACTTGTCCATTCGCTCGTCTTTAGTTTTGTAATCGCTGCTATATTGACTCGTGACGAGTTGAGAGTCGCAATGCGCCTTGATATGCTGAACTCCGACCGCTTTTGCCAAACGTAGACCGTGAGTGCACCCCAATGCTAACTGCTGTTTCTGAGATGGCGTGTAGAGATAAAGAGTCTCCCCTTGGTCTGGTTTAGCTAACACTGGAGGTGTTGACAGATATTCCTTCAACTCAGCAAAGGCGGCCTCGCACTTGTCGTCCTAGTCGAACGCTTTATTGCTGCGCAGGAGTTGGTAAAACGGTAGGCAGCGATCAGTCGATCTGGCGATGAATCGGTTTAGTGCTGCGATCCTTTCAGAGAGGCGTTGCACTTCTCGTTTGTTCCGTGGTGATGGCAGCTCGAGTACCGCTGTGATCTGCTTGGGGTTGGCTTCGATTCCCCGTTTGGTGACGATGTATCCCAAGAACTCGCCTGAAGTTACTCCGAATGTACATTTAGCCGGATTGAGCTTCATTCCATACTTGTCCAAAATCTCGAAACAGGTTTTCAGGTGGTTGACATGATCTTCCGCCCTTGTCGACTTTACTAACATGTCATCTATGTATACTTCCATGGTCTTGCCGAGCTGTTCTGCGAACATCTTGTTGACGAGGCGTTGATAAGTGGCACCTGCGTTCTTGAGGCCGAAAGGCATGACTTTGTAGCAGTATGTGCCTCGATCTGTGATAAATGCCGTCTTTTCGCGATCGTCGGGATGCATTCGGATCTGGTTGTAGCCGGAAAAGGCGTCCATGAAGGATAAGAGTTCGTTCCCAGCTGTTGCTTCGACAAGTCGGTCTATATGAGGAAGCGGGAAGCAGTCCTATGGGGGGATCTTCTCGTCCTATGCCGCCTCCAGAGCAGATGGAGAATGAAGAACACTACCAAGAGTGGTGCCAGCTAATGGTGAAGGTAATGCTTTTAATGACTTTTTTTTTTTAAAATTTTTTTTTTTTTATGGCGTGCTGTTTCTTGAGCTTTGTTTGTTGTTTACAGGCGGGCCGAGTGATGAATAATTTCTACGAGAAATTGAACTCCAAGGTCACTCGAGCTGAAAAGGCGCTTTTAGAGACGTCGAAAATAGAGGACGCCCTTACGAATGCTCGCCTCTCACACAACCAAGAGCGTGAGCGAGTCAAAGAGCTCGAAGCCGAATTGGAGCGGGTGTCGGCCGACTGTAGGGACTCCCTTATAAAGTGCACTAGGGTAGAGACGGAGAACGAGTCTCTTAAGGGCGAGCTCAAAATCCTGAAAAAGGAAAAAATTGAAGCTGCGACGACGCTGGAGGCGGAGCGCAAACGTCTTAGGGCGTCCAGGACGGCTTGTGTAACCAAGATACGTCGCATTAGAGATGAAATAGTAAAGGGCTGCCAGAGTACTTTTGACAAGGTGAAAACGTTTCTTGCCGAGATGAAGAAGACTGCGGACGTCACGTCTTTGTATAGGCAGGCCAAAGGTACTCGTGAAGCTCTGGAGATGCTCAAGGAGGATGGCGAGGCGATTCCTGATGAGAAGATTGCCGAATTGGTGGAGTACGAAAAGCAATACAAAGAGGAGGCCTTGCGAATGAACATTGTCGAGCTTCAAGAAGAAGAATTAGATGTGCAGAAGGTGATTAGCGGCTTGTCGCTTGCTGATCAGGCCGACGTGTTTCTGTATGGTTCAAACGGCGGTCTGGCTAATGACGAAGTTTCCTTAAGCATTCCTCCGCTGCAATTGCCTGAAGATTCCTCCGTTCAGAAGACGGCCTAATTATTGCGTTTTATTATTTTGTGTTGTATTGCTCCTCCCCCTCTTTTTTTTTTTTTTGTAGACCGGATGTAGTCTGTATTCGTGTTAACATTGCCCGGAGGGGTTTTTACTCATGTTTTTGACGTTAAAATATTTATGTCGATCTCCTGTATTTTTCTTCGGCGATTGTGTTTATTATCGCAAAAGTTCCTCGATCTGATATCTGGTTTTCTTGTGTGATAAAATGACTGTAGGAGTGAATTGGCCTAGAGAGTCTGGATGCTCCTTCGAGGACGCAACAAAGTGAAAATCGGCTTATTATGCGAATCTAGGTCGGCTTATTTAGCGATCATAGTCTTTATTCGGTAAATCCGGTCCAGCGCAAAACGTCTTCTGCCTTACCCGGACTAGACTTACCTGGTGGCAAACTCAATACTTGGCTGGTGGCAAGTTGGTTTGGCTTACTGCGTTCCAAGTGTTTTGGTAAGAAAGGTGCGGGACTGGCCCCGGCTTTAGGTTTTTTGGACGCAACTTTAGAAGAAGTCGACTTTCTTTCTAAGATGTCGACTTATACTCTTACCTAGAAAATGTCCAAGTCAGGCCCTGATTGTGCGAGATGTGCTCGACTTAGTTTGTCTCAGGCGACTTGGAGCGGTAATGCGGGAACTGGGCCCGGCTTTTAGGTTACAGAAGCAAGTTGCGACCTCAACTTATACTTCCCCCTTTTAGATGTCTAAAGTCTGGCCCCGATTGTGCGGTTGTCGACTTATTTGTCTCGGGCGACTTGATTATTTTTGGGACTGGGCCCGATTTTCTCTGGATAATGTTCCGAGAGGATCGAAAACCTGGCCAAGGCATCGATGTGTCGAAATAATAGAGAGACGTAGCTCGATCTTTATTGCGAAAGAATTTTATTAAGTATTATAGCTGTGCCTCGTAAGAGACTGCCTACGTACCCGTAAAAAGGGATCAAGCCAAACGTAGTTCTTTACAACGTGTCGAACATTTATTTTTCTTCTTCTTTTTTTTTTTTTTTTTTTTTTTTTCTTTTTTTTTTTTTGCGACTGGACCCGAGACCGGGCTGCAAACGTACCCGTTGAGGCGGGATCAAGTCAGAACGTAGTTCACTGATCGCCTTGACGCTTCAGATGAAGAGGCCGGAGTGATGCCTTAGTAATAGTAACGCTTCAAGTTAATCGAATTCCAAGGATGAATGATGGGCTCGTCGGACATCGTCGTAAGTTTGTAGACGCCGGGTTTTATGACCTCAGAGATTTGATATGGACCTTCCCACTTGGCTCCCATTTTGTTTTTGCATTCCCTTGTGTTTGCGTAAACTTTCCGTAAGACTAGGTCGCCCTTATCGAAAAAACGATTTCTGACCTTTTTGTTGTAATACCGAGCTGCTGCGTGTTGATAGTTCTGAATGCGGAGCAAAGCTTCGTCGCGCATTTCCTCTATGTCATCGAGATTGTCGAGTAGCATCTCAGTGTCGAGGTCGGTATTTTCTGGGAGCTTAGATCACCGTAAAGTGTAGATGTTTGCTTCAGCCAGAGCGAGTGCTTCAACGCCGTGTGCGAGGGAGAATAAGGATCGATTTGTAGGTCGCCTAGGTGTAGTCCGATGAGACCAGAGTACTCCGTCTAACTCGTCCACCCATTTGCCCTTTTTGACTCCTAACCTCTTTTTAAGACCGTCTAAAATCGTCTTGTTAGTCGCTTCTGCTTGACCATTCCCTTGTGGATATCTTGGCGTTGATTTGTTGATCCGAATTCTCCACTTTTCGCAGAATCCTTCCACCTTTGAAGATGTTAAGTTCGTTCCATTGTCGGTGACAATCTCGTAAGGTAATCCATGTCGGCATATGATGTACTTCCACAAGAAGTGGACGACGTCTTCTCCTTCAATCTTTGAGTATGCAGCTGCTTTGACCCATTTAGTGAAGTAGTCTGTTAGAACGAGTATAAACTTTTTACCTCGAGATTTTGGTAAAGGGCCGACAATGTCCATTGCCCATCGCATAAATGGATAAGGTGCAGCGCCAGAAGTTAGTAGCTCGGTTGGTAAATCGATCAAGTGAGCATGCCTTTGACACTTTTCGCAGGTTTTCGCATATCTTTCGCAGTCCGCTACCATGGTCGGCCAGTAGTGTCCGTGCTTTCTGATTTTCAGCGCTAAAGATCGTCCTCCGGAATGATTTCCTCCGGCGCCTTCGTGTGTTTCCGTCATGATTCGCTCTGTTTCTGTGCCGTGGATACAGATGAGTAACAGACCGGAAGCATTCCATCGATAAAGGTTGCCATCGATGATCGTATATCGTGCAGCTCTAGCTTTGAGTCTATGAGCTTCCCATTTGTCCTCTGGTTCTGTTCCATCCTGGATATACTACTTGATAGGAAGCCTCCAATCGGATAGAGTTGGTGTATCGGTAGGGTCGGCTTCCAGTGTTTCATCCTCAAGCAGGTCGGTTTCTTCGCGTATGGCGCAGATGCCACGAGGTAGCTCGATGCTTGGCTCATCAAGAGAGTCGATTGGGATGGTTCTTCTGTAAGGATTCGGATTGGTGGCGAGGGCGGCTAGCGCGTCGGCTGATTTGTTTTCTGACCGGGCGATTTTGGCGAGCTCGAAGGTGGCAAATTCCTTTGCGAGTTTCTGCACGAGCTGACAATACTTGTCCATTCGCTCGTCTTTAGTTTTGTAATCGCCGCTATATTGACTCGTGACGAGTTGAGAGTCGCAATGCGCCTTGATATGCTGAACTCCGACCGCTTTTGCCAAACGTAGACCGTGAGTGCACCCCAATGCTAACTGCTGTTTCTGAGATGGCGTGTAGAGATAAAGAGTCTCCCCTTGGTCTGGTTTAGCTAACACTGGAGGTGTTGACAGATATTCCTTCAACTCAGCAAAGGCGGCCTCGCACTTGTCGTCCTAGTCGAACGCTTTATTGCTGCGCAGGAGTTGGTAAAACGGTAGGCAGCGATCAGTCGATCTGGCGATGAATCAGTTTAGTGCTGCGATCCTTTCAGAGAGGCGTTGCACTTCTCGTTTGTTCCGTGGTGATGGCAGCTCGAGTACCGCTGTGATCTGCTTGGGGTTGGCTTCGATTCCCCGTTGGTGACGATGTATCCCAAGAACTCGCCTGAAGTTACTCCGAATGTACATTTAGCCGGATTGAGCTTCATTCCATGCTTGTCCAAAATCTCGAAACAGGTTTTCAGGTGGTTGACCTGATCTTCCGCCCTTGTCGACTTTACTAACATGTCATCTATGTATACTTCCATGGTCTTGCCGAGCTGTTCTGCGAACATCTTGTTGACGAGGCGTTGATAAGTGGCACCTGCGTTCTTGAGGCCGAAAGGCATGACTTTGTAGCAGTATGTGCCTCGATCTGTGATAAATGCCGTCTTTTCGCGATCGTCGGGATGCATTCGGATCTGGTTGTAGCCGGAAAAGGCGTCCATGAAGGATAAGAGTTCGTTCCCAGCTGTTGCTTCGACAAGTTGGTCTATATGAGGAAGCGGGAAGCAGTCCTTTGGGCATGCTTTGTTGATGTCTGTGAAATCGACGCAGACCCTCCGCTTGCCGTTCTTCTTCTTTACCACTACAGGGTTTGCCAGCCATTCCGGGTACTTGACCTCGCAGATCGATCCTGCCTTTAGCAATTTTTCGACCTCGTCGTTTACCGCGTTGGTGCGTTCCACCCCAAGTTTTCGGCGCTTCTGTCGGATTGGCTTATATGTCGGATCAACGTTGAGCTCGTGCGATGTAACTTTAGGGTCGACTCCTACCATATCATCAATTGTCCAAGCAAAAGTGGATACATGCTTCCGGAGGAATGATTCCAAGCGTTGTCTAATGTCGGGCTGAAGCTGACTGCCGATGCCGACCTGTTGGTCTGGGTACGCGGGATTGATTTTTATCATGTCGACCAATTCTTTGCTTGACTTCGGAGGGCGAGGCTTGATTACATCGGGGCTGCTCTTTTCGTCGGCGATGGAATTAATAGTGGTCGATTTGAAGCGCATCTTCTTTTCGGAGATAAAGCACGATCTGGTGGTTAGTTGGCTTCCTCGTATAGTGAATATGGCTCCGCCAGATGGGAAGCGTAGGCATTGGTGATAGCTCGACGCAACTGCTCCCATTGCATGTAGCCATGGAGTGCCGATGATGGCGTTGTAAACAGCGGGCTCGTCGACGACCACAAATTTCACGAATTTTGCTGAGTTGCCGGCGTAGACTGGGAGCTTGATGGTTCCAAGGGAAGTTATCTGTCGATTGTCAAATGCGGTGAGCGTCCGAGTTACCTTTTTGATCTGAGATTCGGGGATATCCATTTTGTCCAATGTCTGCTTGTAAATGAGATCGACTGAGCTGCCGGTGTCGACAAGGATCTTTGTGACGTTGCAGGCGTCAATTTCCAAGGAGATGACAAGAGGATCGTTGTGCGGCAGTCCGTCCAGCTGCTTCAGCTGACCTTCAGTCCGTCCAGCTAGGTCGAGCTTCCCGGCAGCTGGTTCAGCTACGTCGAGCTACCGAGTCAGCTGGTTCTAAGCTTCATGAGCTTCTGCCGAGCTCAATCCAGCTTTTCCTTCATATTTTCGGACTGTTTCTCGACCGGCGTCCTTACCACGGATCGTGGGCGTGACAAGTCTCCCCCCCTTAAAGGGGATTCGTCCCCGAATCCGCCTCTTGTTGATCTTTTCCCATCTTTTCAAACCATTCGGGAAAATCGGCCTTCATTTTATTTTCAATCTCCCAAGTGGCTTCTTCACATCCAGAGCAATCCCAAACAACCTTTATCATGGTGAACTTCTTCCGTCGAGTTCCTTTTTCTGTACGGTCAATGATCCTTATTGGTTTTGCTTCCACCGTTAGGTTACTTTTTAACCCGTTCGGTATGTCCTTCACGACATAGTCTTGGTCACTTAGGCACTTCCTTAGTTGTGATACATGGAATACCTTGTGGAAGGCATCCATCCTTGGTGGTAATTCGAGTTTATAAGCCACCGCACCAACCCGTTCAATCACCTTGTAAGGACCAACGTACCTTGGGCTTAACTTCTTCTTCTTGGTAAACCGACCTTGACCCTTGTAAGTAACCGCCTTAAGATACACCAGATCGCCTACATTAAATTCCAACTCCTTACGTCGCCTATCCGCATAGCTCTTCGTTCTGTCTTGGGCTTCCTTTAGTTTTATCTTTAGGAATTTTATCTTGGCCGTTGTCTCATCCACGATGTCTGGCCCGAATAATCTCCCACCGGTGTCCAACACAACGGTGTTCTACAAGCTCTACCGTATAATGCCTCAGATGGTGACATTTCAATACTAGCTTGATAGCTATCGTTGTAAGCGAATTCGACCAACGTTAAGTACTTCTCCCAATTGCCTCCCCAATCCAACACGCATGCTCGCAACATGTCTTCCAGTGTTTGGATCGTTCTTTCAGATTGTCCATCCGTTTGTGGGTGATAGGCCGTGCTCATATTCACCCTTGTTCCCAAAGCCCTTTGGAAGGCTTTCCAAAAGTGTGACGTGAATCGAGTGTCACGATCTGATACAATGCTCACCGGAATCCCATGCAACCGGACTATCTCTTCTACGTACCTTGCTGCAATCTCTTCGGCTCCATCTTTTTCCGAGATTGCAACAAAATGTGGGGATTTGGTCAGTCTATCGACCACCACCCAAACCGC
This sequence comes from Barbarea vulgaris, assembly GCA_963667165.1. Lineage (NCBI taxonomy): Eukaryota > Viridiplantae > Streptophyta > Magnoliopsida > Brassicales > Brassicaceae > Barbarea > Barbarea vulgaris. The sequence continues at coordinate 20,164,227 of OY763887.1, read as the reverse complement.
ATCATGCTTCGCTTTCCCCATTGGTAACCCGGTCACAAAGTCCATGGTTACGTGATCCCACTTCCATTCTGGTATTGGTAAGCTTTGTAGCAAGCCGCTTGGCACTTGGTGTTCTGCCTTAACAAGTTGGCACGTCGGACACTTGGCTACCCAGGCAGCCACGTCTTTCTTCATTCCTACCCAATGGTAGTATCTTTTCAAGTCCCGGTACATCTTATTTAATCCTGGATGTATCGCAAACTTGGATTGATGCGCTTCTCTAAGGATTTCTTCCTTCAGTCCCGGATTGTTCGGTACGCTCACTCGCCCCTTCACAACAATTGTTCCATTGTTTGAAGTCTGGTACTCGGTTTGGTCATTTTGTGCTACCTTCTTCAAATTTTCATCCTTTTCTTGAGCAATCCGGATTCGGCTAAGTAAATCAGCCTGATCTGCCACCGCCAATCCCAACGGTTCCAATCCTTGGGTTAATGCATTCAAATGCAACGTCCCAATCATATTCACCAATACTTCTTGGTTCCTTTCCGCTTCTACCTCAAACCGTCTACGGCTTAGTGAGTCGGCAACTTGGTTTGCCTTTCCGGGATGATAGGCAATGTCTATGTCATAGTCGGCGACTAACTCCATCCATCGCCTTTGCCTTAGGTTCAACTCTGGCTGGGTGAATATGTATTTTAAGCTCTTGTGGTCGGTAAAGATTTGTACCTTGGCACCGTACAAGTATGATCGCCATATCTTTAACGCGAACACCACCGCAGCCATCTCAAGGTCATGAGTGGGATAATTCCCTTCATGCTTCCTTAGTTGCCTTGAGGCATATGCAATCACACTCCCCTTTTGCATTAGTACGCATCCTAAGCCCGTGATCGATGCGTCGGTATATACCACGTATGGTACATCCGGTTCCGGCAATGCTAGCACTGGAGCACTTGTAAGCATTTTCTTCAATTCCGTGAAACTGGCCTCACATTCCTCAGACCATACAAACTTGGTATCCTTTCCTGTTAAACGAGTCATATGTAGTATCCCGCCAATCCGAGAAAACTCCTTATCTCGGTTGCATTTTTCGGTCTTGACCACTCCTTAATCGATTTGATCTTTTCTGGGTCCACGGTCACGCCTTGGTCTGACACAACGTGTCCAAGGAATCCAATGCTCCTTTGCCAAAAACTACACTTGCTTAATTTTGCAAAGAGTTTATGCTCCCTTAATCATTCAAAGACCTTCCTTAGGTGATCTTGGTGAGTTTCCCAATCCTTGGAATAAACCAGGATATCATCGATGAAAATAATCACGAATTCATCCAGGAATTCTCGGAAAACTCCATTCATCATCTTCATAAAGGCTGCTGGAGCATTCGTTAGCCCGAAAGGCATTACCACGAACTCGTAATGCCCGTACCTTGTCCGAAAAGCTGTTTTCCGCACATCCGAAGGTTCTATCGGGATTTGATGATATCCCGAAGCCAAGTCTATTTTGGAGAACCATGTCGCGCCTCCAAGTTGATCCAGCAACTCGTCAATCCTTGGTAACGGGTATTTATTCTTTACCGTCACCCGATTCAATCCCCGGTCGTCGATACACAACCGGAAGCTTTCATCTTTCTTTTTCACAAACAAGACCGGTGCACCCCATGGTGAACTACTCGGCCTGATGAACCCTTTATCCAACAATTCTTCCAATTGTTTCTTTAACTCGGCCATTTCCGCCGGTGCCATCCGGTACGGAGCCTTTGATATAGGCTTTGTGTCCGGTTCAAGCTCAATTGTGAATGGATCGGAGCGGTCTGGTGGTAATCCACTCACGGCCCCGAATACATCCTTGAACTCCCCAGCGATCGGAATATCTTTCAACTCCGTATTCGCCCCAACTTCCGTTGTGTTAATTGTGGCTAAATATGCCTCACAACCCTTCTCAAGTATCCGTTCTGCCTGGATTGCCGAGATTACCAAATTTCCCGAAGTTGTTTTAATTCCTTGGAATTTTAACATACCTTCGTCCCTCTCAAATTGAACTCGGCCTCGATGACAATCGATGTGTGCCTTATACTTTCCCAACCAGTCCATTCCCAAGATTACTTCGTGTTTCTTCAATGGAACAATGATTAGGTCTGCCGGCATATCGACTCCATTGACCACAACTGAGATGCCCCGAACAATGCCAGACGGATACATTGCCTGTCCGCCGGCTGCTCGTACCATTCCATAACCGGTGTTTGGTTCTTTCTCGAACCCACTTGTTACAACCATTTCGGGACTCACAAAACAATGTGTAGCTCCCGAATCAAATAGGGTGTGTGTTTCTACACCACCGATACTCAAGGTCCCTATACATCCCTCTAGAATGTTAAGTCCCCAAACCGTTTTCCTTAATGCCATATGCTTATGCAATGCACGTATTCACAAGATAAGGCCTTGGTAACTTACCAGTGATCGCGTTGAAGTTTTCAGAACTTCCAGCTTCCTCAGACATCTCGTAAACCCGTGGTGCTATTGCCAGCCTTTTTGGCGCTGGTGGCAATGCATTGCCTCCACGATTATCCTTTTGCCCAGCTTGTCTTTCCGCGTCAAGCTTTGGGTATTCTCGCTTAAAATGTCCCGTTTTTCCGCAATGGTAACAAGCCCTCGGCTCATCGCCGTTTTGTTTCGCTTGTCCCTTATCCATCCGTGGGCAGTTTTGGATTGCATGATCCTTACTCCCGCAACGACCACATGCACCGATGGCCTTCCAGCACGTTCCGCTATGATTTTTCCCACAAGTTTGGCACTCTCCCGGCTTGCCATCCGGTTTGGTATCTTCGACCTTGTCGAATTTCCTTTTCCGGTCCCCAGTCTTGACAGCCGGATTATTGCGGGCTTGGAACCTTGCCCGATTAATTTGTTTCTCCTCCTCGATTCCAATTTCGATCATAGCAGCACGTTCCACTAACTCCGATACCGAGTTGAATGTTCGTATCAAGCAGTGGTTGCGGATTTCCACCCTTAGTCCTCGTATGAAACGCCGGACTTGAGCTTGCTCCTCCTCAAGCTCTCTCCCAACATATCGCCTAAGGCGATTAAATTCCTCATCATATTCCCGGACTGTTTTGTTTCCTTGTACCAATTCCAGATACGCACATTCCAGTCTGTCCCATGCTTCCGGTGGGAAGAACTTTTTATTAAACTCACGTTCAAAGTCCTCAAAGGATCTTATTTCGTCACCCTTGCGCTTCTCTACTGTTAACCACCAGTTATGCGCATCACCTTCCAGGAAGTGAACTGCAATATCCTTCCGGTAGTCATCCGGGCAACGAGTGGATTTGAAATTCCTCACCAACCGACTTCTCCATTCGTCAGCCACAATAGGGTCTGAACTTCCAGTAAAATGCCTTGTTCCCATCTTGGAAACGTGTTCCAGTAGGCTTAGATAGTCACCCCTTTTTCTTGCCGAACTAGCCCTTGGACTCATCTCAATTACATCCGTGTTGGCACCAGACTGTTTTTCCTCTACTTGCACCACAGGAGCCGGTGCAAATGCTTGGGTCAATATGGCCATCTGTGCCATTATTGCCTTCATAGTATCCCATTGTTCCTGGGCGCTTGGTAGCGTACTTGGGTTTTCAACCGTTCCCCCATTCCCAGTTGCTAATGGCACGGAATCTCGTCCCGCATTTGAAGTCTCAGCTGTATCATCACGACCGTTTACATTATGCCCAACCGGAGTTTGAAGAACCGGAGGGAATTGATTCTGCCCAGCCACAGGTCCGACTGGGTTCTCTTCCTGCCCAGCCACAGGTCCGACTGGGTTTTGTTCATTTATCTCTGCATGCGTTACCGTGACTTCGGTTTCCTCGGCAATGCCTTTTCCTTTTTCCTTCCTACTTTTCCTTTCCGTTTTGTTGCTCTTACCCATCTGCAGAAACTTAAAAGTTAATCACGGTAATTTTAACAAAAACCGTTAAGTGAGTAAGACAACAATACCGCGAGAACTCATAAGCCGGTGAGTGGTGATCCCCAAACCCCATACTAACAGTCCTAAGAACAAGCATGCTCTGATACCAACTTGAAAGGACCCGTCCCGGATTCAACGACCAAGTCTGGATCCTTCCTTATACTTAACTCGTTTTATAGTCTGATCCTTAGACAAATTCGTTTTGAGGTTGATTCTGTGATTCGTTTAAAGAGTCGTATGTAAGCATTAGAGATAAACAACAACAACCGGATTTCTTTATTTATATAACAAACGATTCGATACAACTTGAGAGTTTGCATATAAGCTATTACAAGTTATATTATCCTAACTATCCGGTTTGATCACCACCCATCTTCCCGACTTTGAGTCCCGCCTAAGCCCGATCCTTCCCACGATCATTCTCTTTTCCTGAAAGCCACAAAGGCATAAGTAACCGTACTTCCTTACTGGAAAACGGATGAATGCATATGCAGAATATGAACGTTTGTTTTGCCGGTTTCCCTTTTAATCCCCCGAATAACGTTAGTTTATAATCGTTAGTCATATAAACAACATAAAGTGATAAGTCCGGGCATGAATGCCGTGGTCTCGCACTTACCTTGGCAACACAGATCCGTTCGACGATTATCTGCGCTGTCTCTGGTACCGCCGATCCAACCGTTCGGCTTGATTTCGTCTAATTCCGACAATAATGCCTTATCGCCCAGATTCTTTCTGTGTTCTTCCTTAGAATAATTCTCTGGGTTTTTCTGTATGTTTCGTGGTGTTTTTCTGCAGGTTCTGAGGGTCTTTTTATAGTTTTCCTCGACAGAAAACGCATCCGTAATCGTCTGGTCAGATTCAATGAATCTTTGGTAACCGCTCGGCGGTTACTTAACCGTTCGTAAGAGGCACCCGTTCGGCAGCCGACCTGGTAACTGCCTCGGACACTCCAGCTGCACCAGCTGACCTTCAGTCCGTCCAGCTGACCTTCAGTCCGTCCAGCTGCTTCAGCTGACCTTCAGTTCGTCCAGATAGGTCGAGCTTCCCGGCAGCTGGTTCAGCTACGTCGAGCTACCGAGTCAGCTGGTTCTAAGCTTCATGAGCTTCTGCCGAGCTCAATCCAGCTTTTCCTTCATATTTTCGGACTGTTTCTCGACCGGCGTCCTTACCACGGATCGCGGGCGTGACAGGTAAGAGCAACAAAACGGAAAGGAAAAGTAGGAAGGAAAAAGGCAAAGACATTGCCAAGGAAACCGAAGTTACGGTAGCACATGTGAAGATAAATGAGCAAAATCCTGCCGGACCTGTGGCTTGGCAAGAACAGAACCCAGTCGGACCTGTGGCTGGGCAGAATCAAATCCCTCCGATTCTTCAAACTCCGGATGGGCAACAAGATGTTCATAATATAAACGGTCGAGATGATACAACCGAAACTTCAAACGCGTGACGAAATTCTGTGCCATTGGCGACTGGGAATGGGGGAATGGTTAAAAACCCAAGTTCGCTACCAAGCACCCAGGAACAATGGGATACTATGAAGGCAATGATGGCGCAGATGGCCATATTGACCCAAGCACTTTCACCGGCTCCTGTGGTGCAAGTAGAGGAAAAACAGTTTGGTGCCGACATGGACGTGATTGAGATAAGTCCAAGGGCTAGTTCGGCAAGAAAAAAAGGGTGACTATCTAAGCTTACTGGAACACGTTTCCAAGTTGGGAACAAGACATTTTACTGGAAGTTCAGACCCGATTGTGGCTGACGAATGGAGAAGTCGGTTGGTGAGGAATTTTAAATCCACTCGTTGCCCGGATGACTACCGGAAGGATATTGCGGTACACTTCCTAGAAGGTGATGCGCATAACTGGTGGTTGACTGTAGAGAAGCGCAAGGGTGACAAAATAAGATCCTTTGATGACTTTGAACGGGAGTTCAATTGAAATTTCTTCCCACCGGAAGCATGGGACAGACTGGAATGTGCGTACCTGGAATTGGTACAAGGAAACAAAACAGTCCGGGAATATGATGAGGAATTTAATCGCCTTAGGCGATATGTTGGGAGAGAGCTTGAGGAGGAACAAGCTCAGGTCCGGCGTTTCATACGAGGCCTAAGGGTGGAAAGCCGCAACCATTGCTTGAAACGTACGTTTAACTCGGTATCGGAGTTAGTGGAACATGCTGCTATGATTGAAATTGGAATTGAGGAGGAGAAACAAATCAATCGGGCAAGGTTTCAAGCCCGCAACAATCCGGCTGTCAAGACCGGTGACCGTAAAAGGAAATTCGACAAGGTCGAAGATACCAAGCCGGACGACAAACCAGGAGAATGCAAAACTTGCGGGAAAAATCATAGCGGAACGTGCTGGAAGGCCATCGGTGCATGTGGTTGTTGCGGGAGTAAGGATCATGCAATCCAAAACTGCCCACAGATGGAAAAGGGACAAGCGAAACCAAACGGCGATGAGCCGAGGACTTGTTACCATTGCGGAAAAATGGGACATTTCAAGCGAGAATGCCCAATTCTTGACGCAGAAAGACAAGCAGGGCTAAGGGATAATCGTGGAAGCAATTCCTTGCCACCAGCGCCAAAAAGGCTGGCAATAGCACCACGGGTTTACTAGATGTCTGAGGAAGATGAAAGTTCCAAAAACTTCAACGCGATCACTGGTAAGTTACTAAGGCCTTATCTTGTGAATACTTGCATTGCATAAGCATATGGCATTAAGGAAAACGGTTTGGGGACTTAACATTCTAGAGGGATGTATAGGGACCTTGAGTATCGGTGGTGTAGAAACACACACCCTATTTGATTCGGGAGCTGCACATTATTTTGTGAGTCCCGAAATGGTTGTAACAGGTGGGTTCGAGAAAGAGCCAAACACCGGGTGTGGAATGGTACGAGCAGCCGGAGGACAGGCAATGTATCCGTCTAGCATTGTTCAGGGCATCTCAGTTGTGGTCAATGCAGTCGATATGCCGGTGATAACACCATATTTTGCATGTTTTAAAGGCATATTTTCATAGGTTTTCATTCCCACTTTGTATAGTTTTGAGAGTTTTCCGTGCATTTGAGTCTCATTTTGTTTTAACTTGAATTTTAGAGGCCTAGGTTGTATATATAGGTTTTTGCATATGTTTTGAGTCAGTTTAGGTAAATGTAAGACTTGGAGACTTGGAGTTTGGATGAGGGATCATTTGGAAGAAAATAAAAGAAATGATGTTTCGGAACCAATCCATAGGGTCTGGAAGATCTACTCATATGAAGGCTCTAAGTTGCGATTAGGCTTCCGCACTCTCTACAAAAGTTATGAACGTTTTACCGAAGGCATGTAAATCTGACAGGAAGCTGAAACTGTCGTAGACTTCATCAGTAAGATCAATCCAAGGTGGGATCGATCGATCCAATTCAAGAAAATTTGCGTGAAGAATCAAGATCGACCAGAGCACATCAGATCGATCGATCCAAGGTCAGAACGATCGATCCAAGGCTAGAACGATCGTTCTGACCCGCAGCCGCCCATACCCCACAAGAAAATGACATCTACTCAAATCCGATTTTTCTTTGTTACTTACATTCTCAGCCATTGTTTTAGGCAATTATTAGTCTGATATTAGCTTTAAAAACCTCTCTCTAAACTCAGAGAAAAACTCTCTCAAGTTCATGATTTTAATTTCAAGATCTAGCCACATCTAGTGAAGCTTTCTTAATTTTTCTTCTACTTTTGTGTTTATTATGTTTATGATTATATTTTGTACGGTTTATTTTTGTGATATGAATATGTGTGAGTAGTTCTATCTTGGATTGTTGGTTTGGTAGATTTAGGGTGATATGATGGTTGTTTGTGATGTTCAATGGTTGATTCTTGTTTATGTTCAAGTATATAATGATCTTAATGCTAGAAATGAACTTCGAAAAGAGTTTTCTAGATGTTGATTGTTTCACACCCGGAAGGTGTTGTGATTTTAATCTGAACTTTCTATGCTTGCATTCTATATCTTAACCAATGGAAATTGAGTTCTAAGATGGAATTGATGACAATTATGAGTTTGTGTTCATTGTTTACAAATCATTTGGTTGCAATTGGGAGATTAGCTTAATTGAATGATTTGTAAAAGGTCTAGTATCATGGGAGTGGACTAGTCTAGTTAAGTGACTCATGTCATAGGATGAACATTGATTGTTCATTGAATTTATCATTTGTCATATCATCATTCACCCTTGTCAAAATGACTTACCAACGATCCATGTTTTAAATTGTCTAAAAAAGAAACAGATTTTCTTGTTTATTTTACTTCTTTTACACTTCGAGCTAAATTTAGATTGTTGTTCTTGATTCTAGTAGATGTTTATCTTGGGTTTCTTTTTAATCAAGTCCTTTGCTCTGTTTTAGTTAATAATTTCGTGACTTCAAAAGCCAAAAACAAAACATCACTTTCGTTTAGCTTGAGTAGCTTCTTGCATTCTTAGTGTGTTATTCTTGTCTTCTCCGTGGATCGATCCCTAAGTACACAACGTACGAAAAGGTTATTTGATTGCCCGAGGCCTTGAAAACCTCCTTATCAAATTGGCGCCGTTGCCGGGGAAGCAATGCAATAGCCATTAGGATTTGGATTCTACCGAGTCTAAATTTTAATTTTCGAAAGATCTAACCTCGTTCTGAATTTTTTCTCTTTCTTGTAGGTGCATGAACCTGAGAAGCCAAGGACATCAAAACCTGGTGGAGTTAGTGCCTGAGATAGAACACCTAGAGCGAGCCAATACTCGAGCTAGAAGAGATAGGGAGAGACTTGCAAGAACAGTTGGGATAAACATGGGTGATAACGTTGATAACAACCCAGTTTTACAAGAAGAAGTTCAAGGAGCGGGGATTCCTATTAATCCACCGCTTCATGCTGCTACAAGAGAGAGAGTGATAGGGGCATACGATGCACCGCAAGCACATGGAAACCGTAGTGGTATTCATGCACCGGCAGTTGAAAACAACAACTTTGAAATCAAGATGAGCATCATCAATATGGTTCAAGGAAACAAATTTCACGGGCTGCCCGTTGAAGACCCTCTTGACCATCTTGATAACTTCAATGATATATGCGACTTGACGAAGATAAACGGCATCTCGGAGGATGCGTTTAAGCTGAGATTATTCCCTTTTTCTCTTGGGGATAAGGCGAAACAATGGGAGAAGAGTCTGCCTCCTAGATCGATTACTACTTGGGCGGAATGCAAGAAGAAATTTCTTGAGAAATTCTTCTCGACATCAAGAACAGCTCGGCTGAGAAACGATATATCAAGCTTTGCTCAAAGGAACAATGAAAGTTTTGGCGAAGCTTGGGAACGGTTCAAGAGTTACACTAACAAATGCCCACACCACGGATTTTCCAAAGAATCGTTGTTGAGTACATTGTATAGAGGGATTATTCCAAGGATAAGAACGCTATTGGACACCGCTAGTAATGGAATCTTTTTGGGGAAAAATGTTGAAGAAGGGTTCCAACTTGTGGAGAACCTAGCGCAAAGCGATGGAAATTACGGAGAAGACTATGATAGAGCTCCTAGAGGGAGCAGAGATAGAGAAGACCAAAGGAGTAAGGATTATGGGTGGAGAATCGTGTCCCAATCACTCACTGGGAAGTTAAGGTGACAAGTTTAGACTCCAGGCTTGAGCAGCAAGCTGATCTAGAGTTGGGTGGAAGGATAGACGCCACGAGAGGATGCGGAAGGCCTCTTGATAAGTCTGGTTCGAACAATCTAATCACTAGAATTGTTCTTGGGTTCTAATTCGAATCACTCGAAAAAGAGATAGAGAAAAGATAATTTTTATTCAAAAGAGGGTTAAGAAAAATACAAAAGAGTCTCAGAGGATATAAAGAAGAGAGGAGACGAAGAGGAGAAGAGAGGAGGAGCGTAGGGAGTTAATCCTCGGTGAGTTTCGAGACATGCCTCGGAAACTCACCAAAGACCAACTCAAAATAAACACACAACACAAATAAAACTCTCAGACATAGTTTAAAATTCAAATAACTAAAATAGAAAAAGATAGAAAGAAAAGAGATAGTCGGTCCGCGCCAAATCATCTCGAGAAGGCCAGACTAGGTCGGACTAGCACCAAGCAAAGATAAACCTGTGGATCACGAACCTCATTAAAAACCTTCCTCTGGAAAACCACTTGGGAAAAACCAAAGGCAAGGGAAAAAGAGTGTAGGAGAGCCATAGGGCTTGATACTAGCCATCCCGGACATGAACCAAGACCAACGTGGCCGCTGTATCACTTACGTCCGAGTTCCTATGAACCAAAGCTTGTCGTAGCAATGTTCCAACTGTGTGAATGAGTTCCTTAGTCTTAGAACGAATCTTAGAACCAACTAGCACTTCCTTGGCCGAACAAGATCGCGTCCTAGCTCCACTTGGTTCATTTGTAGCTTCCTTCTCGGCCAGTTCCAACGATTCCTCGACCAGCTCCCACCTTTTCTCGACCGGGTCCAACATTTCCTCGGCCATCAGCATTCTATCCTGGACACTATTCATTCTTGTATCAGGCTCCCACAGTTGAAAAGGATTTGTCCTCAAATCCGGAATACCTGCCAAGAACAATGCCAAGTTAGTTTTCCAAAAGAAAAGAAACTTGATAAGGACATAACAATATTTAAGCATAAGAGAAAGGTAAAGAAAAAGCTTAGGCGAAGATTCGGTGTTAGGGCTGGCAGTGGATGGAGAGATTGGTTCCCGTTCTTGAGCTTCAGAGGAGCTGAACACTTTCCAAAGATCTCCATTGGTTCCAAGGTTTGTGTCACGGAAGTAGTCTAGAACAAAGGTTCGATGACATGGAGCTTCATTAGTTGAGTTTCTGTTCTTCATTTCAAATGTCTGTTCCTTGTAAGCCTTAGCTCTGTCCCTTGTTCCTGTCATGTTACAACAATAAGTAAAATCCTGATTAGAATATAGAGAATCTACAACAGGACCGGGTTGTACTATCATCAATTTAAAGCCATTAGAAACTATTTTAAAGAGTTTAAGAAATCCTGTTAGGTCCGGAATGTCCGTGGACTGGACTTGGATGGTTGCACAGTTCTGGTTCTCTTCCTTGACTTGAAAAAGGTATAGAGTCTTCTCGCCATCATAAGCAAAGTATTTGGCACTCAAATCGGAAGTATAATCCTTGAAGACTTCGTTTTGCTCCTTTGGTGCCTCCTTGTCTTGGCCAGATGGTGGAGCTTTGTTTGGTCCAAGAGACACACTGTAGTGGTAGAACTGATCTTTCGGTCTCGGTCCAACACCTGTAACCTGCAAAGATTTAAAATCACTCGGTGGCACCGGTGTAAAGTTAAACGAACAAGTAAAAGTATCATCAAGTCCAAAATAATTCGGTTTAGCCCAAAGTTTGTTTCTTTCACTTATCCTAGCTATAGCAAAATGATTGGCTTTCTTGCTCGGTTCCTGTTTTCCTTGTAGTCGAACTTGATCAAGATAAACTTCATGTGGTGACATCGGCACTAGAGTAGTCTTCCTTCCTTTGAACTCGAACGTATGCCGGTTGGTAAAGCCATCATGAACTACCTTCCTGTCAGATTGCCACGGCCTGCCAAGCAAAATATGTCCAGCTTCTATTGGTAGAACATCACACAAAATCTCATCTTCATATTTGCCGATTACTATAGGAACCTCCACTTGGTGCTTTACTTTCATTTCTCCCTCTTTGCTAAGCCACTGAAGATCATACGGCTTTGGATGCTTCTTAATCTCCAATCCCAGCTTCTTAACCATTGTTTCACTAGCCACATTTGTACAACTTCCACCGTCAATGATAAGGCTGCACACTTTTCCTTTGACAAGGCATCGCGTGTGAAACAAGTTAGCTCTTTGTTGTTGCTCTTCGGACTTAGACTGTATGCTGAGCGTCCTTACTGATACTAGCAACTCTCTCTTAGCTGGTAACTGAACATTCTCATCTTCAAGCTGCTTCACTTCTGGTTGCTCATCCTCGGATTCATATTCGCCGTTATCCTTTAGAACCATTATCCTTTTGTTGGTACACTCACTTGCATAGTGTCCCATTCCTTGACACTTGTAGCACTTGATTCTGCTGGTTCTGGATTCAGTCTTTCCTTTATCTCCATAAGTTCTTGCTTCAGAGTTTGAAATAGCCGGCTGCTTGCTTTCGCTTGGTACCCTCGGCTTTTCTTCTCTCGGATAACCTCTTGAGTAACTACTGCCTCCAGCTCCAAACTGAGTCCGTATAGGACTCTCTTCTCTTAAGTTGTTGTTCAATGAGTATAGCTTGGTGTAGCATTTCCTGTAGATCAACATGAGGCTGCATCTCCAAACGGTCTTGTATATCACGCTGCAAGCCTCCTAGAAACCTTGACATAGTAGCCTCTCGATCCTCTTGAACATCAGCTTGTATCAACAATGTTTCCATCTCCTGGTAGTACTCCTCAACACCCTTACTACCTTGCACAAGTCTCCTAAGCTGGTTATGCAACTCACGGTAGTAGTAGCTAGGTACAAAACGTTTCCTCATGATAGTTTTCATCTCATTCCAAGTAGAAACCGGATACTCATGGTTTCTTCTTCTAGAAGTAACCAACTGATCCCACCAACTCAAAGCATAGTCAGTGAACTCAGTAGCTTCACTTTAACTCGGTTCACCTCAGTGTAATGTTGACAATCAAATACCAACTCAATCTTCTTTTCCCACTCCAAGTAAGCACTCGGATCATTTTTCCCTTGAAAAGAAGGTATGCGGAGCTTGAGTCCTCCAAAGCCATCCTGGGGTTGGTTCCTCTCATTTCTCATGTGCCTGTGCCTCCTATGACTGCTACGAGAAGAGCCACTGTAATAATTCTCTGCTTCAAAATCTCAAGGTTCCCTTGGAAGCGGTCTTGGATTGAATTCCCGGGGTGCTCTTAGAACTTCTTCTTGTTGCCTTGCTTGATGAACGTTTTCCTCACCATTTCTTGCTGTATTAGCTCCTTGAGATTCTCTAGCATCACGAATCATCTCTGGAATAATTCGCTCTTGCAGAACACTAAATCTTTCATCCATCAACCGAGCCATCTTTGCCGTGAGAGCATCGATTAGGAGTTGATTGTTGTTGCGGCTGGTTCCACTGTGATCAGACATCCTTTTCCTGAAACAACACACAAGAATACACCAGTAAAGAGTCCTTTTGAAGATCGAATTGACCCTAAATCATAAGAACACGAAAATGACTCTTGGTATCCTATTTTCTCAGAAGAACACAAAACGCGACTGTGGAAGTCGATCGGTTACAAAAAAATATCAAAACACTTCAGAAAATTCCCAAACTAATTTTAACAAATACTAGACTCATCCTAGACTTATTAGCAGTTGATTTCACAATTTTTGCACGAGCCAATATTTCATTAAAATTCAAACAAGTTGGGACGAAAACCACTTAACTTCTCAATGTTGCTCTGATACCACTTGATACGATTCTGGGTGGAGAATCGTGTCCCAATCACTCACTGGGAAGTTAAGGTGACAAGTTTAGAGTCCAGGCTTGAGCAGCAAGCTGATCTAGAGTTGAGTGGAAGGATAGGCGCCACGAGAGGATGCGGAAGGCCTCTTGATAAGTCTGGTTCGAACAATCTAATCACTAGAATTGTTCTTGGGTTCTAATTCGAATCACTCGAAAAAGAGATAGAGAAAAGATAGTTTTTATTCAAAAGAGGGTTAAGAAAAATACAAAAGAGTCTCAGAGGATATAAAGAAGAGAGGAGACGAAGAGGAGAAGAGAGGAGGAGCGTAGGGAGTTAATGCTCGGTGAGTTTCGAGACATGCCTCGGAAACTCACCAAAGACCAACTCAAAATAAACACACAACACAAATAAAACTCTCAGACATAGTTTAAAATTCAAATAACTAAAATAGAAAAAGATAGAAAGAAAAGAGATAGTCGGTCCGCGCCAAATAATCTCAAGAAGGCCGGACTAGGTCGGACTAGCACCAAGCAAAGATGAACCTATGGATCACGAACCTCATTAAAAACCTTCCTTTGGAAAACCACTTGGGAAAAACCAAAGGCAAGGGAAAAAGAGTGTAGGTGAGCCATAGGGCTTGATACTAGCCATCCCGGACATGAACCAAGACCAACGTGGCCGCGGTATCACTTACGTCCGAGTGACCCCTATGAACCAAAGCTTGTCGTAGCAATGTTCCAACTGTGTGAATGAGTTCCTTAGTCTTAGAACGGATCTTAGAACCAACTAGCACTTCCTTGGCCGAACAAGATCGCGTCCTAGCTCCACTTGGTTCATCCGTAGCTTCCTTCTCGGCCAGTTCCAACGATTCCTCGACCAGCTCTGAAAGGACCCGTCCCGGACTCAACGACCAAGTCCGGATCCTTTCCTATACTTAACTCATTTTAGGGTCTGATCCTTAGATAAATTCGTTTGAGGTTGATTCTGTGATTCAATTCTAGAGTCATTTGATAACATTAGAGATAAACAACAACAACCGGATTTCTTTATTTATATAACAAAAGATTCAATACAACTTGAGAGTTTGCATATAAGCTATTACAAGTTATATTATCCTAACTATCCGGTTTCATCACCACCCATCTTCCCGACTTTGAGTCCCGCCTAAGCCCGATCCTTCCCACGATCATTCTCTTTTCCTGAAAGCCACAAAGGCATAAGTAACCGTACTTCCTTACTGGAAAACGGATGAATGCATACGCAGATTATGAACGTTTATTTTGCCAGTTTCCCCTTTAATCCCCCAAATATCAATAGAACTGAACGTTAGTCATATAGACAATAAAGTAACAAGTCCGGGCTTGAAAGCCACGGTTTGCACTTACCTTGGCAACACAGATTCGTTCGACGATTATCTGCGCTGTCTCTGGTACCGCCGATCCAACCGCTCGGCTTGATTCCTTCTAATTTCGACAACAATGCCTTATCGCCCAGATTCTTTCTGTGTTCTTCCTTAGAATATTTTTCTGAGTTTTTTCTGTATGTTCATAGTGTTTTTCTGCTAGTTCTGAGGGTAATTTTATAGTTTTCCTCGACAGAAATCGCGTCCGTAACCGCCGGGTCAGATTCAATGAATCTTTGGTAACCGCTCGGCAGTTACTTAACCGTTCGTACCAAGCACCCATTCGGCAGCCGACCTGGAAACTGCCTCGGACACACCAGCTGCACCAGCTGACCTTCAGTCCGTCCAGCTGACCTTCAGTCCGTCCAGCTACGTCAGCTGACCTTCAGTCCGTCCAGCTAGGTCGAGCTTCCCGGCAGCTGGTTCAGCTACGTCTAGCTACCCAGTCAGCTGTTCTAAGCTTTATGAGCTTCTGCCGAGCTCAATCCAACTTTTCCTTCATATTTTCGGACTATTTCTCGACCGGTGTCCTTACCGCGGGTCGCGGGTGTGACAAGTCTCCCCCCCTTAAAAGGGATTCGTCCCCGAATCCGCATCTTGTTGATCTTTTCCCATCTTTTCAAACCATTTTGGAAAATCAGCCTTCATCTTATTTTCAATCTCCCAAGTGGCTTCTTCACGTCCAGAGCAATCCCAGACAACCTTTATCATGGTGAACTTCTTCCTTCGAGTTCCTTTCTCCGTGCGGTCAATGATCCTTATTGGTTTTGCTTCCACCGTTAGGTTACTTAGGCACTTCCTTAGTTGTGATACATGGAATACCTTGTGGAAGGCATCCAACCTTGGTGGTAATTAGAGTTTATAAGCCACCGCGCCTACCCGTTCAATCACGTTGTAAGGACCAACGTACCTTGGACTTAACTTCTTTTTCTTGGTAAACCGACCTTGAGCCTTGTAAGTAACCGCCTTAAGGTACACCAGGTCGCCTACATTAAACTCCAACTCCTTACGTCGCCTATCCGCATAGCTCTTCGTTCTATCTTGGGCTTCCTTTAGTTTTATCTTTAGGAATTTTATCTTGGCCGTTGTCTCATCCACGATGTCTGGCCCGAATAATCTTCTTTCTCCCACCGGTGTCCAGCACAACGGTGTTCTACAAGCTCTACCGTATAATGCTTCGTATGGTGACATTCCAATACTAGCTTGATAGCTATTATTGTAAGCGAATTCGACCAACGTTAAGTACTTCTCCCAATTGCCTCCCCAATCCAACACGCATGCTCGCAACATGTCTTCTAGTGTTTGGATCGTTCTTTCAGATTGTCCATCCGTTTGTGGGTGATAGGCCGTGCTCATATTCACCCTTGTTCCCAAAGCCCTTTGGAAGGCTTTCCAAAAGTGTGACGTGAATCGAGTGTCACGATCTGATACAATGCTCACCGGAATCCCGTGCAACCGGACTATCTCTTCTACGTACCTTGCTGCAATCTCTTCGGCTCCATCTTTTTCCGAGATTGCAACAAAATGTGCGGATTTTGTCAGTCTATCGACCACCACCCAGACCGCATCATGCTTTGCTTTCCCCATTGGTAACCCGGTCACAAAGTCCATGGTTACGTGATCCCACTTCCATTCTGGTATTGCTAAGCTTTGTAGCAAAACCGCTTGGCACTTGGTGTTCTGCCTTAACGAGTTGGCACGTCGGACACTTGGCTACCCAGGCAGCCACGTCTTTCTTCATTCATACCCAATGGTAGTATCTTTTCAAGTCTCGGTACATCTTATTTGATCCTGGATGTATCGCAAACTTGGATTGATGCGCTTCCCTAAGGATTTCTTCCTACAGTCCTGGATTGTTCGGTACGCTCACTCGCCCCTTCACAACAATTGTTCCATTGTTTGAAGTCTGGTACTCAGTTTGGTCATTCTGTGCTACCTTCTTCAAATTTTCATCCTTCTCTTGAGCAATCCGGATTCGGCTAAGTAAATCAGCCTGATCTGCCACCGCCAATCCCAATGGTTCCAATCCTTGGGTTAATGCATTCAAATGCAAAGTCCCAATCATATTCACCAATACTTCCTGGTTCCTTTCCGCTTCTACCTCAAACCGTCTACGGCTTAGTGCGTCGGCAACCTGGTTTGCCTTTCCGGGATGGTAAGCAATGTCTATGTCATAGTCGGCGACCAATTCCATCCATCTCCTTTGCCTTAGGTTGAACTCCGGCTGGCTGAATATGTATTTTAAGCTCTTGTGGTCGGTAAAGATTTGCACCTTGGCACCATACAAGTATGATCGCCATATCTTTAACACGAACACTACCGCAGCCATCTCAAGGTCATGCGTGGGATAATTCCCTTCATGCTTCCTTAGTTGCCTTGAGGCATATGCGATCACACTTCCCTTTTGCATTAGTATGCATGCTAAGCCCGTGATCGATGCGTCGGTATAAACCACGTATGGTACATCCGGTTCCGGCAAAGCTAGCACTGGAGCGCTTGTAAGCATTTTCTTCAATTCCGTGAAACTGGCCTCACATTCCTCAGACCATACAAACTTGGTATCCTTTCCAGTCAAACGAGTCATCGGTTGTGACATACTCGCAAAACCCTTGACAAATTTCCTGTAGTATCCCGCCAATCCGAGAAAACTCCTTATCTCGGTGGCATTTTTCGGTCGTGACCACTCCTTAATCGATTTGATCTTTTCCGGGTCCACGGTCACGCCTTGGTCTGACACAACGTGTCCAAGGAATCCAATGCTCCTTTGCCAAAAACTACACTTGCTTAATTTTGCAAAGAGTTTATGCTCCCTTAATCGCTCAAAGACCTTCCTTAGGTGATCTTGGTGAGTTTCCCAATCCTTGGAATAAACCAAGATGTCATCGATGAAAATAATCACGAATTCATCCAGGAATTCTCGGAAAACTCCATTCATCATCTTCATAAAGGCTGCTGGAGCATTCGTTAGCCCGAAAGGCATTACAACAAATTCATAATGCACGTACCTTGTCCGGAAAGCCGTTTTCTGCACGTCTGAAGGTTCTATCGGGATTTGATGATATCCCGAAGCCAAGTCTATTTTGGAGAACCATGTCGCACCCCTAAGTTGATCCAACAACTCGTCGATCCTTGGTAACGGGTATTTATTCTTTACCGTCACCCGATTCAATCCCCGGTAGTCGATACACAACCGGAAGCTTCCATCTTTCTTTTTCACAAACAAGACCGGTGCACCCCATGGTGAACTACTCGGCCGTATGAACCCTTTATCCAACAATTCTTCCAATTGTTTCTTTAACTCGGCCATTTCCGCCGGTGCCATCCGGTATGGAGCCTTTGATATAGGCTTTGTGTCCGGTTCGAGTTCAATTGTGAATGGATCGGAGCGGTCTGGTGGTAGTCCACTCACAGCCCCGAATACATCCTTGAACTCCCCTGTGATCGGAATATCTTTCAACTCCGTATTCGCCCCAACTTCCGTTGTATTGATTGTGGCTAAATATGCCTCACAACCCTTCTCGAGCATCCGTTCTGCCTGGATTGCCGAGATTACCAAATTTCCCGAAGTTGTTCTAATTCCTTGGAATTTTAACATACCTTCGTCCCTCTCAAATTGAACCCGGCCTCGATGACAATCGATGTGTGCCTTATACTTTCCCAACCAGTCCATTCCCAAGATAACTTCATGTTTCTTCAACGGAACAACGATTAGGTCTGCCGGCATATCGACTCCATTGACCACAACTGAGATGCCCCAAACCATGCCAGACGGATACATTGCCTGTCCGCCGGCTGCTCGTACCATTCCATACCCGGTGTTTGGTTCTTTTTCGAACCCACCTGTTACAACCATTTCGGGACTCACAAAACAATGTGTAGCTCCCGAATCAAATAGGGTGTGTGTTTCTACACCACCGATACTCAAGGTCCTTATACATCCCTCTAGAATGTTAAGTCCCCAAACCGTTTTCCTTAATGCCATATGCTTATGCAATGCACGTATTCACAAGATAAGGCCTTAGTAACTTACCAGTGATCGCGTTGAAGTTTTTGGAACTTCCAGCTTCCTCAGACATCTCGTAAACCCGTGGTGCTATTGCCAACCTTTTTGGCGCTGGTGGCAACGCATTGCTTCCACGATTATCCTTTAGCCCTGCTTGTCCTTCCGCGTCAAGCTTTGGGCATTCTCGCTTGAAATGTCCCGTCTTTCCGCAAGGGTAACAAGCCCTTGGCTCATCGCCGTTTGGTTTTACTTGTCCCTTTTCCATCCGTGGGCAGTTTTGGATTGCATGATCCTTACTCCCGCAACGACCACATGCACCAATGGCCTTCCAGCACGTTCCGCTATGATTTTTCCCACAAGTTTGGCATTCTCCTGGTTTGCCATCCGGCTTGGTATCTTCGACCTTGTCGAATTTCCTTTTACGGTTCCCGGTCTTAACAGCCGGATTGTTGCGGGCTTGGAACCTTGCCCGATTGATTTGTTTCTCCTCCTCAATCCCAATTTCAATCATAGCAGCACGTTCCACTAACTCCGATACCGAGTTGAACGTTCGTATTAAGCAGTGGTTGCGGATTTTCACCCTTAGTCTTCGTATGAAACGCCGGACTTGAGCTTGCTCCTCCTCAAGCTCTCTCCCAACATATCGCCTAAGGCGATTAAATTCCTCATCATATTCCCGGACTGTTTTGTTTCCTTGTACCAATTCCAGATACGCACATTCCAGTCTGTCCCATGCTTCCGGTGGGAAGAACTTTTTATTGAACTCACGTTCATAGTCCTCAAAGGATCTTATCTCGTCACCCTTGCGCTTCTCTACAGTCAGCCACCAGTTATGCGCATCACCTTCCAGAAAGTGAATCGCAATATCCTTCTGGTAGTCATCAGGGCAACGAGTGGATTTGAAATTCCTCACCAACCGACTTCTCCATTCGTCAGCCACGATCGGGTCTGAACTTCCAGTAAAATGCCTTGTTCCCAACTTGGAAACGTGTTCCAATAAGCTTAGATAGTCACCCCTTTTCCTTGCCGAACTCGCCCTTGGACTTATCTCCTTCACGTCCATGTCGGCACCGGACTGTTTTTCCTGAACTTGCACCACAGGAGCCGGTGCAAGTGCTTGGGTCAATATGGCCATCTGTGCCATCATTGCCTTCATAGTATCCCATTGTTCCTGTGCGCTTGGTAGCGTACTTGGGTTTTCAACTGTTCCCCCATTCCCAGTCGCCAATGGCACAGAATTTCGTCCCGCGTTTGAAGTCTCGGCCGTATCATCTCGACCGTTTACGTTATGAACATCTTGTTGCCCATCCGGAGTTTGAAGAACCGGAGGGATTTGATTCTGCCCAGCCACAGGTCCGACTGGGTTCTGTTCCTGCCCAGCCACAGGTCCGGCTGGGTTTTGCTCATTTATCCTCACATGCGTTACTGTAACTTCGGTTTCCTCAGCAATGTCCTTGCCTTTTTCCTTCCTACTTTTCCTTTCCGTTTTGTTGCTCTTACCCATCTGCAGAAACTTGAAAGTTAATCACGATAATTTTAACAAAAACCGTTAAGTGAGTAAGACAACAATACCGCGAGAACTCATAAGCCAGTGAGTGGTGATCCCTAAACCCCATACTAACAGTCCTAAGAACAAGCATGCTCTGATACCAACTTGAAAGGACCCATCCCGGACTCAACGACCAAGTCCGGATCCTTTCCTATACTTAACTCATTTTAGGGTCTGATCCTTAGACAAATTCGTTTGAGGTTGATTCTGTGATTCAATTCTAGAGTCATTTGATAACATTAGAGATAAACAACAACAACCGGATTTCTTTATTTATATAACAAAAGATTCAATACAACTTGAGAGTTTGCATATAAGCTATTACAAGTTATATTATCCTAACTATCCGGTTTCATCACCACCCATCTTCCCGACTTTGAGTCCAGCCTAAGCCCGATCCTTCCCACGATCATTCTCTTTTCCTGAAAGCCACAAAGGCATAAGTAACCGTACTTCCTTACTGGAAAACGGATGAATGCATATGCAGATTATGAACGTTTATTTTGCCAGTTTCCCCTTTAATCCCCCAAATATCAATAGAACTGAACGTTAGTCATATAGACAATAAAGTAACAAGTCCGGGCTTGAAAGCCACGGTTTGCACTTACCTTGGCAACACAGATTCGTTCGACGATTATCTGCGCTGTCTCTGGTACCGCCGATCCAACCGCTCGGCTTGATTCCTTCTAATTTCGACAACAATGCCTTATCGCCCAGATTCTTTCTGTGTTCTTCCTTAGAATATTTTTCTGAGTTTTTTCTGTATGTTCGTAGTGTTTTTCTGCGAGTTCTGAGGGTCATTTTATAGTTTTCCTCGACAGAAATCGCGTCCTTAACCGCCGGGTCAGATTCAATGAATCTTTGGTAACCGCTCGGCAGTTACTTAACCGTTCGTACCAAGCACCCGTTCGGCAGCCGACCTGGAAACAGCCTCGGACACTCCAGCTGCACCAGCTGACCTTCAGTCCGTCCAGCTACGTCAGCTGACCTTCAGTCCGTCCAGCTAGGTCGAGCTTCCCGGCAGCTGGTTCAGCTACGTCTAGCTACCCAGTCAGCTGTTCTAAGCTTCATGAGCTTTTGCCGAGCTCAATCCAACTTTTCCTTCATATTTTCGGACTATTTCTCGACCGGCGTCCTTACCGCGGGTCGCGGGTGTGACAAGCTCCCACCTTTTCTCGACCGGGTCCAACATTTCCTCGGCCATCAGCATTCTATCCCGGACACTATCCATTCTCGTATCAATTATGCTTCTAAGTATTCACCATTTGAAGTTGTTTATGGATTTAACCCCTTGTCTCCTATGGATCTAACCCCTTTACCTTTGAGCGAAAGAGCTAATGTGGATGGACAGAAAAAGGCGGAACTGGTCAAAAGGATCCATGAGAAGGCTCGTGCCAACATTGAGAAACGAACAGAGCAATATGCAACGCAAGCAAACAAAGGACGACAAGAAGTAGCTTTCAAAGAAGGAGAATTCGACAAGAAGTAGTTTCCGGAGGAAAGAAAATCAAAGCTCATGCCTCGGATCGATGGCCCGTTCAAAATCTTAAAGAAGATTGGACTTAATGCCTACAAACTTGACTTGCAAGGTAAGTACATCATCAGCTCAACCTTCAACATTTCTGACTTGATCCCTTTTGTGGCAGATACTCCAGATTTGAGGACAAATCTTTTTCAACTGGGGGAGCATGATGTGAGAATGGATAGCGACCAGGATGGACAGTCGATGGCCGAAGAAATGTTGGAACCTGTCGAGGAAATGTTTGGACCGGTCGAGAAGGAATCTCCGGATGAGCCACTTGGAGCTAGGATACCGTGGCCACCTTGGTCATGGTTCATGTCCGGGAAGATTAGTGTCAAGCCCTATGGCTCACTTACACTCTTTTTCCCTTCCCTTTGGTTTTTCCCAAGTGGTTTTCCAAAGGAAGGTTTTTAATGAGGTTCGTGGTCCATAGGTTCCATTGTGTTTGGCATTAGTCCGACCTAGTTCGGCCCGTCTTGAGAGTTTAGGCGCGGCCCGTCTCTTTATCCTTTCTATCTTATTTCTGTTTAGTTAATTTAAATTTGAACTTATGTTTGAGAGAATTATGTGCACGGGATTGTTATTTGTGTTTTGGTCGTTGGTGAGTTCCCAAGGCATGTCATGGAACTCGACGAGACTTAATTGCTCTGCTCCTCCTCTCTTCTCCTCTTCGTCTCCTTTCTCTTTATATGTCTTTGAACTCCTAATGAATTATCTATTTATCTTTTTATCAAATATCTCTTTTTCATGATAGATCCTTGTTATCTTTTTCGAGTGATTCGATCTAGATTACTTGTGAACATTTCTAGTGATTAGAGTGTTCAAACCGACTTATCAAGAGGTCTTTCACAACCTCTTATGGCGTCACTCATTCCATCAACTCCAGAATTCGCTTGCTGCTTAAGCCTGGAGCCTTACCTTTGTCATCTTAGCTTCCTGGTGTGTGATTGGGGCGTGATTCTCTAACCAGAATCATATCACTTACTTATTTAACGGTTTTTGATAAAATTACTGTGATTAACTTTCAAGTTTCTGCAGATGGGTAAGAGCAACAAAACGAAAAGGAAAAGTAGGAAGGAAAAAGGCAAAGACATTGCCAAGGAAACCGAAGTTACGGTAACACATGTGCATATAAATGAGTAAAACCCAGCCGAACTTGTGGCTGGGCAAGAACATAACCCAGTCGAACCTGTGGCTGGGCAGAATCAAATCCCTCCGGTTCTTCAAAGTCCGGATGGGCAAGAAGATGTTCATAATGTAAATGATCGAGATGATACAACCGAGAATTCAAACGCGGGGCGAGATTCCGTGCCATTAGCGACTAGGAATGGGGGAACGGTTGAAAACCCAAGTACGCTACCAAGCGCCCAGGAACAATGGGATACTATGAAGGCAATGCTGGCACATATGGCCATATTGACCCAAGCACTTGCACCGGCTCCTGTGGTGCAAGTAGAGGAAAAACAGTCTGGTGCCGACATGGACGTGATTGAGATAACTCCAAGGGCGAGTTCGGGAAGAAAAACTGGTGACTATCTAAGCTTATTGGAACACGTTTCCAAGTTGGGAACAAGGCATTCTACTGGAAGTTCAGACCCCGTGGCTGACGAATGGAGAAGTCGGTTGGTGAGGAATTTCAAATCCACTCGTTGCCCGGATGACTACCGGAAGGATATTGCGGTTCACTTCCTGGAAAGTGATGCGCATAACGGGTGGCAGACTGTAGAGAAGCGCAAGGGTGACGAAATAAGATCCTTTCATGATTTTGAACGTGAGTTCAATAAAAAGTTCTTCCCACCGGAAGCATGGGACATACTAGAGTGTGCGTACCTGGAATTGGTACAAGGAAACAAAACAGTCCGGGAATATGATGAGGAATTTAATCGCCTTACGCGATATGTTGGGAGAGATCTTGAGGAGGAGCAAGCTCAAGTCCGGCGTTTCATACGAGGCCTAAGGGTGGAAATCCGTAACCATTGCTTGATACGTACGTTCAACTCGGTATTGGAGTTAGTGGAACATGCAGCTATGATTGAAATTGGAATTGAGGAGGAGAAACAAATCAATCAGGCAAGGTTCCAATCCCGCAACAATCCGGCTGTCATAACCGGGGACAAGAAAAAGAAATTCGACAAGGTCGAAGATACCAAGCCTGATGGCAAACCGGGAGAGTCCAAAACTTGTGGGAAAAATCGTAGCGGAATGTTCTGGAAGGCCATCGATGCATGCGGTCGTTGTGGGAGTAAGGATCATGCAATCCAAAACTGCCCACGGATGGACAAGGGACATCCAAAACCATACGGCGTTGAGCCGAGGGCTAGTTACCATTGCGGAAAAACGAGACATTTCAAGCGAGAATGCCCAAAGCTTGACGCGGAAAGACAAGCCGGGCTAAGAGATAATCGTGGAGGCAATGCCTTGCCACCAGCGCCAAAAAGGGTGGCAATAGCACCACGGGTTTACGAGATGGTAGAGGAAGCTGGAAGTTTTGAAAACTTCAACGCGATCACTGGTTAGTTACAATGGCCTTGTCTTGTGAATACTTGCATTGTATAAGCATATGGCATTAAGGAAAACGGTTTGGGGACTTAACATTCTAGAGGGATGTATAGGGACCTTGAGTATCGGTGGTGTAGAAACATACACCCTATTTGATTCGGGAGCTACACATTGTTTTGTGAGTCCCGAAATGGTTGTAACAGGTGGGTTTGAGAAATAGCAAAACGCCGTGTATGGAATGGTACGAGCAGCCAGCGGACAGACAATGTATCCGTCTGGCATTGTTCCATAAAAAAAACATGATGTTATCTTGGGAATGGACTGGTTTGGAAAGTATAAGGCACACATCGATTGTCATCGAGGCTGGGTTTAATTTGAGAGGGACGAAGGTATGTTAAAATTCCAAGGAATTAAAATAACTTCGGGAAATTTGGTAATCACGGCAATCCAGGCAGAACGGATGCTCGAGACGGGTTGAAAGATATTCCTATTCCTATCGCAAGGGAGTTTACGTATGTATTCGGTGCCGTTAGTGGACTACCACCAGACCACTCTGATCCATTCACGATTGAACTCAAGTCGGACACAAAGCCTATATCAATGGCTCCGTACCGGATGGCACCGGCGTAAATGGCCGAGTTAAAGAAACAATTGAAAGAATTTTTGGATAAAGGGTTCATACGGTCGAGTTGTTCACCATGGGGTGCACCGGTCTTGTTTGTGCAAAAGAAATATGGAAGCTTTCGGTTGTGTATCGATTACCGGGGATTGAATCGAGTGACGGTAAAGAATAAATACCCGTTACCAAGGATTGACGAGTTATTGGATCAACTTGGGGGCGCAAAATGGTTCTCCAAGATAGACTTGGCTTCGGGATATCATCAAATCCCGATAGAACCTTCGGACGTGCGGAAAAAGGCTTTCCGGACAAGGTATGGGCATTACGAGATTATGGTAATGCCTTTCAGGCTAACAAATGCGCCATCAGCCTTTATGAAGATGATGAATGGAGTTTTCTGAGAATTTCTTGATGAATTCGTGATTATCTTCGTCGATGACATATAGGTTTATTCCAAGGATTGGGAAACTCACCAAGATCACCTAAGGAAGGTCTTGAAATGGTTAAGGGAGCATAAACTCTTTGCAAAATTAAGCAAGTGTAGTTTTTGGCAAAGGAGCATTGGATTCCTTGGACAAGTTATGTCAAACCAAGGCGTGACCGTGGACTAAGAAAGATCAAATTGATCAAGGAGTGGTCACGACCTAGAAAAGCCACCGAGATAAGGAGTTTTCTTAGATTGCCGGGATACAACAGGGAGTTTGTCAAGGGTTTTGCAAGTATGTCACAACCGATGACTCGCTTAACAGGAAAGGATACCAAGTTTGTATGGTCTGAGGAATGTGAGGCCAGTTTCATGGAGTTGAAGAAAATGCTTACAAGTGCCCCTGTGCTAGCATTCCCGGATCCGGATGTACTATATGTTGTTTACACCGATGCATCGATCACGGGCTTTGAATGCGTGTTAATGCAGAGGGGGAGTGTGATCGCATATGCCTCAAGGCAACTAAGGAAGCATGAAGGGAATTATCCCACGCATGACCTTGAGTTGGCTGTGGTGGTGTTCAAGTTAAAGATATGGCGATCACACTTGTATCGCGCCAAGGTGCAAATCTTTACCGACCACAAGAGCTTAAAATACATATTCACCCAGCCGGAGTTGAACCTAAGGCAAAGGAGATGGATGGAGTTTGTCGCCGACTATGACATAGACATTGTCTATAATCCCTGAAAGGCAAACCAAGTTACCGACGCACTAAGTCGTAGATGGTTTGAGGTAGAAGCGGAAAGGAACCAAGAGGTATTGGTAAATATGATTGGGATGTTGCATTTGAATGCATTAACCCAAGGATTAGAGTCATTGGGATTGGCGGTAGCGGATCAAGCTGATTTACTTAGCCGAGTCCGGATCGCTCAAGAGAAGGATGAAAATTTGAAGAAGGTAGCACGAAATGACCAAACCGAGTACCAGACTTCAAACAATGGAACAATTGTTGTGAAGGGGCGAGTGAGCGAACCGGACAATCCGGGACTGAAGGAAGAAATCCTTAGGGAAGCGCATCAATCAAAGTTTGGGTGGTGGTCGATAGACTTACCAAATCTGCACATTTTGTTGCAATCTCGGAAAAAGATGGAGACGAGGAGATTGCAGCAAGGTACGTGGAAGAGATAGTCCAGTTGCACGGCATTTTAGTAATCATCGTATCGGATCGTGACCCCGATTCACGTCACACTTTTAGAAAGCCTTCCAAAGGGCTTTGGGAAAATGGGTGAATATGAGCACGGCCTGTCACCCACAAACGGATGGAAAATCTGAAAGAACGATCCAAACACTAGAAGACATGTTGCGAGCATGCATGTTGGATTGGGGAGGCAGTTGGGAGAAGTACTTAAAGTTGGTCGAATTCGCCTACAATAATAGCTATCAAGCTAGTATTGGAATGTCACCATATGAAGACTTATACTGTAGAGCCTGTAGAACACCGTTGTGTTGGACACCGGTGGGAGAAAGGAGAATATTTGGGCCAGACATCGTGGATGAGACAACGGCCAAGATAAAATTCCTAATGATAAAACTTAAGGAAGCCCAAGATAGGACGAAAGAGCTATGCGGATAAACGACGCAAGGAGTTGGAGTTCGGGTGACCTGGTGTATAGGTGACCTGGTGTACCTTAACGCGCTTACTTACAAGGGTCATGGTTTACCAAGAAGAAGAAGTTAAATCTAAGGTACGTTGGTCCTTACAAGGTGTTAGAACAAGTAGGCGCGGTGGCTTATAAACTCGAATTACCAACAAGGTTGGATGCCTTACACAAGGTATTCCATGTATCACAACTACGGAAGTGCCTAAGTGACCAAGACTACGTGGTTAAGGACATACCAAACGGGTTAAAAATTACTTATCGGTGGAAGCAAAAGAAATGAGGATCATTGACCGCACGGAGAAAGGAACTCAAAGGAAGAAGTTCACCATGATAAAGGTCATGTGGGATTGCTCTGGACGTGAAGAAGCCACTTGTGATATTGAAAATAAGATGAAGGCCGATTTCCCAGAATGGTTTAAAAAGATGGGAAAAGATCAGCAAGATGCGGATTCGGGGACAAATCCCCTTTAAGGGGGGGGAGAATTGTCACGCCCGCGACCCGCTGTAAGGACGCTGGTCGAGACTTAGTCCAAAAATAAGAAGGAGAATGTGGATTGAGCTCGGCAGAAGCTCGTAAAGCTTAGAACCAGCTGACTGGGTAGCTCGATGTAGCTGAATCATCTTCCAGGAAGCTCGACCTTGCTAAACCAGCTATCGGGAAGCTCGACCTAGCTGGACGGACTAAAGGTCAGTTGAAGCAGCTAGACGGACTGAAGGTCAGCCAGCTGGTGCAGCTGGAGTGTCCGAGGCAGTTACCAGGTCGGCTGCCAAACGGATGCTTGGTATGGACGGTTAAATAACTGACGAACGGTTACCAAAGATTCATTGAATCTGACCAGGCAGTTACGAAAGCGGTTTCTGTTGGGGAAAAAATATAAAAAGACCCTCAAAACTCGCAGAAAAACACACAAAAGATACAGAAATACTCAGAGAATTATTCTAGTGAAGAACACATAAAGAATCTGGGTGATAAGGCATTGTTGTCGGAATAAGAAGGAATTAAGCCGAGCGGTTGGATCGGCGGTACCAGAGACAGCGCAGATAATCGTCGAACGGATCTGTGTTGCTAAGGTAAGTGCGGGACCGTGGCTTTCATGCCCGGACTTGTTACTTTATATTGTCAATATGACTAACGGTTAAGTTCTAACGATTTTTGGGGGATTAAAAAGAAAACTTGGAAAACATTTGTTCATGATCTGCATATGCATTCATCCGATTTCCAGTAAGGAATTACGGTTACTTATGAAGGGAATTATCCCACGCATGACCTTGAGATCGCTGCGGTGGTGTTCACGTTAAAGATATGGCGATCATACTTGTATGGCGCCAAGGTGAAAATCTTTACCGACCACAAGAGCTTAAAATACATATTCACCCAGCCGGAGTTGAACCTAAGGGAAAGGAGATGGATGGAGTTAGTCACCGACTATGACATAGACATTCCCTATAATCCCGGAAAGGCAAACCAAGTTACCGACGCACTAAACCGTAGATGGTTTGAGGTAGAAGCGGAAAGGAACCAATAGGTATTGGTAAATATGATTGGGATGTTGCATTTGATTGCATTAACCCAAGGATTGGAGTCATTGGGATTGGCGGTAGTGGATCAAGCTGATTTACTTAGCCGAGTCTGGATTGCTCAAGAGAAGGATGAAAATTTAAAGAAGGTAGCACGGAATGACCAAACCGAGTACCAGACTTCAAACAATGGAACAATTGTTGTGAAGGGGCGAGTGAGCGTATCGGACATTCCGGGACTGAAGGAAGAAATCCTTAGGGAAGCGCATCAATCAAAGTTTAGGTGGTGGTCAATAGACTGACCAAATCCGCATATTTTGTTGCAATCTCGGAACAGATGGAGTCGAGGAGATTGCAGCAAGGTACGTGGAAGAGATAGTCCGGTTGCACGGGATTCCGATAAGCATCGTATCGGATCGTGACACCCGATTCACGTCAGACTTTTGGAAATCCTTCCAAAGGGCTTTGGGAAAAAGGTGAATATGAGCACGGCCTATCACCCACAACGGATGGATAATCTGAAAGAACGATCCAAACACTAGAAGACATGTTGCGAGCATGCGTGTTGGATTGGGGAGGCAATTGGAGAAGTACTTAACGTTGGTTGAATTCGCCTATAATAATAGCTATGAAGGTAGTATTGGAATGTCACCATATAAAGACTTATACGGTAGAGCCTGTAGAACACCATTGTGTTGGACACCGGTGGGAGAAAGGAGATTATTCGGGCCAGACCTCGTGGATGAGACAATGGCCAAGATAAAATTCCTAATGATAAAACTAAAGGAAGCCCAAGATAGGACGAAGAGCTATGCGGATAAATGACATAAGGAGTTGGAGTTTAACGTAGGTAACCTGGTGTATAGGTGACCTAGTGTACCTTAAGGCGGTTACTTACAAGGGTCAAGGTTTACCAAGAAGAAGAAGTTAAATCCATGGTACGTTGGTCCTTACAAGGTGTTAGAACGAGTAGGCGCGGTGGCTTATAAACTCGAATTACCACCAAGGTTGGATGCCTTCCACAAGGTATTCCATGTATCACAACTACGGAAGTGCCCAAGTGACCAAGACTACGTGGTTAAGGACATACCGAACGGGTTAAAAAGTAACTTATCGGTGGAAGCAAAACCAATGAGGATCATTGACCGCACGGAGAAAAGGAATTCAAAGGAAGAAGTTCACCATGATAAAGGTCATGTGGGATTGCTTTGGACGTGAAGAAGCCACTTGGGAGATTAAAAATAAGATGAAGGCCGATTTCCCAGAATGGTTTAAAAAGATGGGAAAAGATCAGCAAGATGCGGAGTCGGGGACAAATCCCCTTTAAGGGGGGGGGAGAGAATTGTCACGCCCGCGACCCGCTGTAAGGACGCTGGTCAAGACTTAGTTCGAAAATAAGAAGGAGAATTGTGATTGAGCTCGGCAGAAGCTCATGAAGCTTTGAACCAGCTGACTGGGTAGCTCGACGTAGCTGAATCAGCTGCCAGGAAACTCGACCTAGCTAAACCAGCTGCCGGGAAGCTCGACCTAGCTAGACGGAATAAAGGTCAGTTGAAGCAGCTGGACGGACTGAAGGTCAGCTGGACGGATTGAAGGTCAGCTGGTGCAACTAGAGTGTCCGAAGCAGTTACCAGGTCGGCTGCAGAACGGGTGCTTGGTACGGACGGTTAAATAACTGCCTAGTGGTTACAAAATATTCATTAAATCTGACCAGGCGGTTACAAAAGCGGTTTCTGTCGAGGAAAACTTTAAAAAGACCCTCAAAACTCGCAGAAAAACACACAAAAGATACAGAAAAACTCAGAGAATTATTCTAGGGAAGAACACAGAAAGAATCTGAGTGATAAGGCATTGTTGACCTAATAGGAAGGAATCAAGCCGAGCGGTTGGATCGGCGGTACCAGAGACAGCACAGATAATCGTCGAACGGATCTGTGTTGCTAAGGTAAGTGCAAGACCGTGGCTTTCATGCCCAGACTTATTACTTTATATTGTCAATATGACTAACGATTAAGTTTTAACAATTTTCGGGGGATTAAAAGGAAAACTGGGAAAACAAACGTTCATGATCTGCATATGCATTCATCTGATTTCCAATGAGGAATTACGGTTACTTATGCCTTTGTGGCTTTCAGGAAAAGAGAATGATCATGGGAAGGATCGGGCTTAGGCGGAACTCAAGGCCAGGAAGATGGGTGGTGATGTAACCGGATAGATACGAACATATAACTTGTAATAGTTATATGCAAACTCAACTGACCTTGCATCGGTTTTGCCGAGTGAAATGAATGAACTTTTGCAGGAGTTTCAGGTTGTTTTCCAGAAAATAGTGCACCAGGACTAACGCCAGTACAAGGAATAAAGTATCAGATTGATTTTGTTCCGGGTGCTACACTCCACAACCGACCAGCTTATAGGACTAACCCTGTGGAAACTAAAGAACTACAAAAACAAGTGGATGAGTTGATGGACAAAGGACATATCCGAGAGAGTATGAGTCCTTGTGCAGTGCATGTGTTACTTGTACCCAAAAAGGACGGAAGCTGGCGAATGTGTGTGGATTGCAGGGCAGTCAATAACATCACAGTGAAATATCGACACCCTATTCCTAGATTAGATGATATGCTTGATGAGTTACATGGTTCTAGCATATTTTCTAAAATTGATCTTAAAAGTGGGTACCACCAAATTAGGATGAAAGAAGGGGACGAATGGAAAACTGCCTTTAAGACTAAGCATGGGTTGTATGAATGGTTAGTTATGCCTTTTGGGTTAACTAATGCACCTAGTACATTCATGAGGTTGATGAATCATGTTCTTAGATCTTTCATCGGACATTTTGTGGTAGTATACTTTGATGATATTCTGGTTTATAGCAAAAACTTAGAGGAGCATGTTCAGCATCTAGAAAAGGTGTTAGAAGTCCTTAGGAGGGAAAAACTATATGCTAACTTTAAGAAGTGTACTTTTTGTACGGATAACCTTGTGTTTTTAGGTTTTGTTGTGAGTGCATAGGGAGTAAAAGTTGATGAAGAGAAAATTAAAGCAATCAAAGAATGGCCAAGTCCAAAGACCATAGGAGAAGTGAGAAGCTTCCATGGCCTTGCAGGGTTCTATCGCCGGTTTGTTAGGAATTTTAGTACCATAGCAGCACCTCTTACGGAAGTCATCAAAAAGCAAGTTGGGTTCAAATGGGAAAAACCTCAAGAAGATGCATTTCAACGACTTAAGAATGAGCTTACACAAGCGCCTTTACTAATATTGCCTAACTTCTCTAAAACTTTTGAGGTTGAGTGTGATGCATCAGGTATAGGTATTGGAGCTGTTCTAATGCAAGACCAAAGACCAATAGTTTATTTTAGCGAGAAACTCGGAGGAGCAATGCTAAACTACCCAACTTACGACAAAGAACTTTATGCCCTGGTCCGAGCTTTACAAACATGGCAATACTATCTATGGCCCAAGGAATTTGTTATCCATACTGACCATGAATCCCTCAAGTATTTAAAAGGACAGCAAAAGCTCATCAAAAGACATGCGAGGTGGGTTGAATTCATTGAAACCTTTCCTTATGTCAATCAAGTATAGGCAAGGTAAGGAAATTATAGTTGCAGACGCCTTATCCCGAAGGTACACTCTACTTTCTACTCTCGAAACTAAACTGCTAGGGTCCGAGCAATTAAAAGAGCTTTATCAAGATGATCATGATTTCAAAGAAATATTTAAACAGTGTGAAAGCATGCTTTAGGTCGGTTTTATAAACATAAGGGTTTCTTGTTTAATGATAATCGTTTGTGTGTGCCTAACTGTTCTACTCGAGAGTTGTTTGTTAGAGAAGCACGTGCATGGGGCTTAATGGGACACTTCGGAGTAACCAAGACTTTGAAGGTTGTACAAGACCATTTCTATTGGCCACACATGAAAAAGGATGTTGAACGAATCTGTAAAAGATGTGTCAACTGTAAACAAGCAAAGTCTAAAGCTCAACCTTACGGTTTGTATACTCCTCTGCCTATCCCTCATCATCCATGGACTGACATTTCTATGGATTTTGTGTTAGGATTGCCAATGACTAGAAATAGAAAGGATTCAATCTTTGTTGTGGTTGATAGGTTCTCAAAAATGGCTCACTTCATTGCTTGTAACAAAACTGATGATGCATCTCATGTGGCTAACCTGTTCTTTAAAGAGATAGTTCGTTTACATGGCATGCCTAGGTCCATATTTTCTGATAGAGTCACTAAATTCCTGAGTTACTTTTGGAAAACTTTGTGGTCTAAGCTAGGAACTAAGTTGTTATTCTCCACCACTTATCATCCGCATACTGATGGGCAAACTGAAGTAGTTAATAGAAGTCTATCGACCTTGTTGCGAGCCTTGATAAGAAGTAATTTGAACACTTGGGAAGCATGTTTGCCGCATGTAGAGTTTGCATATAATCATTCCATGCATTCTTCTTCTAAGTATTCACCATTTGAAGTTGTTTATGGATTTAACCCCTTGTCTCCTATGGATCTAACCCCTTTACCTTTGAGCGAAACAAAGGACGACAAGAAGTAGCTTTCAAAGAAGGAGAACTCGTTTGGATACATCTTAGAAAAGACCAGTTTCCGGAGGAAAGAAAATCAAAGCTCATGCCTCGGATCGATGGCCCGTTCAAAATCTTAAAGAAGATTGGACCTAATGCCTACAAACTTGATTTGCAAGGTAAGTACATCATAAGCTCAACCTTCAACGTTTCTGACTTGATCCCTTTTGTGGCATATACTCCGGATTTGAGGACAAATCCTTTTCAACTGGGGGAGCATGATGTGAGAATTGATAGCGACCAGGATGGACAGCCGATGGCCGAAGAAATGCTGGAACCGGTCGAGGAAATGTTTGGACCGGTCGAGAAGGAAGCTCCGGATTAGCCACTTGGAGCTAGGACACGTTCTTGGTCGGCCACAGAAGTATTGAACGTACCAGTTGGTTCTATGACCCGCTCTAGGACTAAGAGCTTATCAAAACTGTTGGAGCCTTGCTACGTCAAGCTTTGGTTCAAAGGGGTCACTCGGACGCAAGTGATACCATGGCCACCTTGGTCATGGTTCATGTCCGTGAAGATTAGTGTCAAGCCCTATGGCCCACTTACACTCTTTTTCCCATGCCTTTGGTTTTCCCAAGTGGTTTTCCAAAGGAAGGTTTTTAATGAGGTTCGTGGTCCATAGGTTCCATTGTGCTTGGCATTAGTCCGACCTAGTCCGGCCCGTCTCGAGAGTTTAGGCGTAGCCTGTCTTTTTATCCTTTCTATCTTATTTCTGTTTAGTTAATTTAAATTTGAACTTGTGTTTAGGAGAATTATGTGCGCAGGATTGTTATTTGTGTTTTGGTCGTTGGTGAGTTCCCAAGGCATGTCTTGGAACTCGCCGAGACTTAATTGCTCCGCTCCTCCTCTCTTCTCCTCTTCGTCTCCTTTCTCTTTATATGTCTCTGAACTCCTAATGAATTATCTATCTATCTTTTTATCAAAAATCTCTTTTTCTTGATAGATCCTTGTTATCTTTTTCGAGTGATTCGATCTAGAATACTTGTGAACATTTCTAGTGATTAGAGTGTTCAAACCGACTTATCAAGAGGTCTTTCACAACCTCTCGTGGCTTCACTCATTCCATCAACTCCAGAATTTGCTTGCTGCTCAAGCCTGGAGCCTTACCTTTGTCATCTTAGCTTCCCGGTGTGTGATTGGGGCGTGATTCTCTAACTAGAATCGTATCACTTATTTATTTAACGGTTTTTGATAAAATTACTTGGATTAACTTTCAAGTTTCTGCAGATGGGTAAGAGCAACAAAACGAAATGGAAAAGTAGGACGGAAAAAGGCAAAGACATTGCCAAGGAAACCGAATTTACGGTAACACATGTGCATATAAATGAGTAAAACCCAGCCGGACTTTTGGCTGGGCAAGAACAGAACCCAGTCGGACCTGTGGCTGGGCAGAATCAAATCCCTCCGGTTCTTCAAACTCCAGATGGGCAAGAAGATGTTCATAATGTAAACGGGCGAGATGATACAACCGAGAATTCAAATGTGGGACGAGGTTCCGTGCCATTAGCGACTGGGAATGGGGGAACGGTTGAAAACCCAAGTACGCTACCAAGCGCCCAGGAACAATGGGATACTATGAAGGCACTGCTGGCACATATGGCCATATTGACCCAAGCACTTGAACCGGCTCCTGTGGTGCAAGTAGAGGAAAAACAGTCTGGTGCCGACATGGACGTGATTGAGATAAATCCAAGGGCGAGTTCGGGGAGAAAAACTGGTGACTATCTAAGCTTACTGGAACACGTTTCGAAGTTGGGAACAAGGCATTTTACTGGAAATTCAGACCCGATCGTGGCTGACGAATGGAGAAGTCGGTTGGTGAGGAATTTCAAATCCACTGGTTTTCCGGATGACGACCGGAAGGATATTGCGGTTCACTTCCTGGAAAGTGAAGCGCATAACTGGTGGCTGACTGTAGAGAAGCGCAAGGGTGACGAAATAAGATCCTTTGATTATTTTGAACATGAGTTCAATAAAAATTTCTTCCCACCGGAAGCATGGGACATACTAGAGTATGCGTACCTAGAATTGGTACAAGGAAACAAAACAGTCCGGGAATATGATGAGGAATTTAATCGCCTTAGGCGAAATGTTGGGAGAGATCTTGAGGAGGAGCAAGCTCAAGTCTGGCGTTTCATACGAGGCCTAAGGGAGGAAATCCGCAACCATTGCTTGATACGTACGTTCAACTCGGTATTGGAGTTAGTGGAACATGCTGCTATGATTGAAATTGGAATCGAGGAGGAGAAACAAATCAATCAGGCAAGGTTCCAAGCCCGCAACAATCTGGCTGTCATGACCGGGGACAGTAAAAAGAAATTCGACAAGGTCGAAAATACCAAGCCGGATGGCAAACCGGGAGAGTGCAAAACTTGAGGGAAAAATCATAGCGGAACGTTCTGGAAGGCCATAGATGCATGTGGTCGTTGTGGGAGTAAGGATCATGCAATCCAAAATTGCCCACGGATGGACAAGGGACATCCAAAAACATACGGCGATGAGCTGAGGGCCTGTTACCATTGCGGAAAAACGGGACATTTCAAGCGAGAATGCCCAAAGCTTGACGCGGAAAGACAAGCCGGGCTAAGGGATAATCGTGGAGGCAATGCCTTGCCACCAGCACGAAAAAGGGTGGCAATAGCACCACGGGTTTACGAGATGGTAAAGGAAGCTGGAAGTTCCGAAAACTTCAACACGATCACTGGTTAGTTACAATGGCCTTGTCTTGTGAATACTTGCATTGTATAAGCATATGGCATTAAGGAAAACGGTTTGGGGACTTAACATTCTAGAGGGATGTATAGGGACCTTGAGTATCGGTGGTGTAGAAACACACACCCTATTTGATTCGGGAGCTACACATTGTTTTGTGAGTCCAGAAATGGTTTTAACATGTGGGTTTGAGAAATACCAAAACACCCTGTATGGAATGGTACGAGCAGCCGGCAGATAGGCAATGTATCCGTCTGGCATTGTTCCATTAAAAAAACATGATGTTATGTTGGGAATGGACTGGTTGGGAAAGTATAAGGCACACATCGATTGTCATCGAGGCCGGGTTCAATTTGAGAGGGACGAAGGTATGTTAAAATTCCAAGGAATTAAAAAAACTTCAGGAAATTTGGTAATCACGGCAATCCAGGCAGAACGGATGCTCGAGAATGGTTAGGGCGAATACGGAGTTGAAACATATTCCTATCGCAAGGGAGTTCACATATGTATTCGGGTGCCGTTAGTGGACTACCACCAGACCGCTCCGATCCATTCACGATTAAACTCGAAATGGACACAAAGCCTATATCAAAGGCTCCGTACCGGATGGCACCGGCGGAAATGGCCGAGTTAAAGAAACAATTGGAAGAATTGTTGGAGAAAGGGTTCATACGGTCGAGTAGTTCACCATGGGGTGCACCGGTGTTGTTTGTGAAAAAGAAATATGGAAGCTTTCGGTTGTGTATCGATTACCGGGGATTAAATCGAGTAACGGTAAAGAATAAATACCCGTTACCAAGGATTGACGAGTTGTTGGATCAACTTGGGGGGCGCGACATGGTTCTCCAAGATAGACCTGGCTTCGGGATATCATCAAATCCTGATAGAATCTCTAGACGTGCGGAAAAAGGCTTTCCGGACAAGGAATGGGCATTACGAGTTTGTGGCAATGCCTTTCAGCCTTTATGAAGATGATGAATGGAGTTTTCCGAGAATTCCTTGATGAATTCGTGATTAAGGGAGCATAAACTCTTTGCAAAATTAAGCAAGTGATGAATGGAGTTTTCCGAGAATTCCTTGATTGGGAAACTCACCAAGATCAACTAAGGAAGGTCTTGAAATGGTTAAGGGAGCATAAACTCTTTGCAAAATTAAGCAAGTGAAGTTTTTGGCAAAGGAGCATTGGATTCCTTTGACAAGTTGTGTCAGTCCAAGGCGTGATCGTGGACTCAGAAAGATCAAATCGATCAAGGAGTGGTCACAACCTAGAAATGCCACCGACATAAGGAGTTTTCTCGGATTGCCGGGATACAACAGGAAGTTTGTCAAGGGTTTTGCAAGTATGTCACAACCGATGACTCGCTTAACTGGAAAGGATAGCAAGTTTGTATGGTCTGAGGAATGTGAGGCCAGTTTCATGGAATTGAAGAAAATGCTTACAAGCGCCCCAGTGCTAGCATTGCCGAAACCGGATGTACCATATGTTGTTTACACCGACGCATCGATCACGGGCTTTGAATGCGTGTTAATGCAGAAGGGGAGTGTGATCGCGTATGCCTCAAGGCAACTAAGGAAGCATGAAGGGATTTATCCCATGCATGACCTTGAGATGGCTGCGGTGATATCCACGTTAAAGATATGGCGATCATACTTGTATGGCGCCAAGGTGCAAATCTTTACCGACCACAAGAGCTTAAAATACATATTCACCTAGCCGAAGTTAAACCTAAGGCAAAGGAGATGGATGGAGTTAGTCGCCGACTATGACATAGACATTGCCTATAATCCCGGAAAGGCAAACCAAGTTGCCGATGCACTAAGCCATAGACGGTTTGAGGTAGAAGCGGAAAGGAACCAAGAGGTATTGGTAAATACGATTGGGATGTTGCATTTGAATGCATTAACCCAAGGATTGGAGTCATTGGGATTGGCGGTAGTGGATCAAGCTGATTTACTTAGCCGAGTCCGGATTTCTCAAGAGAAGGATGAAAATTTGAAGAAGGTAGCACGGAATGACCAATCCGAGTACCAGACTTCAAACAATGGAACAATTGTTGTAAAGGGGCGAGTGAGCGTACCGGACAATCCGGGACTGAAGGAAGAAATCCTTAGGAAACCGCATCAATTAAAGTTTGGGTGGTGGTCGATAGACTTACCAAATCCGCACATTTTGTTGCAATCTCGGAAAAAGATGGAGACGAGGAGATTATAACAAGGTACGTGGAAGAGATAGTTCGGTTGCACGGGATTTTGGTAATCATCGTATCGGATCGTGACACCCGATTCACGTCACACTTTTGGAAAGCCTTCCAAAGGGCTTTAGGAAAAAGGGTGAATATGAGCACGGCCTATCACCAACAAACGGATGGACAATCTGAAAGAACTATCCAAACAATAGAAGACATGTTGCGAGGATGCGTATTGGATTGGGGAGGCAATTGGGAGAAGTACTTAACGTTGGTCGAATTCGCCAACAATAATAGCTATCAAGCTAGTATTGGAATGTCCCCATATGAAGACTTATACGGTAGCGCCTGTAGAACACCGTTGTGTTGGACACCGGTGGGAGAAAGGAGATTATTCGGGCCAGACATCGTGGATGAGACAACGGCCAAGATAAAATTCCTAATGATAAACCTTAAGGAAGCCCAATATAGGACGAAAGAGCTATGCGGATAAATGACGTAAGGAGTTGGAGTTTGGGTGACCTGGTGTATAGGTGACCTGGTGTACCTTAACTTGACATCTTAACTTCCCAGTGTATTCTTGTGTGTTGTTTCAGGAAAAAGATGTCTGATCACAGTGGAACCAGCCGCAACAACAATCAACTCCTGATCGATGCTCTCACGGCAAAGATGGCTCGATTGATGGATGAAAGATTCAATGTTCTGCAGGAGCAAATTCTCCTAGCGATGATTCGTGATGCTAGAGGATCTCAAGGAGCTAATACAGCAAGAAATGGTGAGGAAAACGTTCATCCAGTAAGACAACAAGATGAAGTTCTAAGGGAACCTCGGGCAATTAATCAAAGACCGCTTCCAAGAGAACCTGGAGATTTTGAAGCAGAGAATTATTACAGTGGCTCTTCTCGTAGCAGTCATAGGAGGCAAAGGCACATGAGACATGAGAGGAACCAGCCCCAGGATGGTTTTGGAGGACCCAAGCTCCGTATACCTTCTTTTCAAGGGAAAAATGATCCGAGTGCTTACTTGGAATGGGAAAAGAAGATTGAGATGGTGTTTGGTTGTCAACATTACACTGAGGTGAACCGAGTTAAAGTTGCAGCTACTGAGTTCACTGACTATGCCTTGAGTTGGTGGGATCAGTTGGTTACGTCTAGAAGAAGAAACCAAGAGTATCCGGTTTCTACTTGGAATGAGATGAAAACTATCATGAGGAAACGTTTTTTGCCTAGCTACTACTACCGTGAGTTGCATAACCAGCTTAGAAGACTTGTGCAAGGTAGTAAGGGTGTTGAGGAATACTACCAGGAGATGGAAACCTTGTTGATACAAGCTGATGTTCAAGAGGATCGAGAGGCTACCATGTCTAGGTTTCTAGGAGGTTTGCAGCGTGACATTCAAGATAGGTTGGAGATGCAGTCTCATGTTGATCTACAGGAAATGCTACACCAAGCCATACTAATAGAGCAGCAGCTTAAGAGGAGAGGTCCTATACGGACTCCGTTTGGAGCTGGAGGTAGTAGTTACACAAGAGGTTATCCGAGAGAAGAGAAGCCGAGGTGATACGAGAATGGATAGTGTCCAGGATAGAATGCTGATGGCCGAGGAAATGTTGGACCCGGTCGAGAAAAGGTGGGAGCTTGTCACACCCGCGACCCGCGGTAAGGACGCCAGTCGAGAAATAGTCCGAAAATATGAAGGAAAAGTTGGATTGAGCTCGGCAGAAGCTCATGAAGCTTAGAACAGCTGACTGGGTAGCTCGACGTAGCTGAACCAGCTGCTGGGAAGCTCGACCTAGCTGGACGGACTGAATGTCAGCTGACATAGCTGGACGGACTGAAGGTCAGCTGGTGCAGCTGGAGTGTCCGAGTCAGTTTCCAGGTCGGCTGCCAAACGGGTGCTTGGTACGAACGGTTAAGTAACTGCCGAGCGGTTACCAAAGATTCATTGAATCTGACCCGGCGGTTACGGACACGATTTCTGTCGAGGAAAACTATAAAATGACCCTCAGAACTCGCAGAAAAACACTACGAACATACAGAAAAACTCAGAAAAATATTCTAAGGAAGAACACAGAAAGAATCTGGGCGATAAGGCATTGTTGTCGAAATTAGAAGGAATCAAGCCGAGCGGTTGGATCGGCGGTACCAGAGACAGCGCAGATAATCGTCGAACGAATCTGTGTTGCCAAGGTAAGTGCAAACCGTGGCTTTCAAGCCCGGACTTGTTACTTTATTGTCTATATGACTAACGTTCAGTTCTATTGATATTTGGGGGATTAAAAGGGAAACTGGCAAAATAAACGTTCATAATCTACATATGCATTCATCCGTTTCCAGTAAGGAAGTACGGTTACTTATGCCTTTGTGGCTTTCAGGAAAAGAGAATGATCGTGGAAAGGATCGGGCTTAGGCGGGACTCAAAGTCGGGAAGATGGGTGGTGATGAAACCGGATAGTTAGGATAATATAACTTGTAATAGCTTATATGCAAACTCTCAAGTTGTATTGAATCTTTTGTTATATAAATAAAGAAATCCAGTTGTTGTTGTTTATCTCTAATGTTATCAAATGACTCTAAAATTGAATCACAGAATCAACCTCAAACGAATTTGTATAAGGATCAGACCCTAAAATGAGTTAAGTATAGGAAAGGATCCGGACTTGGTCGTTGAGTCCGGGACGGGTCCTTTCAAGTTGGTATCAGAGCATGCTTGTTCTTAGGACTGTTAGTATGGGGTTTAGGGATCACCACTCACCGGCTTATGAGTTCTCGCGGTATTGTTGTCTTACTCACTTAACGGTTTTTGTTAAAATTATCGTGATTAACTTTCAAGTTTCTGCAGATGGGTAAGAGCAACAAAACGGAAAGGAAAAGTAGGGAGGAAAAAGGCAAGGACATTGCTGAGGAAACCGAAGTTACGGTAATGCATGTGAGGATAAATGAGCAAAACCCAGCCGGACCTGTGGTTGGGCAGAAACAGAACCCAGTCGGACCTGTGGCTGGGCAGAATCAAATCCCTCCGGTTCTTCAAACTCCGGATGGGCAACAAGATGTTCATAACGTAAACGGTCGAGATGATACGGCCGAGACTTCAAACGCGGGACGAAATTCTGTGCCATTGGCGACTGGGAATGGGGGAACGGTTGAAAACCCAAGTACGCTACCAAGCGCACAGGAACAATGGGATACTATGAAGGCAATGATGGCACAGATGGCCATATTGACCCAAGCACTTGCACCGGCTCCTGTGGTGCAAGTTGAGGAAAAACAGTCCGGTGCCGACATGGACGTGAAGGAGATAAGTCCAAGGGCGAGTTCGGCAAGGAAAAGGGGTGACTATCTAAGCTTATTGGAACACGTTTCCAAGTTGGGAACAAGGCATTTTACTGGAAGTTCAGACCCGATCGTGGCTGACGAATGGAGAAGTCGGTTGGTGAGGAATTTCAAATCCACTCGTTGCCCTGATGACTACCAGAAGGATATTGCGGTTCACTTTCTGGAAGGTGATGCGCATAACTGGTGGCTGACTGTAGAGAAGCGCAAGGGTGACGAGATAAGATCCTTTGAGGACTTTGAACGTGAGTTCAATAAAAAGTTCTTCCCACCGGAAGCATGGGACAGACTGGAATGTGCGTATCTGGAATTGGTACAAGGAAACAAAACAGTCCGGGAATATGATGAGGAATTTAATCGCCTTAGGCGATATGTTGGGAGGGAGCTTGAGGAGGAGCAAGCTCAAGTCCGGCGTTTCATACGAGGACTAAGGGTGGAAATCCGCAACCACTGCTTAATACGAACGTTCAACTCGGTATCGGAGTTAGTGGAACGTGCTGCTATGATTGAAATTGGGATTGAGGAGGAGAAACAAATCAATCGGGCAAGGTTCCAAGCCCGCAACAATCCGAATGTTAAGACCGGGAACCATAAAAGGAAATTCGACAAGGTCGAAGATACCAAGCCGGATGGCAAACCAGGAGAATGCCAAACTTGTGGGAAAAATC
Organism: Barbarea vulgaris; assembly: GCA_963667165.1. Lineage (NCBI taxonomy): Eukaryota > Viridiplantae > Streptophyta > Magnoliopsida > Brassicales > Brassicaceae > Barbarea > Barbarea vulgaris. The sequence continues at coordinate 20,122,173 of OY763887.1, read as the reverse complement.
ATAGCGGAACGTGCTGGAAGGCCATTGGTGCATGTGGTCGTTGCGGGAGTAAGGATCATGCAATCCAAAACTGCCCACGGATGGAAAAGGGACAAGCAAAACCAAACGGCGATGAGCCGAGGGCTTGTTACCATTGCGGAAAGACGGGACATTTCAAGCGAGAATGCCCAAAGCTTGACGCGGAAGGAAAAGCAGGTCTAAAGGATAATCGTGGAAGCAATGCGTTGCCACCAGCGCCAAAAAGGCTGGCAATAGCACCACGGGTTTACGAGATGTCTGAAGAAGCTGGAAGTTCCGAAAACTTCAACGCGATCACTGGTAAGTTACTAAGGCCTTATCTTGTGAATACGTGCATTGCATAAGCATATGGCATTAAGGAAAACGGTTTGGGGACTTAACATTCTAGAGGGATGTATAGGGACCTTGAGTATCGGTGGTGTAGAAACACACACCCTATTTGATTCGGGAGCTACACATTGTTTTGTGAGTCCCGAAATGGTTGTAACAGGTGGGTTCGAGAAAGAACCAAACACCGGGTATGGAATGGTACGAGCAGCCGGCGGACATGCAATGTATCCGTCTGGCATTGTTCGGGGCATCTCAGTTGTGGTCACAGAATCAACCTCAAACGAATTTGTCTAAGGATCAGACCCTAAAATGAGTTAAGTATAGGAAAGGATCCGGACTTGGTCGTTGAGTCCGGGACGGGTCCTTTCAGTGCTGGTCGAGGAATCGTTGGAAATGGCCGAGAAGGAAGCTACGGATGAACCAAGTGGAGCTAGGACGCGATCTTGTTCGGCCAAGGAAGTGCTAGTTGGTTCTAAGATTCGTTCTAAGACTAAGGAACTCATTCACACAGTTGGAACATTGCTACGACAAGCTTTGGTTCATAGGGGTCACTCGGTCGTAAGTGATACCGCGGCCACGTTGGTCTTGGTTCATGTCCGGGATGGATAGTATCAAGCCTTATGGCTCACCTACACTCTTTTTCCCTTGCCTTTGGTTTTTCCCAAGTGGTTTTCCAAAGGAAGGTTTTTAATGAGGTCCGTGATCCATAGGTTCATCTTTGCTTGGTGCTAGTCCGACCTAGTCCGGCCTTCTCGAGATTATTTGGCGCGGACCGACTATCTCTTTTCTTTCTATCTTTTTCTATTTTAGTTATTTGAATTTTAAACTATGTCTGAGAGTTTTATTTGTGTTGTGTGTTTATTTTGAGTTGGTCTTTGGTGAGTTTCCGAGGCATGTCTCGAAACTCACCGAGCATTAACTCCATGCGATCCTCCTCTCTTCTCCTCTTCGTCTCCACTCTTCTTTATATCCTCTGAGACTCTATGTTATTTCTTAACCATCTTTTGAATAAAAATTATCTTTTCTCTATCTCTTTTTCGAGTGATTCGAATTAGAACCCAAGAACAATTCTAGTGATTAGATTGTTCGAACCAGACTTATCAAGAGGCCTTCCGCATCCTCTCGTGGCGTCTATCCTTCCACCCAACTCTAGATCAGCTTGCTGCTCAAGCCTGGAGTCTAAACTTGCCACCTTAACTTCCCAGTGAGAGATTGGGACACGATTCTCCACCCAGAATCGTATCACGAGGGTACCAAGTGAAAGTAAGCAGCCGGCTATTTCAAACTCTGAAACAAGAACTTATGGAGATAAAGGAAAAACTGAATCCAGAACCAGCAGAATCAAGTGCTACAAGTGTCAAGGAATGGGACACTATGCGAGTGAGTGTACCAACAAAAGGATAATGGTTCTAAAAGATAATGGCGAGTATGAATCCGAAGATGAGCAACCAGAAGTTGAGAATCCTGAAGATGAAAATGTTGAGTTACCAGCTAAGGGAGAGTTGCTAGTATCAGTAAGGACGCTCAGCATACAGTCTAAGTCCAAAGAGCAAGAACAAAGAGCTAACTTGTTTCACACGCGATGCCTAGTCAAAGGAAAAGTGTGCAGCCTTATCATTGACGGTGGAAGTTGTACAAATGTGGCTAGTGAAACAATGTTAAGAAGCTGGGATTGGAGATTAAGAAGCATCCAAAGCCGTATGATCTTCAGTGGCTTAGCAAAGATGGAGAAATGAAAGTGAAACATCAAGTGAAGGTCCCTATAGTCATCGGCAAATATGAAGATGAAATTTTGTGTGATGTACTACCTATGGAAGCTGGACATATTCTGGTTGGGAGGCCGTGGCAATCTGACAGGAAGGTAGTTCATGATGGCTTCACCAACCGGCATACGTTCGAGTTCAAAGGAAGGAAGACCACTCTAGTGCCAATGTCACCGCATGAAGTTTATCTTGATCAAGTTCGACTTCAAGGCAAACAGGAACCAAACAAGAAAGCCAATCATTTTGCTATGGCTGGGATAAGTAAAGAGAACAAACCTTGGTCTGAACCGAATTATTTTGGACTTGATGACAATTTTACTTGTTCGTTTAACCTTACACCACTACAGTGTGTCTCTAGGACCAAACAAAGCTCCACCATCTGGCCAAGACAAGAAAGCATCAAAGGAGCAAAACAAAGTCTTCAAGGAATATCCTTCCGATTTGAGTGCCAAATACTTTGCTTATGATGGCGAGAAGACTCTATACCTTTTTCAAGTCAAGGAAGAGAACCAGAACTGTGCAACCATCCAAGTCCAGTCCGCGGACATTCCGGACCTAACAGGATTTCTTATAACTTTAAATTCTACCTTTTCTTGAGTGATTCGAATGAGAAACCCAAGAACAATTCTAGTTATTAGATTGTTCGAACCAGACTTATCAAGAGGCCTTCCGCATCCTCTCGTGGCATCTATTCTCCCATCCAACTCTAGATCAGCTTGCTGCTCAAGCCTGGAGTCTATACTTGACATCTTAACTTCTCAGTGAGAGATTGGGACACGATTCTCCACCCAGAATCGTATCACTTCCACAAGGTATTCCATGTATCACAACTACGGAAGTGCCTAAGTGACCAAGACTATGTGGTTAAGGACATACCGAACGGGTTAAAAATAACTTATCGGTGGAAGGAAAACCAATGAGGATCATTGACTGCACGGAGAATAGAACTCAAAGGAAGAAGTTCACCATGATAAAGGTCATGTGGGATTGCTCTGGACGTGAAGAAGCCACTTGGGAGATTGAAAATAAGATGAAGGCCAATTTCCCAGAATGGTTTAAGAAGATGGGAAAAGATAAACAAGATGCGGATTCGGGGACAAATCCCCTTTAAGGGGGGGGGGAGAATTGTCACACCCGCGACCCGTGGTAAGGACGCCGGTCGAGACTTAGTCCAAAAATAAGGAGAATCAGGATTGAGCTCGGTAGAAGCTCATGAAGCTTAGAACCAGCTGACTCGGTAGCTCAACGTAGCTGAATCAGCTGCCAGGAAGTTCGACCTAGCTAAACTAGCTGTCGGAAAGCTTGACCTAGCTAGACGGACTGAAGGTCAATTGAAGCAGCTGGACGGACTGAAGGTCAGCCAGCTCGTGCAGCTGGAGTGTCCGAGGCAGTTACAAGGTCGGCTGCCGAATGGGTGCTTGGTACGGACTTTTAAATAACTGCCGAGCAGTTACCAAAGATTCAATGAATCTGACCAGGCGGTTACGAAAGTGGTTTCTGTCGAGGAAAACTATAAAAAGACCCTCAAAACTCGTAGAAAAACACACAAAAGATACAGAAAAACTCAGAGAATTATTCTAGGGAAGAACACATATAGAATCTGGGTGATAAGGCATTGTTGTCGGAATAAGAAGGAATCAAGCCGAGTGGTTGGATCGGCGGTACCTGAGACAGCGCAGATAATCGTCGAATGGATCTGTGTTGCTAAGGTAAGTGCAAGACCGTGGCTTTCATGCCCGGACTTGTTACTTTATATTGTCAATATGACTAACGATTAATTTCTAACGATTTTTGGGGGATTAAAAAGAAAACTGGGAAAACAAACGTTCATGATCTGTATATGCATTCATCCGATATCCAGTAAGGAATTACGGTTACTTATGCCTTTGTGGCTTTCAAGAAAAGAGAACGATCGTGGGAAGGATCGGGCTTAGGCGAAACTCAAGGCCATGAAGATAGGTGGTGATGTAACCGGATAGATAGGAACATATAACTTGTAATAGTTTATATACCCTATGGCTCACTTACACTCTTTTTTCCTTGCCTTTGGTTTTTTCCCAAGTGGTTTTTCAAAGAAGATTTTTAATGAGGTTCGTGGTGCATAGGTACATCTTTGCTTGGCATTGTTCCGACCTAGTCCGGCCCATGTCGAGATCATTTGGTGCGGCCCGACTTATCAAGAGATTATGTTAGTGTGAGAGTTTATGTGTGTGTTTATTTTCAAAACCCGACTGATCAAGAGGCCTTCCGCATCCTCTTGTGGCGTCACTCATCCCATTTAACTCCAGATCGCTTGCTGCTCAAGCCTAGAGACTTATTATCGTCATCTCAGCTTCTCGGTGTGTGATTGGGGCGTGATTCTCTAACCAGAATCATATCAAGTGGTATCAGAGCCGCATTAAGAAGTTACGTGATTTTCCTCAAAACTTGTAAAATTTTTATTTAAATATTGGCTCGTGTAACAATTATGAAATTAACTGCAAATGAAACTAGGATGAGTCTAGTATTTTTTAATAATGGTTTAGCTATTTTCTGAATTTTTTTGAGATTTTTCCGTGACCGATCGACTTCCACTGTCGCGATTAGGGTTCTTCGGAGAAACTAGGATACCAAGGGTCATTTTCGTGTTCTTATTTGTTAGGGTCAATTCGATCTTCAAAAGGACTCTTTACTGGTGTATTTTGTTTTGTTGTTTCAGGAAAAAGAAGTCCGATCACAGTGGAACAAGCAGCAACAACAAAAAACACCTGATTGACTCTCTCACGGCAACGATGGCTCGATTGATGGATGAAAGATTTAATGTTTTGCAAGAGCAAGTCCTTCCAGAAATGATCCGAAGCTAGAGGATCTCAAGGAGTGAATAGCAAGAAATGATGAGGGAAACGTTCAGCAAGCGAGGCAGCAAGAAGGAGTTCTAGTGGATCCACGGGAAAACAATCAAAGACCGCTTCTAAGAGAACCTGGAGACTTTGAAGCAGAAAACTATTACAGTGGCTCTTCTTGTAGCAGTCATAGAAGACAAAAGCATGTGAGGAATGAGAGGAACCAGCCCCATGATAGTTTTGGAGGACTCAAGCTCCGTATACCGTCTTTCCAAGGGAGAAATGATCCGAGTGCTTACTTTGAGTGGGAAAAGAAGATAGAATTGGTGTTTGATTGTCAACACTACAGTGAGGTGAACCGAGTGAAGGTTGCAGCTACTGAGTTCACTGATTATGGTCTAAGTTGGTGGAATCAGTTGGTTACGTCTAGAAGAAGAAATCAAGAGTATCCGGTTTCTACTTGGAATGAGATGAAAACTATCATGAGGAAATATTTTGTGCCTAGCTACTATTACCGTGAGTTGCATAACCAGATTAGGAGACTTGTGGAAGGTAGTAAGAGTGTTGAGGAATACTACCAGGAGATGGAAACTTTGTTGATACAAGCTGATGTACAAGAGGACCGAGAGGCTACTATGTCGATGTTTTTAGGTGGTTTACAACGAGACATACAAGACAGATTGGAAATGCAGCCTCATGTTGACTTACAGGAAATGCTACATCAAGCTATACTAATAGAACATCAGATTAAGAGAAGAGGTCCTATACGGACTCAATCTGGAGCTGGGAATAGTGAGATGAGAGGCCGAGGTTACAAAGTGAAAGCAAGCAGCCGGCTATTTCAAACCCTGAAGCCAAGACTTATGGAGATAAAGGAAAAACTGAATCCAAAACCAGTAGAATCAAGTGCTACAAGTGCCAAGGAATGGGACACTATGCGAGTGAGTGTACCAACAAAAGGATAATGGTTCTAAAGGATAATGGCGAGTATGAATCTGAAGATGAGCAACCAGAAGTTAAGCAGCACGAAGATGACGATGTTGAGGTACCAGCTAAGGCAGAGTTGCTAGTAGCAGTGAGGACGCTCAGCATACAATCTAAGACCGAAGAGCAAGAGCAAAGAGCTAACTTTTTTCACACGCGATGCTATGTCAAGGGGAAAGTGTGCAGCCTTATCATTGACGGTGGGAGTTGTACTAATGTGGCAAGTGAAACAATGGTTAAGAAGCTGGGATTAGAAATTAAGAAGCATCCGAAGCCATATGATCTTCAATGGCTTAGCAAAGAGGGAGAAATGAAAGTGAAGCATCAAGTGGAAGTACCTATAGTCATCAGCAAATATGAAGATGAAATCTTGTGTGACGTGCTACCTATGGAAGCTGGACATATCCTACTTGGGAAACCGTGGCAATCTGATAGGAAGGTAGTACATGATGGCTTCACCAACCGGCATACGTTCGAGTTCAAAGGAAGGAAGACGACTCTAGTAACGATGTCGCCGCATGAAGTTTATCTTGATCAAGTTCGGCTCCAAGGCAGATAGGAAACAAGCAAGAAAGCCAACCATTTTGCTATGGCTAGGATAAGTGAAGAAAACAAATCATGGGCTGAACCGATCCCTTTTGAACTTAATGATGTTTTTATTTGTTCATTTAACCTTACACCGGTGCCACCGAGTGAGCTTGAATCTTTGCAGGTTATAGGTGATGGACCGAGACAGGATCACTTCTACCACTACAGTGTGACTCTAAGGCAAGACAAAGCTCCACCATCCGACCAAGACAAGGAAGCACCAAAAGAACAAGATAAAGTCTTAAAGAGTATCCATCCGGTTTGAGTGCCCAATACTTTGCTTATGATGGCCAGAAGACTCTATACATGTTTCAAGTCAAGGAAGAGAGCCAGACCAGTGGAACCATCTAAGGCCAGTCTACGAATATTCCAGACTTCACAGGATTCCTTAAACTCTTTAAAATAGTTTATTACTGGCTTTAAATCGATGATAGTACAACCTGGTCTTGTTGTAGATTTCCTATTAACTAACCATGATTTTACTGATTATTTTGATAGTAAAGGATCAAAGGGGAGTACTAAGGCTTGTAAGGAACCGACGTTTGAAAAGAAGAAGATAAACTCAACTAATGAAACCACATGTCACAGATCCTTTGTTCTAGACTACTTCCGTTATACAAAGCTTGGAACCAAGGAAGATCATTGGAAAGTGTTCAGCTCCTCTGAAAACCATGGACAAAATCCATATTCTCCACTAAAGCCCTTATGCCGAACCTCTTCCTAAGCTTTCTCTTTACCTTACTCTTATTCTTAAATATTTGCATGGTTTTATTAAGCTTCTATCCTATTGGAAAACTAACTTGGCGTTGTTCTTGGCAGGTACTGCGGATTTTAGGACAAATCCTTTTCAACTGGAGGAGCATGATGTGATATTGGATAGCAACCAGGATTGGAAGCCGATGGCCGAGGAATTGCTTGAACAGGTCGAGAAGGAAGCTTCGGACGTGCCACTTGGAGCTAGGACTCGGTCTTGGACGGCCAAGGAAGTACTAAACGTACCAGCTGTAACTATGACTTGCTCTAGGACTAAGGAACTTAACCATACTGTCGGAGTTTTGCTACGTCAAGCATTGGCTTAAAGAGGTCACTCGGGCACATGTGGTACCACGGCCACCTTGGTCATGGTTCACGTCCGGGATGACTAGTGTCAAACCCTATGGCTCACTTACACTCTTTTTCCCTTGCCTTTGGTTTTTCCCAAGTGGTTTTCTAAGGATGGTTTTTAATGAGGTTCGTGGTCCATAGGTACATCTTTGCTTGGCATTGGTCCAACCTAGTCCAGCCTGTCTCGAGATCATGTGGCGCGGCCCGTTTCTTATCTATCTATCTTATTTTTATTTTGTTATTTTGAATTTATACTTATGTCTGAGAGTTATGTTAGTGTGAGAGTTTATGTATGTGTTTATTTTTGAGTTGGTCTTTGGTGAGTTTCCTAGGCATGTCTTGAAACTCACCGAGCATTAACTCCTCCGCTCCTCCTCTCTTCTCCTCTTCATCTTCTTCTCTTTATATCTCTCTGAGACTCTATTTTTTTACTCATCTATCTTTTTAATCAAAAACCTTTTTCTCTGATAGATCCTTGTCTTCTTTTTTCGAGTGATTCGAATTAGGATACTTGTGAACATTTTTAGTCATTAGATTGTTCAAAACCCGACTTATCAAGAGGCCTTCCGCATCCTCTCGTGTCGTCACTAATCCCATTCAACTCCAGATCGCTTGCTGCTCAAGCTTGGAGCCTTATCATCGTCAGCTTAGCTTCCCGGTGAGTGATTGGGGCGTGATTCTCTACCCAGAATCATATCACAAGACCAGGGAGGACGTGATACCACATGAATCTAAGTTACTTGCTTGAAGTAAAACCGGATGTGGTGTAGCTCAGAGTGTTTGTCAGTTTCTCTCGGTCTGGGGAGGAGTCTTGTCTCCATTTGATGCTTTCTTTGCTCCATTAGCTCTAGGCTTGTCCTTTGCTCTACGTATTGATATGCTCAAATTTACCCTGTGCTACTCTCTCAAATTAAGAGATCACTGTAGTACTTAGGGATCGAATCCACAAGGACTATGAAATACTCAATAAATCCTAGTAAAAGTATTATGCTAAATAAAGTATAATGTAATGAAATTGCAGTGCGAATAATTAAACAAGGTGTAAATCAATGGAGAAAAGCGCTAGGCATAGGGAAATCTCAGGAATCTTCAGAACTGTGAATAAATTGAATCATCAGGATCATAATTAAGAACCGTTCTCGAACTCAAACACAATTGTAAAACCTACCAGCTTTCGCTGCGTAAACTATCTATCCCTGAATCCAGAATTCCAAATTCCTTTGCTAAATTCTAAGATCCAGACAAGCAGTAATGATCGGGCTCAATTTGTTCACAAAATCCCTAAATCAAATTCCTTTGCAGATAGGTATTTTGCTCACCTAAGATAGATCTGGCAATCAATTACACTTTCGTGTCAATTAACAACCCTAAATCAGATTCTAGGTCGCGAATCTAGAATAAGCAATAAGTTCAATCCTAGATGAAGAACTCTATCAATTAACCCTAGTAATCTAATGATTCAACAATTCCTCAGAAACCTTTGAAAACCCATAGCCTAACAAGGTAACTACTCAGACATGGTGAAAGAAACATTCATCATGATATGAATAGAAATCATTCAATATAATAAAAGTAAAGAACAAAGAGTATCAGAGATTAGAGAAAGATGATACAAGCTTGAGATAGAAAGAGAGTCTGCTGCTTGATAATCCCTAAAACTCTGATCTAAAACACAATATATAGCTAAAAACTCGTACAGGGACTAATGCTGAAATAATGGAAACTTCTGGGCAAAATTGTAAATCTTCCAAAATCTCCGAAGTTGTCCGCCTGTGGTGTCGATCGACACGCATGGCTGGTGTCGATCGACACCAAGTCACATATCGCCTCAAAACATGATCCTTCGATGCAACTTCTTGGTCTTTGCTCCAAAATCTCTCATATTCTTCACATTAGTCCTAAATGCATACCTGAAGATAAAAGACTCTAATAGACTCTAAAAACACCAAAAAGACACGATTAAAGACTCTTATATCATAGTTAAAACCCATAAAAACCATGATATATCAACTCCCCCAGACTTAGCTTTTGCTTGCCCTCAAGCAAAACAGAAACTCAGCCTGTGAAAGAAGTTTGAAAACACAGGAAACTCATTTTGTCATAAGAGCACCACACTCACATTCACCATAGTAAAGCCACTGGAAATTGTTACCTGACAAGGTCCAGACCACCATGTACTTCCCCCAGACTTAGCAACTGTCCCAAACAACTCCACAATTCAAATAAACAATCCAAATTCACCATACTGACTTCTATAAACTAAGGTGAGGACTCATCCAGGGAGTATCAATCAGAGGACACATGGATTCTTTCTCAATCAGTTTTCCTGAACACACAGACTGTCTTTACTTCTGGTTCCTTTCCTCTCCCTTTTCTCACTTCTGCAGCTAATTATATCAAAGGTGTAGGCGAATAATGGTATCACGGGAAATTTTCCTAACCTCGCTTCCAACCTTCGTGTGATCATTCCTTTTTTTTTTTTTAATATTTATGAAGGGAAGAGAGAGGGGAACCATACTCACACAGACAAGTCTTTCAGGACTGAAGGGAGAGTCCGATCCAATGTATTTCAAGCCCCTGGACAAGCAAAATAAAGTCAGGTTAATGGGCGAAGTCAGTGATGGATCCTTTTAAAGCTCAGGTGAACATGGGTAACATTGGTAGGTTGATCAGCCTTGGGGTTTTTCATTAGTCTCAGACGCATGTCAAGCTCGAATCAATGGTCACTCAGGTTCCTGCAAATGTGGTGATTTCCTCGAAAAATCATAGTTGCCAAACTAAATTTTGACTCAATAAAACAAAAATTGGACTGACTCTAAGAAAATAAAAAGAATGATGTTAGTAACTACCTCCCCCAGACTTAAACACTGTCCCCAGTGTTATCAAGCAAGGAGTTGGTGAAAAGGAAATAAAACTGATGAACCATAGTGAAAAAGTCAAAATATTAGAACACAAAACCTGAATCCGTGGTATGGGTGTCGATCGACACAGACGAGTGGTGTCGATCGACACCAGGTCTGTAATGCGAAACCATTATGTTGCAAAATCGAGTCTAAGTCTGTGAAACCAGTAATCCGAGTTCTACCACTGTTAGATCATCAAAATGCAAGGTGAGTGACATGAAAAGATGAAAATATCATAGAATAAATGTTAGAATACAAACTGACTCAAGGAAAACATAAAAATGACTCAAAAATATCAAAAACAAAAGATAAAGGATAAAAGAAAACTAATCCTCCTCAGAACTCTCGTCTGGGCTGCTCGGGCGTTGGGGAACCGGTGGCTGGCGAGGGGATCGAGAGCGGTGACGAGTAGGATGAACGCAACCGCAGCGAGATAGTCCAGCTATGGCATTCCAGATGCTCTGGAAACTCTCCACGATATATCTCTGAAAATCAGCTGTCTCCATAGGGATCTCCGGAGCGACAGGAAGCTCAAACGGAGGAGTCACAGAAGAACTGGAGTGATGCGGAAAACCTCCAGCAAGGTCTGGTATCAGAGCATCCTCTGCAGCAGTAGGAGGTGCGCGAGAAGAAGCTCCTCTACGGCGTCTAGACGGTGGTGCAGTGGTGAGGAGACGAGGATCGGGATCAAAACGCAGCTGCTGTGGATCCTCTGTAATGGCTGTGAGGGCGGGCTGTGGAAGCTGTATCATGTGCTGCCCCGTAGCCGTGCGGAAACACCAGATCCAAGAACTCTTAATCCAGTGAGCGTTCTTCAAATAATCTTCGTCCATAGCGGAACGCGTAGTGACGACCGTGCAGCTGGATGTGTCAATCCCGAAGTGCTGAAAAATAGGTGTCAAAAGACTACCTACACTCTCTCGCTTGGTCCCTCGACCCACAAACGGCTTCATCTTCAAGGAGACTAAGTGATGAGCAAACACAGCACCTAAGTTCACATTCTGATCTAACTCAGGCCACTCAAATCCATCAACACAATAATCCTCCACAGCATAGTTAAGCAGAATCAGCTCAGACAACCTCATCTTCCCAGGCTCCATCTTACACAGAATGGTGTTGGCAATGATACGAATGACATACCTCAGGACCGGATGTCGAATATCAGTCTGCGTAGATGTCTTGGAGTCATAACGGCCTGTCCCGAAATGAGACCAGAAAGCTGGACCGTCCAAGAACTGAGCTGGCAGTGCAACTCCCGTCAAATCTGCATCGAAACCATAAAGCTCACAGAGATCTCGGAGTGGTAATCTGTACCGAACTCCTCTAATCAGGAATGTAAGAGTCCCTTCCTGCGCATTCTTCACAATCTCATTCCTATAATAGACTCTAGCAGTAGCAAGAAACTGTCGTACCATGTCCGGGAAAAGGTCATACTGCTTGGTAGCTATGGTGCCTAAGCCCATCCTCTGCACTAATCTAACCACATCATCTCTAATGCCCATCCGTCGCAAAGCACAACTGTCAGCAATCCTAGTTGGCCTAATATCAACTCCTAACCAAGCATTATAGAACAATGTATCGTATTCATCCCAAGATTCCGAAATTGGCCTATAAACACATTCATCCTTTTCTACTTCTTCCTTGGGAGAATCATCCCACACAACCGTTGAAGAAATCTTTCTACCTTCTCTCTTGGGCCATGGAGGTTGAGATTGCACCTCAGAATGGGCTGGAGGAGCAGCAAATTCCGGCGAATCCGCCATGGAATCCGGCGGATTGGAGGAAGAGCCACCGTCCGACCTAAATCACTTGCTTCGTGAAGCCATCTGCACCAAACTCAAAATAGATACTAGAAACAGGTAGAGGATGAAAATCTGATGAGGTTAGAGCTTTGAATCAACGAAATCGCCAAACAATCCAGAGAGAAATCGAAACTCAAAATTTTCGGAAATGAAGAGTTGAATGAGGAAGAAGAGGATTTTCGGGTATTTAACCCGCTGGACCTGTCGACTTATGGTGTCGATCGACACCATCGACTGGTGTCGATCGACACCAGCAACAAGGGTCGACACCCTTTTTTTTTTTTTTTTTTTTTTTTTTTTTTGAAAGAATAACTAAATTAAACACAGAAAACCAAAAATAAAATTAGTCAAAGTTAGACTGAAAAATATAGAAAAACCTAAATAATTAAAATTCAAATAAAGAAAATATATTCACAACTCACCAGTGGGTTGCCTCCCACCAAGCGCTTGTTTAAAGTCATTAGCTTGACTTTGTGACGGCTTAGGCAGAGGGTGCATCATCCAGACGCAATATGTATCCGTCCGGGATCTTGGCATGTGCCCAATAATGTTTGACCCTCTGACCATTGACTGTAAATTCATTGCCCTCAGGACTGAGCAAGACAACAGCACCATATGGTCGAACTTCCTTGACTGTGAAAGGACCTGACCAACGAGAACGCAATTTCCCAGGAAACAATTGTAAACGAGAGTTATACAGAAGTACCTGATCATTGGGTTCGAAAGTCCTGGAAATGATCTTCTTATCATGATAAGCTTTGTTCCTTTCCTTGTACAGCTTAGAGCTTTCATAAGCATGGAGTCGTATCTCATCAAGCTCATTGAGCTGAATCAAACGTCTCTCTGCTGCTGGTTTGATATCGAAGTTCAGCAGCTTTACAGCCCAGGCGGCCTTATGCTCAAGCTCTACTGGAAGATGACATGCTTTCCCATAAAGCAGATGAAACGGTGTAGTACCAAGTGGCGTCTTGAATGCAGTTCGATAAGCCCAGAGTGCATCATCTAACTTTGCGGACCAGTCCTTTCTAGAGCATCCTACAGTCTTCTCTAAAATCTCCTTGATCTGCCTGTTAGAGACCTCAACTTGTCCACTTGTCTGCGGATGGTATGGAGTAGCAACGCGATGATGTACTCCGTGCTTCTTAAGGAGTCGCTCAAACACGCGGTTGATGAAGTGCTTGCCACCATCGCTGATGACAATCCTCGGGACTCCAAATCGTGGGAATATAATGGTCTTAAACAGCTTAAGGACTACTGAAGCGTCGTTGGTAGGACTGGCGATCGCTTCGACCCACTTCGACACATAGTCAACAGCAACCAAGATGTACTTGTTCTTGTATGATGTCGGGAAAGGACCCATGAAGTCTATACCCCAGCAATCAAAGACCTCGACCTCGAGGATGAAGTTCTGAGGCATCTCATGCCGCTTACTGATCTTCCCTCTCCTCTGACATGCATCACATCGAGACACAAAGGCATGGGCGTCTCTAAACATAGTCGGCCACCAGAAGCCTGCTTGTAGAACCTTAGATACTGTCTTGAAGGTAGCAAAGTGCCCAGCATACTCAGAACCATGACAGTGAAACAAGACATCTGGAATCTCAGTATTAGCTATGCATCTACGATAGACCCCATCTGAACAATGTCGATATAAGTAAGGTTCATCCCAATAGAACCGTCTCAGCTCACGCATAAACTTCTTCTTCGAGTACCCTGTAAACGCATCCGGTTCATCTCCTGCAGCAAGGTAATTGGCAATATCAGCAAACCAGGGTCGATCTTGACCCTCAACAACAGCTATTGAGTGGTTATCTGCCAAGCCGGAGCTGTCTGAAACGTGGGTGTCGATCGACACAAGGGCTTGGTGTCGATCGACACCAGGACCTGTTGTCCGAGAATACTGCAGATCACCGCTTGAAAAATCATGCCATCCCGTTTCCAGTAAGTGCACATTCTCTTCTGGCAGAGAATCATCAATAGGGAGGTCGTCTTCAACCCTAATCCGCGAAAGATGATCAGCAACTCCATTTTCAGTACCTTTCTTATCCTTCACTTCGATGTCGAACTCCTGGAGCAATAGAATCCATCTTAACAGTCTAGGCTTAGAATCCTTCTTCTGCATCAGGTACTTGAGTGCAGAATGATCAGTATGCACTACTACCTTAGAGCCAACAAGATACTGCCTGAACTTCTCAAAAGCAAACACAACAGCAAGCAGTTCTTTCTCTGTGGTAGCGTAGTTCTTCTGCGCATCATCCAATGTACGGCTGGCATAGTATATGGCATGAAGCTTCTTATCTATCCTTTGTCCTAGCACAGCCCCAACTGCAAAGTCGCTGGCGTCACACATTACCTCAAAAGGCAAATCCCAATCCGGCGGCTGAATAATTGGAGCACTCACTAATGCACGCTTGAGCTGTTGAAAAGCATCAAAACAATCAGTATCAAACGCAAATGTAACATCCTTACAGAGCAAAGCGGTGAGTGGACGTGCTATTTTGCTGAAATCCTTGATGAAACGTCTGTAGAATCCAGCGTGTCCAAGAAAGCTTCTCAATGTCTTGACATTAGAAGGAGGCTGCAGATTAGTCATCACCTCAATCTTAGCTCGATCAACCTCAATACCAGCCTCTGATACCCTATGCCCAAGAACAATGCCATCTCTGACCATAAAGTGGCATTTCTCCCAATTCAGAACCAAGTGCGTCTCTTCACATCTAGCTAGCACTCTGCATAGGTTATCCAAACAATCCTTGAATGAGGATCCATAAACTGAAAAATCATCCATAAATACCTCCATACTGTCCTCAATCATGTCTGTGAAGATAGACATCATACACCTCTGAAACGTAGCAGGAGCGTTACATAGTCCAAAGGGCATTCTGCGGTATGCGAAAGTGCCATAGGGACATGTAAACGTGGTCTTCTCCTGGTCATCTGGGTGAATAGGAATCTGAAAGAACCCTGAATAACCGTCAAGGAAACAGTAATAAGGGTGATTAGCTAACCGCTCAAGCATCTGATCAATGAAGGGCAAAGGAAAATGATCCTTTCTTGTAGCGGCGTTCAGCTTCCTGTAGTCAATGCACATTCTGTGCCCTGTCACAGTCCTAGTCGGTATCAGCTCATTCTTCTCATTCTGTACCACTGTGACTCCTCCTTTCTTAGGTACAACATGCACTGGACTGACCCAATCACTGTCGGAAATCGGATAGATGATCCCTGCATCCAATAGCTTCATGATCTCTTTCTTAACCACATCCTTCAGGTTTGGATTCAGTCGTCTCTGATGTTCAATTGATGACTTAGTCTCATCCTCAAGATGTATCCTATGCATGCACAGATCTGGAGAGATACCTGAAATGTCATCAAGAGAATAGCCAAGAGCCTTGCGAAACTTGCGCAGCTTACTTAGCAATAGGGTGAGCTCTGCGTTGTTCAAGGACGCATTAACAATAACAGGATATGAATTATGTTCACCAAGGAATGCGTACCTGAGCCCCGCAGGGAGTTGCTTAAGCTCTATCTTTGGAGCTTGCTCAAAGCTCCAATCAGCTGCTTTCTTGTCTGTCTGGACACCGGTGTCGATCGACACCAATGATGGGTGTCGATCGACACCTGTTACGTGCATCACTTCCTTGGTTGCATCCATTAGCTTGACATACCCAGCAGCAATATCATCTAAATGCTCAACCTCATCCACTGAAGCAATCAAAGCACGTTCCAGAGGGTCCTCACAATGCAACTCTTTGAAACTCTCCTCAACAAGATCCGTGAGAGTCTCGACGCAGAAGGTCTGACCGTCGATCGTAGGCCGCTTTACAAGCTTATCCATCTCAAAGTTCATAACTAAATCGCCTACATTCAGACCAATGCGTCCCCTTCTGACATCAATCATGGCACCAGCTGTAGCCAAGAATGGTCGTCCCAATATCAACGGGTCCTTAGGCTCTTCCTCATATGTCAACACAACGAAATCCGTAGGAATCAAGCAACCTCCTATCTTGATAGGAACATCCTCAAGGATACCGTCTGGAAGACGAACGAAACGATCAGCAAGGATGAGAGTAATCCTTGTCGGCTGGAAGTCTGTCATACCAAGATTCACAGCAACTGATCTGGGCATCAAATTCACACTAGAACCAAGATCACATAAAGACCGTTCGAACTTCTCTGCAAAGATGGTGCAGTCAAGAACGAAACTACCTGGGTCTGGAAGCTTCTCTGGAATCTTGTTCTGAATCACGGCACTAACCTGTGCGGAAATCATCATCGCACCCTGTTCAACATTCAAATCCTTAGTGACCATGCGTTTCACGTACCGTCTGATTACGGGGGATGTTTTGATGGCATCAAGCAACGGTAACTCAACAATGAGCTTGTCCATCATAGCCTTACACCTGGCATTGTCCATCTCTTGCTTAGACTTCCTGGGGTTTCGAGGATAAGGGATCCTTGGTTTGTATGATGATTCGGTGATCGGCTTAGCAGATGATGAAGAAGCCTTGTCTGTCTGTGAAGGGTGTCGATCGACACTAACATCCAATGTCGTGTCCTTTGTAGTGATCGACACAGCTTTGTCCTTGTCAATCCCTTCTGTGTCAACTGGTGTCGATCGACACAGAGTGTTGGTGTCGATCGACACTAACTCCGGAGGAACAACATATTCGTCTTCGACCTCTTCTAAGTCTATCTTCTCTTCAGGTGTCAGAGTACTCCTGATCACAGGCTCAACCTTCTTCCCACTCCTCAATGAGATGGCATTCACTGGATGCCTTGGATTAGTGTCTGTCTTCCCAGGGAGAAAACCGTCTTGTCTCTTAATAGCTCCAGCTGTCTGAGCAACCTGAGTGTCTAATTTCTTGACGTGAGTGTTCAGCTGCTCAAACTTCCCATTCAGATCCTGATACAGTGAATCTAGCTTTCCATTGAATTCCACTGTAATCTTCTGTTGACCTTCTAGAATCTGCTCAAGCATCGATTCCATCTTGCTCTCTGTAGTAGGTGGTGGAACGCTCTGATATGAAGATGAGCCATAGTTCCTCTGATTGAAGTTTTTGTTGCTCTGATAGGGCTTCTGATACTGAGGCTGCTGTGTGAAGGTAGAGGAGGACTGATTCCCTTGATAGTTGCCTCGCGGACTGCCCCCATTGAAGCCTCGGTTTCCTTGTGAGTTACCGAAACGCTGAAAGCCTGTGCCACCGACATAGTTAACATCCTGTTCCTCATGATCATTCACTGGCTCATAGGTTTCAACCTCAGCAGCAAAATGGACCTGCTTCTTGTTTATTAGAAGGTTGTGAACCGTATCAAGTTTCGCCTTCACCTCAGCTATCTGACTTCCATCTAAGTTACCAGCTTGCTTCTTTCTCTCGAAATCAGCATTCTTAGTGCTGTTGCTTGAAGCCAAATTCTCTATTAGTACCACAGCATCGTCAGGATATCTGGTATTGAAGTTGCCATTACTTGCAGCATCTAGAGCCATCTGATACCTCCAATCGATACCCCTGAAGAAAATCCCAAGCAACTGAACTTCACTGAACCCGTGGTGTGGACAATCTCTCTGATAAGCCCTGAACCTCGCCCAAGCGGCCTTAAATGCTTCTGTAGGCCCTTGAGAGAAGGCTGAAATCTTCGTCCTCAGCTCTTCAGACCGTGCATCATCATAAAAGTTGTTCAGGAAAGCATTTTTAGTGTCCTCCCAAGTGGTTAGTGATCCCGGCTTCAACTGCTTAAGCCAATAAGCTGCTTCCCCAGCAAGAGAGTATGGGAAGAGCTTACAGAACAGATAGTCGTTTGACACCCCGTTGGCCTTGATGCTAGTGACTAGATCCTCAAACCGCTCAATGTGATCCATAGGGTGCTCATGTGATAGCCCGTGGAAAGGGTTCTGACCTACAAGCGTGTAGTATGCAGGTTTGAGTTCAAAGTCATTCCTTTGAAACGGAGGCGGGCGGATGGCAGACCGGTTGGCATAGAACTGCTCTGGCCGGTTGTAATCCCCCAATGTCATTGCGCGTGGACCTAAGGCACCAGGTGCACCTTGTCCAACCAAAACACCACCAGCCGCTGGTAGGTGTCGATCGACACCAGGTGGTGGGTGTCGGTCGACACCAGCACCCTGGACGGGTACTTCAGCTTCGACAATGACTTGGCCGTCGTCATCGATCCTTTGGCCCTCTGCATTGTACGCATGACCATCTCTGTCCCGGAGAACTCCATGTTCATCAGCCATGATGATAGTACGCAACATCGCTTCTGAATTCTTCGCTGTCCGGGTTCTTCGTTCTAACTTAGCTAGCTCTTGATTTGAAAGGGTTACTAGCTCAAGATTCTTGTTGCTCCGAGTTTTGCGATTAGGCATGCACCTGAAACACACAAGAAAGAAAGAAAGAACGAAATCAGTAACAAAATAAAAGAAAATTTAGACAAAAACTTAAACTTAAATCTAATGGTAAATTCAATAGTCCCCGGCAACGGCGCCACAATTTGATATGCTCAAATTTACCCTGAGCTACTCTCTCAAATTAAGAGATCACTGTAGTACTTAGGGATCGAATCCACAAGGACTATGAAATACTCAATAAATCCTAGTAAAAGTATTATGCTAAATAAAGTATAATGTAATGAAATTGCAGTGCGAATAATTAAACAAGGTGTAAATCAATGGAGAAAAGCGCTAGGCATAGGGAAATCTCAGGAATCTTCAGAACTGTGAATAAATTGAATCATCAGGATCATAATTAAGAACCGTTCTCAAACTCAAACACAATTGTAAAACCTACCAGCTTTCGCTGCGTAAACTATCTATCCCTGAATCCAGAATTCCAAATTTCTTTGCTAAATTCTAAGATCCAGACAAGCAGTAATGATCGGGTTCAATTTGTTCACAAAATCCTTAAATCAAATTCCTTTGCAGATAGGTATTTTGCTCACCTAAGATAGATCTGGCAATCAATTACACTTTCGTGTCAATTAACAACCCTAAATCAGATTCTAGGTCGCGAATCTAGAATAAGCAATAAGTTCAATCCTAGATGAAGAACTCTATCAATTAACCCTAGTAATCTAATGATTCAACAATTCCTCAGAAACCTTTGAAAACCCATAGCCTAACAAGGTAACTACTCAGACATGGTGAAAGAAACAATCATCATGATATGAATAGAAATCATTCAATATAATAAAAGTAAAGAACAAAGAGTATCAGAGATTAGAGAAAGATGATACAAGCTTGAGATAGAAAGAGAGTCTGCTGCTTGATAATCCCTAAAACTCTGATCTAAAACACAATATATAGCTAAAAACTCGTACAGGGACTAATGCTGAAATAATGGAAACTTCTGGGCAAAATTGTAAATCTTCCAAAATCTCCGAAGTTGTCCGCCTGTGGTGTCGATCGACACGCATGGCTGGTGTCGATCGACACCAAGTCACATATCGCCTCAAAACATGATCCTTCGATGCAACTTCTTGGTCTTTGCTCCAAAATCTCTCATATTCTTCACATTAGTCCTAAATGCATACCTGAAGATAAAAGACTCTAATAGACTCTAAAAACACCAAAAAGACACGATTAAAGACTCTTATATCATAGTTAAAACCCATAAAAACCATGATATATCACGTATGATCCAAGCTCCTTGCTCCAAGTCCTTAGAGCCTCTCAGTATCATATCACGTACCCAAGGTTCCTTTTCCTAAGAACAATAGGAAGCCTAAGCAGGAGTTATATGACGCTAAATGCAGAGTGATAATGGATAAACTCACCATTGAGATTCCATTTATCAATGCTATCAAGACTTCGCCTGTGGTGAAGAGGTGCTTGAAGAAGATGCTTACGCAGGATATGCGAGAAGAAGAAAGAGTTATGATGATGACTGAGGTCTGTAGTGCTGTCATTCAGAACAGGATACCGGAGAAGCTTCTTGATCCGGGTAGCTTTGTCTTGGATTGTTCTACCTTACAAACAAGGTTCAAGAATTCCTTGTTCGATTTGGGTTTCAGTGTGAGTTTGATGCCGTATTCAGTTGATGTGTGATATGATTCTGGTTATAGAATCATGCTCCAATCACACAACGGGAAGCTAAGATGGTGAATAGATGGTTCCAAGGTTAAGCAGCAAGCGATCTGGAGTTAAAAGGATTGAATGACGCCACGAGAGGAGGCAGAAGTCCCCTTGATAAGTCGGTGAACACCCTAATCACTAGAAGTGTTCTAAGAGTTTCAAATTGGAATCACTCGAAAACAAATAACCAATGATCTATTTTTAAGAGACAATATAATGAGAAAAAGACAAAGAGAAGAAGAAAAGAGAGAGAGAAAAGCGTGTTTACGAGACATGCCTCGGTAAACAACAACTGAAAACAAAGCAAAAACTTAAATTTAGAGTTTGAAAAATCAGAGATAAAAAGATATGGGCCACGCCTAAAATTTCTTGATAGTGGGCCTAAGTGTGGATCAGACTAATGCCATGGCAAAGATAAGCTCAAGAACCACAAACCTCGCTAAAAACCTTGTCCCGGAAAACCCAATGGGAAAAACCAAAGATGAAGGAAAAGAGTGTAAGCTGGTCATGAGGCCATGCACAAGCCTTCTCGAACTTATATCAAGACCGGTGTGGACTTGTTATAATCACATGGTTTGAGAGATCCTCTTGAGCCATTGCCAGTCGTAGCAAGACTCCATTAGCGTAGTGTAACTTCTTAATCCGTAACAATTCTTGACTCCTAAAGCTGCTTTCCTAGCTCCTTTCTTGGTCAGCTAGGAATGACAGACTTCACGCCTACTAAGATCACTCTGATCCTTGCGGATAGGAGCATTCGGACACCTGAAGGTCTTTTGGAAGACGTGCCAGTGCGAGTCGGCGATTTCATGATACCGACAGATTTTGTGGTGTTGAAGTACAGTGGCGAGCCTAAGGATCCTCTTATCTAAGGTAGACCTTTCTTAGCCACCGCTGGAGCAAATATCGATGTTAGAGGAGGCAGAATAGCTCAAAATGCGGGGGAATCTGTGATGAATTTCGACATGGATAAGTCTATCAGACAACCCACTAGCGACGGACAAACATTATGTGTTGACACTTTGAATAATCTAACAGAGGCTATTCTCCACATAATAGATTTACCGAATCCGTTGGAAGATGAAACTACTAAAGTTACGCCTCAGTTTAGAACCGATAATGTATCTGCGACTGCTTAAGATTCACCAGAGGAGGTTCTACGGGGCCACTTACATGCCAACTAAGTGATATACAAACCACTTCAGATGGTGTCGATCGACACTTACCATCAGTGTCAATCGACACCGAGCCCCATCCGACAGGCCCGTTTTGGCAAGACTTGTGCAACACTGCTGTGGCTGCAGTGACTACTGTGGCTACACCTCACCCACCATGCTACACTGATGTTGCAAACTACCTTGCTGCAGAGCGTGAACCAGATAAGTTCACGGAGTATGCTAAAAAGAAATTTATGTGCAAGCTCAGACGCTACTTTTGGAATGAACCTTACTTGTATCGGTATTGTGCCGATGGAATTTATAGGCGGTGTGTCGCTGAAATGGAAATGCAAGATGTGTTGTACCACTGTCATGGATCCGAGTATGCAGGACACTTTGCTACTTTCAAGACCGGATTCAAGATTCTTCAAGCAGGCTTTTTGTAACATCCCGTCCCGGACGCTCCGGCGTCCGGATACAAGGACTCCGACTTCGTGCCTTCTCACGGCCGAACCCCTTTGAATTTTTCCTTATTCTTTTAGAAATGTCTTAGGCTATTCCTTTACCCTTTCTTACGCAGCAGAAACCTTTACTCCTTGGTCTAATTCCAACCATTACTTAGCACCGGATTCATCGTCTTTCCCGTGGGCTTAAGATCGATCCTTAACTCGGTTAAGTCATTCAGTTTGTTCCCTAACCATTCTAAGTCTAATGATTGCATATTTCTTTCTCTTTATCCAATGGTCCATCCCCAGACATCTAACTTTACTAGTAAGATAGATTTGTTTACATACCTTGGCCAACATACGGTTATCGAATCCTTCCTCAAACCGTTCATTGTGACGTCCAATCATTTCAAGAGTACGCATGTAGGTTCTGCGTGGGTAACTGGTAGTATGTTCACCTTACACTGCAGTAACTGACACCACGTATTACCCCATCACTTCGTTAATTAGCCATACAACCAACCATCCCCATTGGTTGAGTATACGATAGGATGAGGGGACTTTCGTGCCCTTTAGTTCCCGGTGGCCGATCAAGCCAATAGCTTACCAGTCCATCCGAAATCCTGTATCTAGTCTTACCACGGATACGTCAATGCGGAAAATATCTCCATTCCTAGATCGCTCTTCGAGTCGATCTTTACCCGACCCTTTGGTTGCTACCGGGGTAGTCACGTTTCCGAGCCGTTATTCATGCTCCGCGCTACCGGTAGTTATTCTGTTCGGACTTCTTAGGATAATCTTCGTTTCCTCGAGATTCCTAAGTTTCCCGGACTATCCTTGATTTATTTTCCATCCTTTCCCTTATAGAACTACGGTTCACCCTGTAACCGTGTTCTGTGAACTCGCCTTATTGCTCAGGTGGTTTCTCTCTTTCTTTTACGGTGAGATTTCACCTTCGGACGAGATCTTCCTTTTGGGCGTGTGTATTCCCGATGTTCTGGATAATCTGGATGATCTCCATCATCTGGATAATCTGGATAATCTCTGTCATCTGGATGATCTCCGTCATCTGGATAATATGGATGATCTCCGTCATCTGGATAATCTGGATGATCTCCGTCATCTGGATAATCTGGATGATCTCTGTCATCTGGATAATCTGGATGATCTCCTCATCTGGATAATCTCCATCATCTGGATTCTCGGTGAGGATCCCTTAGATGAGATTTGTCTCTCTCAGTTCTGGGTGAGGATTTTGGATAATTCCACGTTTTCTTCTCCTTATTACTAATCCTTCCATCCGGCAAGGATCCTTGGTAATTCTCTAGTCGTTTCCTTCTTCTGGAAAGGACTTAGTATCTTCCAGGATTGTCTCCTGTTTTCCTTGGTAATTTCCCTTCTTGGCAACACAGATCCGTTCAACGATTATCTGCGCTGTCTCTCGTACCGCCGATCCAACCGCTCGGCTTGTTTCCTTCTTATTCTGACAATAGTGCCTTATCACCCAGATTCTTTCTGTGTTCTTCCTTAGGATAATTCTCTGAGTTTTTCCGTATGTTTCGTGGTGTTTTTCTGCGAGTTCTGAGGGTCATTTTATAGTTTTCCTCGCCAGAAACCGCTTTCGTAACCGCCTGGTCAGATTCAATGAATCCTTGGTAACCGCTCGGCAGTTACTTAACCGTCCGTACCAAGCACCCGTTCGGCAGCTGACCCGGTAACTGCCTCGGTCACTCCAGCTGCACCAGTTGACCTTCAGTCCGTCCAGCTGACCTTTAGTCCGTCCAGCTGACCTTTAGTCCGTCCAGCTGCTTCAGCTGACCTTCAGTCCGTCCAGCTAGCTTGAGCTACCCGGCAGCTAGTCTAGCTACGTTGAGCTAAGTGGCAGCTACTCTGAGCTTCCCCAAGCTCCCTAGAGCTTCTCCAAGCTTTCCATTAGCTTTCCCGCGACCAAGTATGAATTCCTCCAATACTTCCCTGACTTGATCCGTGAATTCCCCGTTATCCCAGACCAAGTCCAGCCAGGTGACCTATTGCGGATCACAACCGTGACATTATTCCAGCTTACCAAGCGGGTTAGCACAAGCACTTTGCTCTCTTTTTATTCAGCTAAGTCATTAAGTCCGTTTCTCGGCCATGACAAAGCCATGTCCTACTTTTCCGGGATCGGGTCGTGACAAGTCTACCCCCCTTAAAAGGAATTCGTCCTCGAATTCAGGTGTGGTTAGATTTTCCCGACCTTGGTCATTTCATGACTCGCACAATTCCCCCACCTTTGTCATTCTTGACTTTGGTGAA
The DNA here is from genome assembly GCA_963667165.1 of Barbarea vulgaris. Classification (NCBI taxonomy): domain Eukaryota; kingdom Viridiplantae; phylum Streptophyta; class Magnoliopsida; order Brassicales; family Brassicaceae; genus Barbarea; species Barbarea vulgaris. Next base: position 20,097,896 of record OY763887.1, on the reverse strand, counting down.
TTTCCTGACCTTTATCCTTTGGATTCAGTCACATTTCCACATAATTTGATCCTTTAGGATTCGGTCAATAGCTTCCCACTTTTGTCATTCCTTGACTTAGTGAATTCTAGATCTTGATCTCTTGGATTGAGTCACATTCCCGACTTTAATCCTTAAGATTCGATCGTTTTATCTTGACTTTGTCCATTCCCGGACTTAGTTCAAATCCCGATCCCAGTCCTTCTTGGACGTGATCATTGTCCCTTGATCTTGGTCTTACTCTGAATAGATCAAGTGATTCCCATGCTAGTCCGATTTCGACTAGAATCAAATACCGCTTGATCTCGGTCTATCTCCGAATAGATCAAAATTTTCCCGTCTTAGTCAAATTCCGACTACAACCAAATACCCTTGATCTTTAGCCAAATCAATAACCATTCCCTTATGCTTTGAACAATTTGTAATATGGGCAATGTCTTGGTTTCCCGGTAACGACTTAGTAATTCCACTGATTTCTAAGTGCCATTACCAATCTTACCTCAATTTCCTCATTCACCAAGTTTGTTGCATAATTCCCCCTTTTGAATGGTTAAGTCTACTTAACGCGTTTTCGTTTCTTGCCCGTTGGGTAATTCATTTTGGCTTTAATGGACTCGTCTTGGTAAACTCTGCCTGGTTTGCAAGCACGTTATCTCATCCTTGCCATCCTTCCCTTTAGGCTCAACTTTTATCCACGTTCAAGTGCCTAACCCAGTCCTTCGTGTATTTTCTCCGAGCACACATCCATCCAAGGATCAACCTGGCTCTGATACCAACTGTAACATCCCATCCCGGACGCTCCGGCGTCCGGATACAAGGACTCCGACTTCGTGCCTTCTCACGGCCGAACCCCTTTGAATTTTTCCTTATTCTTTTAGAAATGTCTTAGGCTATTCCTTTACCCTTTCTTACGCAGCGGAAACCTTTACTCCTTGGTCTAATTCCAACCATTACTTAGCACCGGATTCATCGTCTTTCCCGTGGGCTTAAGATCGATCCTTAACTCGGTTAAGTCATTCAGTTTGTTCGCTAACCATTCTAAGTCTAATGATTGCATATTTCTTTCTCTTTATCCAATGGTCCATTCCCAGACATCTAACTTTACTAGTAAGATAGATTTGTTTACATACCTTGGCCAACATACGGTTATCGAATCCTTCCTCAAACCGTTCATTGTGACGTCCAATCATTTCAAGAGTACGCATGTAGGTTCTGCGTGGGTAACTGGTAGTATGTTCACCTTACACTGCAGTAACTGACACCACGTATTACCCCATCACTTCGTTACTTAGCCATACAACCAACCATCCTGATGCGAGAATGGATAGCGACCCGGAAGAACAGCCGTTGGCCGAGGAAATGGTGGACCTGGTCGAGGACACGTCCGAGCTGGTCGAGAAGGAAGTTAAGGATGAGCCATTTGGTGATAGGATGTATTACTGTTCGGCCAAGGAAGTGTTAGCTGGTTCTAAGACTCGTTCTAAGGCTAAGGAACTCATTCACACAGTTGGAACTTGGCTTCGTCAATCTTTGGTTCATAGGGGTCACTCGGACGAAGATGATACCTCGGCCACGTTGGTCTTGGTTCATGTCCGAGATGATTAGTATCAAGCCCTATGGCTCACCTACACTCTTTTTCCCTTGCCTTTGGTTTTTCCCAACTGGTTTTCCAAAGGAAGGTTTTTAATGAGGTTCGTGATCCATAGGTCCATCTTTGCTTGGTGCTAGTCCGACCTAGTCCAGCCATTTCGAGATTACTTGGCGCGGACCGTCTATCTTTTCTTTCTATCTTTATTTCTATTTTTAGTTATTTGAATTTAAACTTATGTCTGAGAGTTGTATTTGTGTGAAACTTTAGTCGTGTGTTTATTTTTCGAGTTGGTCATGGCGAGTTTCCGAGGCATGTCTCGAAACTCACCATGTATTAACTCCCTCCGCTCCTCCTTCTCTTCTCCTCTTCGTCTTCTCTCTTCTTTATATCCTCTGAGACTCTGTATTTTTCTCAACCTCTTTTGAATAAAAATTATCTTTCTCTCTATCTCTTTTTCGAGTGATTAGAATTAGAACCCAAGAACAATCCTAGTGATTAGGTTGTTCGCACCAGACTTATCAAGAGGCCTTCCGCATCCTCTCGTGGCGTCTATCCTTCCACCCCAACTCTAGATCAGCTTGCTGTTCAAGCCTGGAGTCTAAACTTGTCACCTTAACCTCTCAGTGAGTGATTGGGACGAGATTCTTCACCCAGAATCGTATCAAGTGGTAGCAGAGCAACATTGAGAAGTTAAGTGGTTTTCGCCCTATCTTGTCCGAATTTTAATTAAATATTGGCTTGCGATAAAATCGTGAAATCAATTGGATCGGAACCGATTTTGAGTCTAGTATTTGTTAAAATTGGTTTGAGAATTTTTGGAAATGTTTTGATAATTTTTCGAGATCGTTTTCTGAAAACAGTCGCGTTTAGTGTTCATCTGAGAAAATAGGATACCAAGAGTCATTTTCGTGTTCTTATGATTTAGGGTCAATTCGATCTTCAAAAGGACTCTTTACTGGTGTATTCTTGTGTTTTGTTTCAGGAAAAAGATGTCTGATCATAGTGGAACCAGCCGCAACAACAATCAACTCTTGATCGATGCTCTCATGGCAAAGATGGCTCGATTGATGGATGAAAGATTTAATGTTCTTCAAGATCAAATTATTCCAGAGATGATTCGTGATGCTAGAGGATCTCAAGGAGCTAATACAGCAAGAAATGGTGAGGAAAACGTTCATCAAGCAAGGCAACAAGAAGAAGTTCTACGAGAACCCCGTGAATTCAATCAAAGACCGCTTCCAAGGGAACCTGGAGATTTTGAAGCAGAAAATTATTACAGTGGCTCTTCTCGTGGCAGCCATAGGAGGCATAGGAACGTGAGGAATGAGAGGAACCAGCCCCAGGATGGTTTTGGAGGACTCAAGCTTCGCATACCTTCTTTTCAAGGGAAAAATGATCCGAGTGCTTACTTGGAATGGGAAAAGAAGATTGAGTTGGTATTTGATTGTCAACATTACACTGAGGTGAACCGAGTTAAAGTGGCAGCTACTGAGTTCACTGACTATGCTTTGAGTTGGTGGGATCAGTTGGTTACGTCTAGAAGAAGAAACCAAGAGTATCCGGTTTCTACTTGGAATGAGATGAAAACTATCATGAGGAAACGTTTTGTGCCTAGCTACTACTACCGTGAGTTGCATAACCAGCTTAGGAGACTTGTGCAAGGTAGCAAGGGTGTAGAGGAGTATTACCAGGAAATGGAAACCCTGTTGATCCAAGCTGATGTTCAAGAGGATCGAGAGGCTACCATGTCTAGGTTTCTAGGAGGTTTGCAGCGTGACATTCAAGATAGATTGGAAATGCAGCCTCATGTTGATTTACAGGAAATGCTACACCAAGCTATACTAATAGAGCAGCAGCTTAAGAGGAGAGGTCCCATACGGACACAATTTGGAGCTGGAGGTAGTAGTTACTCAAGAGGTTATCCAAGAGAAGAGAAGCCGAGGGTACCAAGCGAAAGTAAGCAGCCGGCTATTTCAAACTCTGAAGCAAGAACTTATGGAGATAAAGGGAAAACGGAATCCAGAACCAGCAGAATCAAATGCTACAAGTGTCAAGGAATGGGACACTATGCGAGTGAGTGTACCAACAAGAGGATAATGGTTCTAAAGGATAACGGCGAGTATGAATCTGAAGATGAACAACCAGTAGTTGAGAAGCCTGAAGATGAGAATGTTGAGTTACCAGCTAAGGGAGAGTTGCTAGTATCAGTAAGGACGCTCATCATACAGTCTAAGTCCGAAGAGCAAGAACAAAGAGCTAACTTGTTTCACACGCGATGCTTTGTCAAAGGAAAAGTGTGCAGCCTTATCATCGATGGTGGTAGTTGTACTAATGTGGCGAGTGAAACAATGGTTAAGAAGCTGGGATTGGAAATTAAGAAGCATCCAAAGCCGTATGATCTTCAGTGGCTTAGCAAAGAGGGAGAAATGAAAGTGAAACATAAAGTGGAGGTTCCTATAGTAATCTGCAAATATGAAGATGAGATTTTGTGTGATGTGCTACCGATGGAAGCTGGACATATTCTGCTTGGAAGGCCGTGGCAATCAGATAGGAGGGTAGTTCATGATGGCTTTACCAACCGGCATACGTTCGAGTTCAAGGGAAGGAAGACTACTCTAGTACCGATGTCTCCACACGAAGTTTATCTTGATCAAGTCCGACTCCAAAGCAAACAGGAACCAAACAAGAAAGCCAATCATTTTGCTATGGCCAGGATAAGTGAAAGAAACAAACTTTGGGCTGAACCAAATTATTTTGGACTTGATGATAATTTTACTTGTTCGTTTAACCTTACACCGGTGCCACCGAGTGATCTCAAAACTTTGCAGGTTATAGGTGATGGACCGATGCCAAAGGATCTGTTCTACCACTACAGTGTGTCTCTAGGATCAAACAAAGCTCCACCATCTGACCGAGACAAGGAAGCACCAAAGGAACAAAATGAAGTCTTCGAGAAGTATCCATCCGACTTGAGTGCCAAATACTTTGCTTATGATGGCGAGAAGACTCTATACATTTTTCAAGTCAAGGAAGAGTGCCAGACCCATGCAACCATCGAAGACATTCCGGACTTAACAGGATTTCTTAAACTCTTTAAAATAGTTTCTAATGGCTTTAAGTTTATGATAGTACAACCCGGTCCTGTTGTAGATTTCCTATCTTCTAATCGGGATTACACTTATCTTTGTGATATGACAGGAACAAGGGACAGAGATAGGACTTACAAGGAACAGACGTTTGAAATGAAGAACAGAAACTCAACTAATGAAGCTCCATGTCATCGAACCTTTGTTCTAGACTACTTCCGTGATACAAAGCTTGGAACCAAGGGATATCTTTGGAAAGTGTTCAGCTCCTCTGAAGTTCAAGGGCGAGACCGATGTTCTCCATTCACCTACCGCCCTTATGCCAAACCTTTTCCTAAGCTTTTTCCTTACCTTTCTCTCATTTTTAAATATTGGTTTGGTTTTATACGTTTTCTACTCTTTTGGAAAACTAACTTGGCGTTGTTCTTGGCAGGTAGTCCGGATTTGAGGATAAATCCTTTTCAACTGGGGGAGCCTGATGCGAGAATGGATAGCGACCCGGAAGAACAGCCGTTGGCCGAGGAAATGGTGGACCTGGTCGAGGACACGTCCGAGCTGGTCGAGAAGGAAGTTAAGGATGAGCCATTTGGTGATAGGATGTATTACTGTTCGGCCAAGGAAGTGTTAGCTGGTTCTAAGACTCTTTCTAAGGCTAAGGAACTCATTCACACAGTTGGAACTTGGCTTCGTCAATCTTTGGTTCATAGGGGTCACTCGGACGAAGATGATACCTCGGCCACGTTGGTCTTGGTTCATGTCCGAGATGATTAGTATCAAGCCCTATGGCTCACCTACACTCTTTTCCCCTTGCCTTTGGTTTTTCCCAAGTGGTTTTCCAAAGGAAGGTTTTTAATGAGGTTCGTGATCCATAGGTCCATCTTTGCTTGGTGCTAGTCCGACCTAGTCCGGCCATTTCGAGATTACTTGGCGCGGACCGTCTATCTTTTCTTTCTATCTTTATTTCTATTTTTAGTTATTTGAATTTAAACTTATGTCTGAGAGTTGTATTTGTGTGAAACTATAGTCGTGTGTTTATTTTTCGAGTTGGTCATGGCGAGTTTCCGAGGCATGTCTCGAAACTCACCATGTATTAACTCCCTCCGCTCCTCCTTCTCTTCTCCTCTTCGTCTTCTCTCTTCTTTATATCCTCTGAGACTCTGTGTATTTTTCTCAACCTCTTTTGAATAAAAATTATCTTTCTCTCTATCTCTTTTTCGAGTGATTCGAATTAGAACCCAAGAACAATCCTAGTGATTAGGTTGTTCGCACCAGACTTATCAAGAGGCCTTCCGCATCCTCTCGTGGCGTCTATCCTTCCACCCCAACTCTAGATCAGCTTGCTGTTCAAGCCTGGAGTCTAAACTTGTCACCTTAACCTCTTAGTGAGTGATTGAGACGAGATTCTTCACCCAGAATCGTATCACATCCCCATTGGCTGAGTATACGATAGGATGAGGGGACTTTCGTGCCCTTTAGTTCCCGGTGGCCGATCAAGCCAATAGCTTACCAGTCCATCCGAAATCCCGTATCTAGTCTTACCACGGATACGTCAATGCGGAAAATATCTCCATTCCTAGATCGCTCTTCGAGTCGATCTTTACCCGACCCTTTGGTTGCTACCGGGGTAGTCACGTTTCCGAGCCGTTATTCATGCTCCGCGCTACCGGTAGTTATTCTGTTCGGACTTCTTAGGATAATCTTCGTTTCCTCGAGATTCCTAAGTTTCCCTGACTATCCTTGATTTATTTTCCATCCTTTCCCTTATAGAACTACGGTTCACCCTGTAACCGTGTTCTGTGAACTCGCCTTATTGCTCCGGTGGTTTCTCTCTTTCTTTTACGGTGAGATTTCACCTTCGGACGAGATCTTCCTTTTGGGCGTGTGTATTCCCGATGTTCTGGATAATCTGGATGATCTCCGTCATCTGGATAATCTGGATAATCTCTGTCATCTGGATGATCTCCGTCATCTGGATAATCTGGATGATCTCCGTCATCTGGATAATCTGGATGATCTCCGTCATCTGGATAATCTGGATGATCTCCGTCATCTGGATAATCTGGATGATCTCCGTCATCTGGATAATCTGGATGATCTCCGTCATCTGGATAATCTCCATCATCTGGATTCTCGGTGAGGATCCCTTAGATGAGATTTGTCTCTCTCAGTTCTGGGTGAGGATTCTGGATAATTCCACGTTTTCTTCTCCTTATTACTAATCCTTCCATCCGGCAAGGATCCTTGGTAATTCTCTAGTCGTTTCCTTCTTCTGGAAAGGACTTAGTATCTTCCAGGATTGTCTCCTGTTTTCCTTGGTAATTTCCCTTCTTGGCAACACATATCCATTCAACGAATATCTGCGCTGTCTCTCGTACCGCCGATCCAACCACTCGGCTTGTTTCCTTCTTATTCTGACAATAGTGCCTTATCACCCAGATTCTTTCTGTGTTCTTCCTTAGGATAATTCTCTGAGTTGTTCCGTATGTTTCGTGGTGTTTTTCTGCGAGTTCTGAGGGTCATTTTATAGTTTTCCTCGCCAGAAACCGCTTTCGTAACCGCCTGGTCAGATTCAATGAATCCTTGGTAACCGCTCGGCAGTTACTTAACCGTCCGTACCAAGCACCCGTTCGGCAGCTGACCCGGTAACTGCCTCGGTCACTCCAGCTGCACCAGCTGACCTTCAGTCCGTCCAGCTGACCTTTAGTCCGTCCAGCTGACCTTTAGTCCGTCCAGCTGCTTCAGCTGACCTTCAGTCCGTCCAGCTAGCTTGAGCTACCCGGCAGCTAGTCTAGCTAGGTTGAGCTAAGTGGCAGCTACTCTGAGCTTCCCCAAGCTCCCTAGAGCTTCTCCAAGCTTTCCATCAGCTTTCCCGCGACCAAGTATGAATTCCTCCAATACTTCCCTGACTTGATCCGTGAATTCCCCGTTATCCCAGACCAAGTCAAGCCAGGTGACCTATTGCGGATCACGACCGTGACATTATTCTAGCTTACCAAGCTGGTTAGCACAAGCACTTTGCTCTCTTTTTATTCAGCTAAGTCATTAAGTCCGTTTCTCGGCCATGACAAAGCCATGTCCTACTTTCCCGGGATCGGGTCGTGACAAGTCTACCCCCCCTTAAAAGGAATTCGTCCTCGAATTCGGGCGTGGTTAGATTTTCCCGACCTTGGTCATTCCATGACTCGCACAATTCCCCCACCTTTGTCATTCTTGACTTTGGTGAATTTCCTGACCTTTATCCTTTGGATTCAGTCACATTTCCACATACTTTAATCCTTTAGGATTCGGTCAATAGCTTCCCACTTTTGTCATTCCTTGACTTAGTGAATTCTAGATCTTGATCTCTTGGATTGAGTCACATTCCCGACTTTAATCCTTAAGATTCGATCGTTTTATCTTGACTTTGTCCATTCCCGGACTTAGTTCAAATCCCGATCCCAGTCCTTCTTGGACGTGATCATTGTCCCCTGATCTTGGTCTTACTCCGAATAGATCAAGTGATTCCCATGCTAGTCCGATTTCGACTAGAATCAAATACCGCTTGATCTCGGTCAATCTCCGAATAGATCAAAATTTTCCCGTCATAGTCAAATTCCGACTACAACCAAATACCCTTGATCTTGAGCCAAATCAATTACCGTTCCCTTATGCTTTGAACAATTTGTAATATGGGCAATGTCTTGGTTTCCCGGTAACGACTTAGTAATTCCACTGATTTCTAAGTGCCATTACCAATCTTACCTCAATTTCCTCATTCACCAAGTTTGTTGCATAATTCCCCCTTTTGAATGGTTAAGTCTACTTAACGCGTTTTCGTTTCTTGCCCGTTGGGTAATTCATTTTGGCTTTAATGGACTCGTCTTGGTAAACTCTGCCTGGTTTCCAAGCACGTTATCTCATCCTTGCCATCCTTCCCTTTAGGCTCAACTTTTATCCACGTTCAAGTGCCTAACCCAGTCCTTCGTGTATTTTCTCCGAGCACACATCCATCCAAGGATCAACCTGGCTCTGATACCAACTGTAACTTCCCGTCCCGGACGCTCCGGCGTCCGGATACAAGGACTCCGACTTCGTGCCTTCTCACGGCCGAACCCCTTTGAATTTTTCCTTATTCTTTTAGAAATGTCTTAGGCTATTCCTTTACCCTTTCTTACGCAGCGGAAACCTTTACTCCTTGGTCTAATTCCAACCATTACTTAGCACCGGATTCATCGTCTTTCCCGTGGGCTTAAGATCGATCCTTAACTCGGTTAAGTCATTCAGTTTGTTCGCTAACCATTCTAAGTCTAATGATTGAATATTTCTTTCTCTTTATCCAATGGTCCATTCCCAGACATCTAACTTTACTAGTAAGATAGATTTGTTTACATACCTTGACCAACATACGGTTATCGAATCCTTCCTCAAACCGTTCATTGTGACGTCCAATCATTTCAAGAGTACGCATGTAGGTTCTGCGTGGGTAACTGGTAGTATGTTCACCTTACACTGCAGTAACTGACACCACGTATTACCCCATCACTTCGTTACTTAGCCATACAACCAACCATCCCCATTGGCTGAGTATACGATAGGATGAGGGGACTTTCGTGCCCTTTAGTTCCCGGTGGCCGATCAAGCCAATAGCTTACCAGTCCATCCGAAATCCCGTATCTAGTCTTACCACGGATACGTCAATGCGGAAAATATCTCCATTCCTAGATCGCTCTTCGAGTCGATCTTTACCCGACCCTTTGGTTGCTACCGGGGTAGTCACGTTTCCGAGCCGTTATTCATGCTCCGCGCTACCGGTAGTTATTCTGTTCGGACTTCTTAGGATAATCTTCGTTTCCTCGAGATTCCTAAGTTTCCCTGACTATCCTTGATTTATTTTCCATCCTTTCCCTTATAGAACTACGGTTCACCCTGTAACCGTGTTCTGTGAACTCGCCTTATTGCTCTGGTGGTTTCTCTCTTTCTTTTACGGTGAGATTTCACCTTCGGACGAGATCTTCCTTTTGGGCGTGTGTATTCCCGATGTTCTGGATAATCTGGATGATCTCCGTCATCTGGATAATCTGGATAATCTCTGTCATCTGGATGATCTCCGTCATCTGGATAATCTGGATGATCTCCGTCATCTGGATAATCTGGATGATCTCCGTCATCTGGATAATCTGGATGATCTCCGTCATCTGGATAATCTGGATGATCTCCGTCATCTGGATAATCTGGATGATCTCCGTCATCTGGATAATCTCCATCATCTGGATTCTCGGTGAGGATCCCTTAGATGAGATTTGTCTCTCTCAGTTCTGGGTGAGGATTCTGGATAATTCCACGTTTTCTTCTCCTTATTACTAATCCTTCCATCCGGCAAGGATCCTTGGTAATTCTCTAGTCGTTTCCTTCTTCTGGAAAGGACTTAGTATCTTCCAGGATTGTCTCCTGTTTTCCTTGGTAATTTCCCTTCTTGGCAACACATATCCATTCAACGAATATCTGCGCTGTCTCTCGTACCGCCGATCCAACCACTCGGCTTGTTTCCTTCTTATTCTGACAATAGTGCCTTATCACCCAGATTCTTTCTGTGTTCTTCCTTAGGATAATTCTCTGAGTTGTTCCGTATGTTTCGTGGTGTTTTTCTGCGAGTTCTGAGGGTCATTTTATAGTTTTCCTCGCCAGAAACCGCTTTCGTAACCGCCTGGTCAGATTCAATGAATCCTTGGTAACCGCTCGGCAGTTACTTAACCGTCCGTACCAAGCACCCGTTCGGCAGCTGACCCGGTAACTGCCTCGGTCACTCCAGCTGCACCAGCTGACCTTCAGTCCGTCCAGCTGACCTTTAGTCCGTCCAGCTGACCTTTAGTCCGTCCAGCTGCTTCAGCTGACCTTCAGTCCGTCCAGCTAGCTTGAGCTACCCGGCAGCTAGTCTAGCTAGGTTGAGCTAAGTGGCAGCTACTCTGAGCTTCCCCAAGCTCCCTAGAGCTTCTCCAAGCTTTCCATCAGCTTTCCCGCGACCAAGTATGAATTCCTCCAATACTTCCCTGACTTGATCCGTGAATTCCCCGTTATCCCAGACCAAGTCAAGCCAGGTGACCTATTGCGGATCACGACCGTGACATTATTCTAGCTTACCAAGCTGGTTAGCACAAGCACTTTGCTCTCTTTTTATTCAGCTAAGTCATTAAGTCCGTTTCTCGGCCATGACAAAGCCATGTCCTACTTTCCCGGGATCGGGTCGTGACAAGTCTACCCCCCCTTAAAAGGAATTCGTCCTCGAATTCGGGCGTGGTTAGATTTTCCCGACCTTGGTCATTCCATGACTCGCACAATTCCCCCACCTTTGTCATTCTTGACTTTGGTGAATTTCCTGACCTTTATCCTTTGGATTCAGTCACATTTCCACATACTTTAATCCTTTAGGATTCGGTCAATAGCTTCCCACTTTTGTCATTCCTTGACTTAGTGAATTCTAGATCTTGATCTCTTGGATTGAGTCACATTCCCGACTTTAATCCTTAAGATTCGATCGTTTTATCTTGACTTTGTCCATTCCCGGACTTAGTTCAAATCCCGATCCCAGTCCTTCTTGGACGTGATCATTGTCCCCTGATCTTGGTCTTACTCCGAATAGATCAAGTGATTCCCATGCTAGTCCGATTTCGACTAGAATCAAATACCGCTTGATCTCGGTCAATCTCCGAATAGATCAAAATTTTCCCGTCATAGTCAAATTCCGACTACAACCAAATACCCTTGATCTTGAGCCAAATCAATTACCGTTCCCTTATGCTTTGAACAATTTGTAATATGGGCAATGTCTTGGTTTCCCGGTAACGACTTAGTAATTCCACTGATTTCTAAGTGCCATTACCAATCTTACCTCAATTTCCTCATTCACCAAGTTTGTTGCATAATTCCCCCTTTTGAATGGTTAAGTCTACTTAACGCGTTTTCGTTTCTTGCCCGTTGGGTAATTCATTTTGGCTTTAATGGACTCGTCTTGGTAAACTCTGCCTGGTTTCCAAGCACGTTATCTCATCCTTGCCATCCTTCCCTTTAGGCTCAACTTTTATCCACGTTCAAGTGCCTAACCCAGTCCTTCGTGTATTTTCTCCGAGCACACATCCATCCAAGGATCAACCTGGCTCTGATACCAACTGTAACTTCCCGTCCCGGACGCTCCGGCGTCCGGATACAAGGACTCCGACTTCGTGCCTTCTCACGGCCGAACCCCTTTGAATTTTTCCTTATTCTTTTAGAAATGTCTTAGGCTATTCCTTTACCCTTTCTTACGCAGCGGAAACCTTTACTCCTTGGTCTAATTCCAACCATTACTTAGCACCGGATTCATCGTCTTTCCCGTGGGCTTAAGATCGATCCTTAACTCGGTTAAGTCATTCAGTTTGTTCGCTAACCATTCTAAGTCTAATGATTGAATATTTCTTTCTCTTTATCCAATGGTCCATTCCCAGACATCTAACTTTACTAGTAAGATAGATTTGTTTACATACCTTGACCAACATACGGTTATCGAATCCTTCCTCAAACCGTTCATTGTGACGTCCAATCATTTCAAGAGTACGCATGTAGGTTCTGCGTGGGTAACTGGTAGTATGTTCACCTTACACTGCAGTAACTGACACCACGTATTACCCCATCACTTCGTTACTTAGCCATACAACCAACCATCCCCATTGGCTGAGTATACGATAGGATGAGGGGACTTTCGTGCCCTTTAGTTCCCGGTGGCCGATCAAGCCAATAGCTTACCAGTCCATCCGAAATCCCGTATCTAGTCTTACCACGGATACGTCAATGCGGAAAATATCTCCATTCCTAGATCGCTCTTCGAGTCGATCTTTACCCGACCCTTTGGTTGCTACCGGGGTAGTCACGTTTCCGAGCCGTTATTCATGCTCCGCGCTACCGGTAGTTATTCTGTTCGGACTTCTTAGGATAATCTTCGTTTCCTCGAGATTCCTAAGTTTCCCTGACTATCCTTGATTTATTTTCCATCCTTTCCCTTATAGAACTACGGTTCACCCTGTAACCGTGTTCTGTGAACTCGCCTTATTGCTCCGGTGGTTTCTCTCTTTCTTTTACGGTGAGATTTCACCTTCGGACGAGATCTTCCTTTTGGGCGTGTGTATTCCCGATGTTCTGGATAATCTGGATGATCTCCGTCATCTGGATAATCTGGATAATCTCTGTCATCTGGATGATCTCCGTCATCTGGATAATCTGGATGATCTCCGTCATCTGGATAATCTGGATGATCTCCGTCATCTGGATAATCTGGATGATCTCCGTCATCTGGATAATCTGGATGATCTCCGTCATCTGGATAATCTGGATGATCTCCGTCATCTGGATAATCTGGATGATCTCCGTCATCTGGATAATCTGGATGATCTCCGTCATCTGGATAATCTCCATCATCTGGATTCTCGGTGAGGATCCCTTAGATGAGATTTGTCTCTCTCAGTTCTGGGTGAGGATTCTGGATAATTCCACGTTTTCTTCTCCTTATTACTAATCCTTCCATTCGGCAAGGATCCTTGGTAATTCTCTAGTCGTTTCCTTCTTCTGGAAAGGACTTAGTATCTTCCAGGATTGTCTCCTGTTTTCCTTGATAATTTCCCTTCTTGGCAACACAGATCCGTTCAACGATTATCTGCGCTGTCTCTCGTACCGCCGATCCAACCGCTCGGCTTGTTTCCTTTTTATTCTGACAATAGTGCCTTATCACCCAGATTCTTTCTGTGTTCTTCCTTAGGATAATTCTCTGAGTTGTTCCGTTTGTTTCGTGGTGTTTTTCTGCGAGTTCTGAGGGTCATTTTATAGTTTTCCTCGCCAGAAACCGCTTTCGTAACCGCCTGGTCAGATTCAATGAATCCGTGGTAACCGCTCGGTAGTTACTTAACCGTCCGTACCAAGCACCCGTTCGGCAGCTGACCCGGTAACTGCCTCGGTCACTCCAGCTGCACCAGCTGACCTTCAGTCCGTCCAGCTGACCTTTAGTCCGTCCAGCTGACCTTTAGTCCGTCCAGCTGCTTCAGCTGACCTTCAGTCCGTCCAGCTAGCTTGAGCTACCCGGCAGCTAGTCTAGCTAGGTTGAGCTAAGTAACAGCTACTCTGAGCTTCCCCAAGCTCCCTAGAGCTTCTTCAAGCTTTCCATTAGCTTTCACGCGACCAAGTATGAATTCCTCCAATACTTCCCTGACTTAATCCGTGAATTCCCCGTTATCCCAGACCAAGTCCAGCCAGGTGACCTATTGCGGATCACGACCGTGACATTATTCCAGCTTACCAAGCTGGTTAGCACAAGCACTTTGCTCTCTTTTTATTCAGCTAAGTCATTAAGTCTGTTTCTCGGCCATGACAAAGCCATGTCCTACTTTCCCGGGATCGGGTCGTGACAAGTCTACCCCCCTTAAAAGGAATTCGTCCTCGAATTCGGGTGTGGTTAGATTTTACCGACCTTGGTCATTCCATGACTCGCACAATTCCCCCACCTTTGTCATTCTTGACTTTGGTGAATTTCCTGACCTTTATCCTTTGGATTCAGTCACATTTCCACATACTTTGATCCTTTAGGATTCGGTCAATAGCTTCCCACTTTTGTCATTCCTTGACTTAGTGAATTCTAGATCTTGATCTCTTGGATTGAGTCACATTCCCGACTTTAATCCTTAAGATTCGATCGTTTTATCTTGACTTTGTCCATTCCCGGACTTAGTTCAAATCCCGATCCCAGTCCTTCTTGGACGTGATCATTGTCCCTTGATCTTGGTCTTACTCCGAATAGATCAAGTGATTCCCATGCTAGTCCGATTTCGACTAGAATCAAATACCGCTTGATCTCGGTCAATCTCCGAATAGATTAAAATTTTCCCGTCATAGTCAAATTCCGACTACAACCAAATACCCTTGATCTTTAGCCAAATCAATAACCATTCCCTTATGCTTTGAACAATTTGTAATATGGGCAATGTCTTGGTTTCCCGGTAACGACTTAGTAATTCCACTGATTTCTAAGTGCCATTACCAATCTTACCTCAATTTCCTCATTCACCAAGTTTGTTGCATAATTCCCCCTTTTGAATGGTTAAGTCTACTTAACGCGTTTTCGTTTCTTGCCCGTTGGGTAATTCATTTCGGCTTTAATGGACTCGTCTTGGTAAACTCTGCCTGGTTTCCAAGCACGTTATCTCATCCTTGCCATCCTTCCCTTTAGGCTCAACTTTTATCCACGTTCAAGTGCCTAACCCAGTCCTTCGTGTATTTTCTCCGAGCACACATCCATCCAAGGATCAACCTGGCTCTGATACCAACTGTAACATCCCGTCCCGGACGCTCCGGCGTCCGGATACAAGGACTCCGATTTCGTGCCTTCTCACGGCCGAACCCCTTTGAATTTTTCCTTATTCTTTTAGAAATGTCTTAGGCTATTCCTTTACCCTTTCTTACGCAGCGGAAACCTTTACTCCTTGGTCTAATTCCAACCATTACTTAGCACCGGATTCATCGTCTTTCCCGTGGGCTTAAGATCGATCCTTAACTCGGTTAAGTCATTCAGTTTGTTCGCTAACCATTCTAAGTCTAATGATTGCATATTTCTTTCTCTTTATCCAATGGTCCATTCCCAGACATCTAACTTTACTAGTAAGATAGATTTGTTTAAATACCTTGGCCAACATACGGTTATCGAATCCTTCCTCAAACCGTTCATTGTGACGTCCAATCATTTCAAGAGTACGCATGTAGGTTCTGCATGGGTAACTGGTAGTATGTTCACCTTACACTGCAGTAACTGACACCACGTATTACCCCATCACTTCGTTACTTAGCCATACAACCAACCATCCCCATTGGCTGAGTATACGATAGGATGAGGGGACTTTCGTGCCCTTTAGTTCCCGGTGGCCGATCAAGCCAATAGCTTACCAGTCCATCCGAAATCCCGTATCTAGTCTTACCACGGATACGTCAATGCGGAAAATATCTCCATTCCTAGATCGCTCTTCGAGTCGATCTTTACCCGACCCTTTGGTTGCTACCGGGGTAGTCATATTTCCGAGCCGTTATTCATGCTCCGCGCTACCGGTAGTTATTCTGTTCGGACTTCTTAGGATAATCTTCGTTTCCTCAAGATTCCTAAGTTTCCCGGACTATCCTTGATTTATTTTCCATCCTTTCCCTTATAGAACTACGGTTCACCCTGTAACCGTGTTCTGTGAACTCGCCTTATTGCTCCGGTGGTTTCTCTCTTTCTTTTACGGTGAGATTTCACCTTCGGACGAGATCTTCCTTTTGGGCGTGTGTATTCCCGCTGTTCTGGATAATCTGGATGATCTCCGTCATCTGGATAATCTGGATAATCTCTGTCATCTGGATGATCTCCGTCATCTGGATAATCTGGATGATCTCCGTCATCTAGATAATCTGGATGATCTCCGTCATCTGGATAATCTGGATGATCTCCGTCATCTGGATAATCTCCATCATCTGGATTCTCGGTGAGGATCCCTTAGATGAGATTTGTCTCTCTCAGTTCTGGGTGAGGATTCTGGATAATTCCACGTTTTCTTCTCCTTATTACTAATCCTTCCATCCGGCAAGGATCCTTGGTAATTCTCTAGTCGTTTCCTTCTTCTGGAAAGGACTTAGTATCTTCCAGGATTGTCTCCTGTTTTCCTTGGTAATTTCCCTTCTTGGCAACACAGATCCGTTCAACGATTATCTGCGCTGTCTCTCGTACCGCCGATCCAACCGCTCGGCTTGTTTCCTTCTTATTCTGACAATAGTGCCTTATCACCCAGATTCTTTCTGTGTTCTTCCTTAGGATAATTCTCTGAGTTGTTCCGTATGTTTCGTGGTGTTTTTCTGCGAGTTCTGAGGGTCATTTTATAGTTTTCCTCGCCAGAAACCGCTTTCGTAACCGCCTGGTCAGATTCAATGAATCCTTGGTAACCGCTCGGCAGTTACTTAACCGTCCGTACCAAGCACCCGTTCGGCAGCTGACCCGGTAACTGCCTCGGTCACTCCAGCTGCACCAGCTGACCTTCAGTCCGTCCAGCTGACCTTTAGTCCGTCCAGCTGACCTTTAGTCCGTCCAGCTGCTTCAGCTAACCTTCAGTCCGTCCAGCTAGCTTGAGCTACCCGGCAGCTAGTCTAGCTAGGTTGAACTAAGTGGCAGCTACTCTGAGCTTCCCCAAGCTCCCTAGAGCTTCTCCAAGCTTTCCATTAGCTTTCCCGCGACCAAGTATGAATTCCTCCAATACTTCCTTGACTTGATCCGTGAATTCCCCGTTATCCCAGACCAAGTCCAGCCAGGTGACCTATTGCGGATCACGACCGTGACATTATTCTAGCTTACCAAGCTGGTTAGCACAAGCACTTTGCTCTCTTTTTATTCAGCTAAGTCATTAAGTCCGTTTCTCGGCCATGACAAAGCCATGTCCTACTTTCCCGGGATCGGGTCGTGACACTTTTGGTGGCCGACTATGTTCTAGGATACTATTGAGTTTGTTTCCCGATGTGATGTTTGTCAGCAAAGAGGGAAGATCAGCAAACATCATGAGGTGCCACAAAACTTCATCCTAGATGTTGAAGTATTCGATTGTTGGGGCACTGACTTTATGGGACCTTTCCCCTCCTCCTATGGAAATCAATACATCTTGGGAGCTCTAGACTATGTGTCTAAGTGGGTAGAAGTTATCGCTTGCCCGACTATTGATTCTTCAGTTGTTCTTAAGCTTTTGAAGACCATCATTTTCCCTCGATTCGGAGTGCCTCGAATTATGATAAGTGATGGTGGTTCTTACTTTATCAATAAGGTTTTTGAGGAGTTGTTGCAAAGACGTGGTGTACATCATCGAGTGGCTACTCCTTATCATCCCTAGACAAGTGGTCAGGTTGAAGTTTCTAACAGGCAGATCAAAGATATTCTCGAGAAAACCGTAAGCGTTACTAGGAAAGATTGGTCTGCAAAGTTCGATGATGCACTCTGGGCATACTGAAACACAAGGCAGCATGGGCAGTTAAGAGTATGAATTTTAATATAAACCCGCCGCCGAGAGGAGATTGATTCAGCTGAACGAATTCGATGAGATCCGGTTTCATGCTTAAGAGAGTTCCAAGTTGTATAAGGAGAGGACAAATGCCTACCATGACAAGAAAATCATCTCCATAATGATACGATTCTGGGTGGAGAATCGTGCCCCAATCTCTCACTGGGAAGTTAAGGTGACAAGTTTAGACTCCAGGCTTGAGCAGCAAGCTGATCTAGAGTTGGGTGGAAGGATAGACGCCACGAGAGGATGCGGAAGGCCTCTTGATAAGTCTGGTTCGAACAATCTAATCACTAGAATTGTTCTTGGGTTCTAATTCGAATCACTCGAAAAAGAGATAGAGAAACGATAATTTTTATTCAAAAGAGGGTTAAGAAAAATACAAAAGAGTCTCAGAGGATATAAAGAAGAGAGGAGACGAAGAGGAGAAGAGAGGAGGAGCGTAGGGAGTTAATGCTCGGTGAGTTTCGAGACATGCCTCGGAAACTCACCAAAGACCAACTCAAAATAAACACACAACACAAATAAAACTCTCAGACATAGTTTAAAATTCAAATAACTAAAATAGAAAAAGATAGAAAGAAAAGAGATAGTCGGTCCGCGCCAAATAATCTCGAGAAGGCCGGACTAGGTCGGACTAGCACCAAGCAAAGATGAACCTATGCATCACGAACCTCATTAAAAACCTTCCTTTGGAAAACCACTTGGGAAAAACCAAAGGCAAGGGAAAAAGAGTGTAGGTGAGCCATAGGGCTTGATACTAGCCATCCCGGACATGAACCAAGACCAACGTAGCCGCGGTATCACTTACGTCCGAGTGACCCCTATGAACCAAAGCTTGTCGTAGCAATGTTCCAACTGTGTGAATGAGTTCCTTAGTCTTAGAACGAGTCATTGTCCCAACTGGTACGCTCAATGCTTCTGTGGCCGACCAAGATCGCGTCCTAGCTCCAAGTGGCTCATCCGGAGCTTTCTCCTCGACCGTCCGAACGTGTCCTCGACCGGGTCCAACATTTCCTCGGCCAACGACTGTTCCTCCTGGTCGCTATCTGCCACAAAAGGAATCAAGTCAGAGACATTGAAGGTTGAGCTGATAACGTACTTACCTTGTAAATCCAGTTTGTAGGCATTAGTTCCAATCTTCTTTAGGATTCTGAATGGACCATCAACTCGAGGCATGAGCTTTGATTTTCTTTCCTCCGGGAACCAGTCTTTTCTAAGATGTATCCAGACAAGTTCTCCTTCTTTGAATACTACTTCTTGTCGCCCTTGGTTTGCTTTTGTTGCATATTGTTCAGTTCGTCTCTCTATATTGGCACGGGCCTTCTCATGGATCCTCCTTACCAGTTCCGCCTTTTTCTGTCCATCAATATTAGCTCTTTCGCTCAAAGGTAAAGGGGTTAGATCCATAGGAGACAAAGGGTTAAATCCATAAACAATTTCAAAGGGTGAATACTTAGAAGCAAAATGTATGGAATGATTATCTGCAAACTCTACATGCGGCAAACACGCTTCCCAAGTGTTGAAGTTACTTTTTATCAAAGCTCGCAACAAGGTCGATAAACTTCTATTGACTACTTCAGTTTGCCCATCAGTTTGCGGATGACAAGTAGTGGAAAATAACAACTTAGTTCCTAGCTTAGACCACAAAGCTTTCCAAAAGTAACTCAGAAACTTAGTATCCCTATCAGAAACTATGGACCTAGGCATACCATGCAAACGAACAATCTCTTTGAAAAACAGGTTAGCCACATGAGATGCATCATCGGTTTTATTACAAGCAATGAAATGAGCCATTTTTGAAAACCTATCAACCACAACAAAGATCGAATCCTTCCCACTTCTAGTCATCGGCAATCCGTGAGGTTGGACTTTGGACTTTGCTTGTTTACAGTTAACACATCTTTTACAGATTCGTTCGACATCCTTTTTCATGTGCGGCCAATAGAAATGGTCTTGTACCACTTTCAGAGTCTTGGTTACTCCGAAGTGCCCCATTAATCCCCCTGCATGTGCTTCTCTAACAAACAAGTCTCGAATAGAACAGTTAGGCACACACAAACGGTTATCATTAAACAAAAAACCTTTCAGTTTATAAAACCGACCAGAAGCATGATTTTCACATTTTTTTAAACATTTCTTTGAAATCAGGATCATTTTGATAAAGCTCTTTCAACTGCTCAAACCCTAATAGATTAGTTTCAAGAGTAGAAAGTAGAGTGTACCTCCGGGATAAGGCGTCTGCTACTATATTTTCCTTACCTTGCTTATACTTGATGACGTAAGGAAAAGTTTCAATGAATTCAACCCACCTTGCATGCCTTTTGTTGAGCTTTTGCTGTCCTTTCAAGAACTTGAGAGATTCATGGTCAGTATGAATGACAAACTCCTTGGGCCATAGGTAATGCTGCCATGTTTGTAACTCTCGGACCAGGGCATAAAGTTCCTTGTCGTAAGTTGGATAGTTTAGCATTGCTCCTCCGAGTTTCTCGCTAAAGTAAGCTATTGGCCTTTGGTCTTGCATGAGAACAGCTCCAATACCTATCCCTGATGCATCACACTCAACCTTAAAAGTTTTAGAGAAGTTAGGCAATATTAGTAAAGGTGCATGCGTAAGCTCATTTTTAAGTTGTTGAAATGCAACTTCTTGAGCTTCTTCCCATTTGAACCCCACTTCCTTTTTGATGACTTCTGTAAGTGGCGCTGCTATGGTACTAAAATTCTTGACAAACCGGCGATAAAACCCTGCAAGGCCGTGGAAGCTTCTCACTTCTCCTACCGTCTTTGGACTTGGCCATTCTTTGATTGCTTTAACCTTTTCTTCATCAACTTTTACTCCATCTGCACTCACAACAAAACCTAAAAACATGAGGTTATCTGTGCAAAAAGTACACTTCTTTAAGTTAGCATAGAGTTTCTCCTTCCTAAGAACTTCTAACACCTTTTCTAGATGCTGAATATGATCCTCTAAGTTCTTGCTATAAACCAGAATATCATCAAAGTATACTACCACAAAATGCCCAATGAAAGCTCTAAGAACATGATTCATCAATCTCATGAATGTACTAGGTGCATTAGTTAACCCAAAAGGCATGACTAACCATTCATACAACCCATGCTTAGTTTTAAAGGCAGTTTTCCATTCGAACCAGACTTATCAAGAGGCCTTCCGCATCCTCTCGTGGCGTCTATCCTTCCACCTAACTCTAGATCAGCTTGCTGCTCAAGCCTGGAGTCTAAACTTGTCACCTTAACTTCCCAGTGAGAGATTGGGACACGATTCTCCACCCAGAATCGTATCAGTACTGAACGTACCAGCTGCTTCTATGACTCGCTCTAGGACTAAGGAGCTTAACCATACTGTTGGGGTCTTGCTACGTCAAGCATTGGCTCAAAGAGGTCACTTGGACATATGTGGTACCGCGGCCATCTTGCTCATGGTTCACGTCAGGGAAGACTAGTGTCAAGCCCTATGGCTCACTTAAACTCTTTTTGCCTTGCCTTTGGTTTTTCCCAAGTGGTTTTCCAAGGAAGGTTTTTAATGAGGTTCGTCGTCCATAGGTACATCTTTACTTGGCATTGGTCCGACCTAGTCCGGCCCGTCTCGAGATCATTTGGCGCGGCCCGTCTCTTATCTTTCTATCTTTTTTCTATTTTTTGTTATTTTGAATTTAAACTTATGTCTGAGAGATTATGTTTGTGTGAGAGTTTATTTGTGTGTTTATTTTCGAGTTGGTCTTTGGTGAGTTTCTGAGGCATGTCTTGGAACTCGCCGAGCATTAACTCCTCCGCTCCTCCTCTCTTCTCCCCTTCGTCTCCTTTCTCTTTATATGTCTCTGAACTCCTATTGTATTTCTTATTTAGATTTTTAATCAAAAACCTTTTTCTCTGATAGATCGTTGTCTTCTTTTTCGAGTGACTCGAATTAGGGAACTTGTGAACATTTCTAGTGATTAGATTGTTCAACCCCCACTTATCAAGAGGCCTTCCGTATCCTCTCGTGACGTCACTCAACCCATTCAACTCCAGATCGCTTGCTGATAAAGCCTGGAGCCTTATCATCATCATCTTAGCTTACCGGTGTGTGATTAGGGCGTGATTCTCTAACCAGAATCATATCAAGTTGTATCAGAGCCACATCGAGAAGTTAAGTCATTTCGTCCTAACTTGTTCGAATTTAATTTAAATATTGCTCGTGAAAAAATTGTGAAATCAACTGGAAATGAAACTAGGATGAGTATACTATTTGTTAAAATTTGTTTGGGAATTTTATGAAAAGTTTTGATATTTTTCCGTGACCGATTCACTTCCACAGTCGCGATTAGGGTTCTTCGGAGAAACTAGGATACCAAGAGTCATGTTTGTGTTTTTTTTTGTTAGGGTCGATTCGATCTTAAAAAGGACTCTTTAATAGTGTATTTTATTGTGTTGTTTCAGGAAAAAGATGTCCGATCACAGTGGACCAAGCGGCAACAACAACAAACTCCTGATTGACGCTCTCACGGCAACAATGGCTCGATTGATGGATGAAAGATTTATTGTTCTGCAAGATCAAGTTCTTCCAGAAATGATTCGTGATGCTAGAGGATCTCAAGGAGTGAATACAGCAAGAAATGATGAGGGAAACGTTCAGCAAGCGAGACAGCAAGAAGAAGTTCTAAGGGATCCCCGGGAAAACAATCAAAGACCGCTTCTAAGGGAACCAGGAGACTTTAAAGCAGAGAACTACTACAGTGGCTCTTCTTGTAGCAGTCATAGAAGACAAAGGGACGTAAGGAATGAGAGGAAACAGCCCCATGATAGCTTTGGAGGACTCAAGCTCCGTATACCTTCTTTCCAAGGGAAGAATGATCCGAGCGCTTACTTGGAGTGGGAAAAAAAGATAGAGTTGGTGTTTGATTGTCAACACTACACTGAGGTGAACCGACTAAAAATTGCAGCTACTGAGTTCACTGATTATGCTCTAAGTTGGTGGGATCAGTTGGTTACGTCTAGAAAAAGAAATCAAGAATATCCGGTTTCTACTTGGAACGAGATGAAGACTATTATGCGGAAACGTTTTGTGCCAAGTTACTATTACTGAGAGCTGCATAATCAGTTGAGGAGACTTGTGCAAGGTAGTATGAGTGTTGAGGAATACACCAGGAGATGGAAACTTTGTTGATACAAGCTGATGTTCAAGAGGACCTAGAGGCTACCATGTCTAGGTTTCTAGGAGTTTTGCAGCGAGACATACAAGACCGATTGGAGATGCAGCCTCATGTTGACCTACAGGAAATGCTACACCAAGCCATACTCATTGAACAAAAACTTAAGAGGAGAGGTCCCATAAGACCACATTTTGGAACCGGAAACACTAGTTACACAAGAGGTTATCCGAGAGAAGAGAAGCCGAGGTTACAAAGTGAAAGCAAGCAGCCAGCTATTTCAAAGCCTGAAGCAAAGACTTATGGAGATAAAGCAAAAGCTAAATCCAGAACCAGTAGAATCAAGTGCTACAAGTGCCAAGGAATAGGACACTATGCGAGTGAGTGTACCAACAAAAGGATAATGGTTCTAAAGGATAATGGCGAGTATGAGCAAGAGCAAAGAGCTAACTTGTTTCACACGCGATGCTATGTCAAAGGGAAAGTGTTCAGCCTTATCATTGACGGTGGGAGTTGTACTAATATGGCAAGTGAAACAATGGTTAAGAAGCTGGGATTGGAAATTAAGAAGCATCTGAAGCTGTATGATCTTCAATGGCTTAGCAAAGAAGGAGAAATGAAAGTGAAGCATCAAGTGGAAGTACCTATAGTCATCGGCAAATATGTAGATGAAATCTTGTGTGATGTACTACCGATGGAAGCTAGACATATCCTGCATGGGAGACCGTGGCAATCTGATAGGAAAGTAGTACATGACGGCTACACCAACCGGCATACGTTCGAGTTCAAAGGAAGGAAGACCACTCTAGTACCGATGTCGCCACATGAAGTTTATCTCGACCGAGTTTGGCTCCAAGGCAAACAGGAATCAAGCAACAAAGCTAACCATTTTGCTATAGGCAGGATAAGTGAAAGAAACAAACCTTGGGCTGAACCGAACCCTTTTGGACTTAATGATGTTTTTACTTGTTCATTTAACCTTAAACCGGTGCCACCGAGTGAGTTTGAATCTTTGCATGTTATAGATGATGGAGTGAGACAGGATCACTTCTAAAACTACAGTGTGGCTCAAAGGCAAGACCAAGCTCCACTATCCGACCAAGACAAGGTAGCACGAAAAGAACAAAATGAAGTCTTCAAGGATTATCCATCCGACTTAAGTGCCAAATACTTTTCTTATGATGGCGAGAAGACTCTATACACTTTTCAAGTCAGAGAAGAGAGCCATACCAGAGCAATCATCCAAGTCCAGTCCACGAACATTCCAGACTTAACAGGATTCCTTAAACTCTTTAAAATAGATTCTAATGTCTTTAAATCGATGATAGTACAACCCGGTCCTGTTGTAGATTTCCTCTCTTCTAATCAGTATTTTACTTACTATTGTGATATGGCAGGATCAAAGGACAAAGTTAAGGCTAGCAAGGAACCGACGTGTGAAATGAAGAACATAAACTCAACTAATGAAACCACATGTCACGGATCCTTTATTCTAGACTACTTTCGTGATACAAAGCTTGGAGCCAAGGGAAATATGTGGAAAGTGTTTAGCTCCAGTGAAAACAATGGACATGATCCATATCCTCCACTCACCGACAGCCCTTATGCCGAACCTCTTCCTAAGCTTTCTCCTTACCTTTCTCTTATTCTTAAATATTGTTATGGATTTATTAAGCTTAAATTCTTTTGGAAAACTAACTTGGTGCTGTTCTTTCTCAGGTACTCCGGATTTGAGGGTAAATCCTTTCCAACTAGGGAGCATGATGTGATAATGGATAGCGGCCAGGATTGGAAGCTGATGGCCGAGAAATTGCTTGAACCGGTCGAGAAGGAAGCTCCGGACGAGCCACTTGGAGCTATGCGAGTGAGTGTACCAATAAGCGGATAATGGTTCTAAAGGATAATGGCGAGTATGAATCCAAAGATGAGCAACCAGAAGTTAAGCAGCTTGAAGATGAGAATGTTGAGTTACCAGCTAAGGGTGAGTTGCTAGTAGCAGTGAGGACGCTCAGCATACTGTCTAAGTCCGAAAAACAAGAGCAGAGAGCTAACTTGTTTCACACGCGATGCTTTGTCAAAGGAAAAGTGTGCAGCCTTATCATTGACGGTGGTAGTTGTACTAATGTGGCAAGTGAAACAATGGTTAAGAAGCTGGGATTGGAAATTAAGAAGCATCTAAAACCGTATGATCTTCAGTGGATTAGCAAGGATGGAGAAATGAAAGTAAAGCATCAAGTGGAGGTTCCTATAGTAATCGGCAATTATGAAGATGAAATTTTGTGTGATGTTCTACCTATGGAAGCTGGACATATTCTGCTTAAGAGGCCGTGGCAATCTGATCGCTCCGCTCCTCCTCTCTGCTCCTCTTCGTCTCCTTTCTTCTTTATATGTCTCTGAACTCCTAATGAATTATCTATCTATCTTTTTATCAAAAATCTCTTTTTCTTGATAGATCCTTGTTATCTTTTTCGAGTGATTCGATCTAGATTACTTGTGAACATTTCTAGTGATTAGAGTGTTCAAAACCGACTTATCAAGGGGTCTTCCACAACCTCTCGTGGCGTCACTTCTTCCATCAACTCCAGAACCGCTTGCTGCTCAAGCCTGAAGCCTTACCTTTGTCATCTTAGCTTCCCGGTGTGTGATTGGGGCTTGATTCTTCACCCAGAATAGTATCAAGTGGTATCAGAGCCACATCGAGAAGTTAAGTGATTTCGTCCCAACTTGTTCGAATTGTAATTAAATATTGGCTCGCGAAAAAATTGTGAAATCAATTGCAAACGAACCTAGGATGAGTCTAGTATTTGTTAAAATTAGTTTGGGAATTTTCTGAAGTGTTTTGATATTTTTTTGTGACCGATCGACTTCTGCAGTCTCGTTTCGGGTTCTTCGGAGAAAATAGGATACCAAGAGTCATTTTCGTGTTCTTACGATTTAGGGTCAATTCGATCTTCCAAAGGACTCTTTACTGGTGTATTCTTGTGTGTTTTTTCAGGAAAAAGACGTGCGAACCTTATCAAGTGATGCTTCAAGTTCACAACGGCGCTCTCGCAAAAACCATTTCCGACAGGTTTGATCATATTATAGAAACAGGGAACAGATCGTGGCATCAGAAGATTGCATCAGACTCTGTTGTCACAACTAAAACTCCAATAAGATAAGAGATTTTGGTATCTCGGAGGGCCTTGTGCCTTCAGCCTAAAACTGAGGATCAAAGGGAAAACTTATTCCACACGCGATGTCATGTAAACGGGAAGTTGTGTAGTCTTATCATCAATGGGGGAAGCTGTACTAATGTGGCTAGCGAGACTATGGTGCAGAAACTGGGGTTAGTAGTGAGAGAGCATCCAAAGCCTTATGATATTGGGGGATACCAGGATGAAGTTGTGTGCGACATCTTGCCGATGGAAGCTGGACATATTCTGATACGAGAATGTATAGTGTCCAGGATGGAAAGCCGATGGCCAATGAAATACTGGACCCGGTCGAGGAAACGATGGAGTTGGTCGAGGAAATGCTGGAACCAGTCGAGAAGGAACCTCCGGATGGGCCATGTGGAGCTTGGACGCATTCTTGTTCGGCCAAGGAAGTGCTAGTTGGTTCTAAGTCTCGTTCTAGGACTAAAGAACTCATTCATACAGTTGGAACCTTGCTACGACAAGTTATGGTTTAAAGGGGTCACTCGGACGCAAGTGATACCGCGGCCACGTTGGTCATGGTTCATGTCCGGGAAGATTAGTGTCAAGCCCTATGGCTCACTTACACTCTTTTTTACTTGCCTTTGGTTTTTCCCAAGTGGTTTTCCAAAGGAAGGTTTTTAATGAGGTTCGTGGTCCATAGGTTCATCTTTGCTTGGCATTAGTCCGACCTAGTCCGGCCGTCTCGAGATTATTTGGCGCGGACCGTCTATCTCTTATCTTTCTATCTTATTTCTATTTTAGTTATTTGAATTTTAAACTTATGTCTGAGAGTTTGTATTAGCGTGAGATTTCAGTTGTGTGTTTATTTTGAGTTGGTCTTTGGTGAGTTTCCGAGGCATGTCTCGAAACTCACCGAGCATTAACTCCCTCCGCTCCTCCTCTCTTCTCCTCTTCGTCTCCTCTCTTCTTTATTTGTCTCTGAGACTCTTATGTATTTTCTTAACCAACTTTTTAATAAAAATCTCCTTTCTCTTTCGAGTGATTCGAATTAGAAATCCAAGAACAATTCTAGTGATTAGATTGCCAGACTTATCAAGAGGCCTTCAGCATCCTATCGTGGCGTGTATCCTCCCATCCAAAACTCAAGAACAGCTTGCTGCTCAAGCCTGGAATCTAAACTTGTCATCTTAACTTCCGGTGAGTGTTGGTACCGGGTTTAGCACCCGACCAATAACCCGACCCGAATCTCATCCGACTAAGTCTATAATGCCCAGTCGACCTGGCCCATTGAGTATCCGACCGACTAGCTCGGCTAAATGGAAATCTACTTGGAAAAGGAAATATATAAAGTCGACCTGAAGAAAAAGGAAAGAAGGAAGGGCCCACGAAGCCGGCCCAATCTCTATCAACCGACTTCAAACCTATATAAATAAAGGGTTTCGCCTCAATCAAAGGGCATCCAGCAATCGAGAGAGAAGACCTAATTCTAAGCATTCGAGCTATTATTGTATTCTCTTGAGATTAGAAACCCTAATTCCTTGTAATCATTGATCAAAGAAAGATTATTTATAAAGAAACCGATTGAAAACCCTAGTGAACTTTTAAGGTTCAACAGTTGGCGCCGTCTGTGGGGAACGAGATTAAATCCTTTGTTCTTTCGGTTTCCTTTTCTTGATCAATGGCCGGACTACCTCCTCTCAACGGACAAATCCTTCCTGAGGGCCGAGACCCACCTCCACCTCTCGATGGACGAAACCCTCCTCCACCTTCCGATGGGCAAGACACTCCTCCTGCCCTAGCAGGCACAATTCCCCCACCTGCGTCCGCACCAGGGTCTTCTGGGATTCCTCCTCAGAATCAAGAGACCGACAATACCACCGACGTAGTCAACCAGCACGCCACAGGGCACCTCCACGACATACCAATCACCAACACCATGAATTTACCAGAACAGATCGGTCAACTCTTACAGACGTCCGACCTCGATCTCCTCATACGTTACTTACGTGAGAAACACGCCACGATGCCCGTACCAGATACAACAGGCCGACCACTCAATTCCGGCGATCAAACTGCTGGAGGAAACAACCGCCCAAGCACCACCACTCAGCCGTTGCCGGTTCATTACAATCTCCTCAGCGAGTTCAATCAAGAAGGATCTCCAATCCTGACTCCGCAAGATCTTTACCGACAACTTGCCTCCGCTCATCACCGAGAAGCCGAACTGGCTAGTGCGATCAAAAACATCAAATCACAGGTCCACCAAGCCACGAGTTCTGCACCAGATATCGATCAGATCATCGAGAAGTCTCAGTAGACTCCATTCACAGCCCGAATCTCTGAAGTCGACATGCGAAACATCGGAAAGCTCAAGCTCACCACTTACGATGGAACTACACCGGGAACTACAGACCCATCCAGTCATATGACCGCCTTCACCATAGCCACTGGAGGATTCCGAATCTCCAAAGACGACAGAGATGCAATCTTGTGCCAGTTATTTATCGAAAGCCTCAGTGGGGCGGCTCTAAAGTGGTTCGCCAAACTCAAACCACGCTCGATTGGTTCGTTCAACGAACTCTCCCAAGCATTTATGAAGAAGTACCAATGTCTTATCCTCCATCAAGGGTCAACAGCCGACCTCTGGAACATGGATCAGGAAAAAGGGGAAAGTTTGCGGCATTACATCGATCGATTCAAGGACGTCGCCTCCCGGGTCACCATGGAAGATTCCGCCTCTATCGAAGCACTCCGGAAAGGATTGTGGTATGAATGCCGTTTCCGTGAAACTCTCTCTTCACAGAAGCCTCAAACTCTAGAAGACGCCCTACACCGCGCCACCATCTACATCAAGATGGAAGAAGAGCACGAATCTCTGAAAAAGAAACATGCCCCAAAAAACTCTGCAGTTCCAAAAGAAAAGCCAAAAGAAACTTACCGCGAGCCAAGACAACACTATGATAACCACCATGATGACAGAGGACGAAGACTGGGTATCGCCTACCAGATAACCGACGAAGCAGGACCATCCCGACCATGGAACAAATAAATTCGACCAGAGTCACCTCAGAAAGATACCAGCCGGTACGAAGGATCACGACGACAAGACGCGTACTCCCGGTCTGAAGCATCCACTACCTATTGTGAGTACCACAAACGCTCGGGACATTCCACCGCCGAATGTCGGACACTCCAGGATTTCCTGCTTAGCAAGTACCGTAAAGGGGAGGTCCCAGATGCCGTACATCGACGTTATCGACAAGACAACAAAGATAACCGGTCATCCCGACCATACAACGGGCCACGGTCCAATAACCAGCGGAGACCGGCTTATAACAATCAACCCGACAATGACAGGCCCGCTTACCGCGAAGAGCAGCAAACTCAGCACGAACATGACGACAATCAGCGCGACGAGGCGCGCAAAAGAGATAGAGACGACCTCCAACACGACGAAAGGGGGCAAACAAAAAGACGCACAGTTACAGTCATCATGGGCGGACTCACTGACTGCAAGGACTCTGTACGATCTCTCAAGGAGCATAAGCGGAAAGCTGAAAACTCAATCAAATACCAACAAGTCGCCGTGGAAAACAGGATAGGAATCGACCTACCCATCATATTCTCGTCAACTGATCTAGTCGGATTGGACATGCCGCACAACGATCCCCTCGTCATCTCTTTGGAAATCGACGCCTGCAACGTCACAAAAATCCTCGTCGACACTGGTAGCTCAGTCGATCTCATTTACAAGCAGACATTGGACAAAATGGAGATCCACGAATCTCAAATCAAAAAGGTAACTCGGACGCTCACCGCGTTTGATAATCGACAAATAACTTCTCTTGGAACCATCAAGCTCCCAGGCTACGCCGGTAACTCAGCAAAGTTCGTAAAATTTGTGGTCGTCGACTGATATCCTTAGATTTTACATGTTTTTATGGTTTAGTTTCATAGATTCTTAGTTCCCATTTTGTATAGTTTTAGGAATTTTTCATGCATTTGAGTCTTGTATTTGCATGGTATCACATCTTAGAGTCCTAGGTTGTTTTATTACATATTGCACATGTTTTGAGTCTTTTTAGGTGAATGGAATACCTTGGAGACTTGGAGGAAGGATGAGGGATCATTTGGAAGAAAATAAAAGAAATGATGTTTCGGAACCAATCCATAGGGTCTAGAAGATCTACTCATATGAAGGCTCTAAGTTGCGATTTGGCTTCAGAACTCTCTACAAAAGTCATAGGAAATTGAGTTAGCTTTCATGTGGAAGTGGTTTGAAGTAAATCCCATGATGCAATCAAAAGTTATGAACGTTTTACCGAAGGCATGTAAATCTGACAGCGAGCTGAAACTGCTGTAGACTTCATCAGATCGATCGATCCAAGGTGGGATCGATCGATCCAGCTCAAGCAAATTTTCGTGAACAATCAAGAACGACCAGAGCACATGAGAACGATCGTTCTGGTACCAGATTGATCGTTCCTAGGCCAGAACGATCGTTCTTACCACCCAGCCGCCCAAGACCCACATGATTGAGACATCAAACCAACTTCGTCTTTTCCTCTTTGACTCGATTTTCTGCCATTGAGAGGCAATTATTACACACTTTTTAGACTTCAGAAACACTCTAGAGCTCTGAAAAACTTGAAGAAACAAGATCCAATCCATTGTTCTAGAGAAGAATTCTTATAACTTTTCTTGCTTATTTCAATAATATATCATGTTTTCTATAAATCTTTGTGTTGATCTGGTTAATATGTGTGAGTAGTTCATCAATTGGGTTTTAGGGTTCTAAAGGAGATTCAATGATTTAGTGATATGATTGTTGTTTGGGGTTTATAATCCATAGATTCTTCAATTCATATGGTCTTAATGCTAGATTAGGACTGATCACTCTAATCTTGATTTTAAGTTGTTCTATGCATCAAAAGTGTTTATAGAAGGCTTGAATAATATGAATTGAGCTTTGTATCTCTAGCCAACGAAAGTTGAAGCTAGATCATCATTGTGAACTTAGTGAACTCGTTTGTTAATGCGAATTTGATTAGGAGATTTCAAACGAAAGTTTAGTAATCGAGTAGTCAAGTTTAGTGATTAATGCTTTGAAAGAAGGTTAGTCTAAACTTGTGTTCATGTTCAAGAATGGTTCTTAATTATTAAACCCCATACTTCATATTTTCATTTGTCATTGATGTCCTAAAAGCCCTTTAGCTCAATGTTTTTAAATCGCGTTTAAATTTCCCGCATTTTTATTTACATGCTTACAAAACCAACCAACCATTTCGCTCTAGCTAATTTCGACTCTCGTAAATCCTTAGAGTACCATTGGTTCTTGTGGATCGACCCCGTATATACTACCTAGCGGTTAAGTGTATCGGGTTAAATACTCGAGCAATCAAGTTGGCGCCGTTGCCGGGGACCAATTGCGTTACCTAAAGATTTAGGACTAGTTGTTAGTCTAGAGTATTTTTTTTATTTACGGTTACTTATAATCCCTTTCTTTTCCCTTTGATGTTTTCAGGTGCATGACCCGAAGTGAAGGTCCATCTAATCTTGTGGAATATCATAAGGAGATTGGGAAGTTGGAAAGAGCAAACAGAAAGAACAAAAAGCTTGCTGAAGAAAGAGAAGCCGAAATGGCTCATGCTGGTCAAGGCGGTAACGTTCTACCACCAGAAGAAGCTCCACACGATGGAGATAATGGAAGAGAAGAGTTGGAAGATCCTCCTCCTCCAGCTGCTTTCAACCCGAGGCCCGCGCCTGTTCGACGGACCTTGAGAGATCATGATGCTCCTAATCATCAAATGTACCGAGGAGGAGTTCAACATCCTCCTATCAACAGGAATGATTTCGAGATCAAACCGGGATTGCTAGCTCTTGTTAAGCAAAACCAATTCCATGGCCTACCTTCTGAGAATCCCGTCTATCACTTAGACAATTTTGAGGATGTGTGCGGTACAACGAGAATGAATGGAGTGCCAGATGATGCTGTAAAGTGCAGGTTGTTCTCGTTTTCCTTGAGTGACAAAGCGCACCGATGGTTCAAGTCATTGGAGAGAGACTCCATTAGAACGTGGGACGAGTACAAAGCTGCATTCTTGGGTCAATACTTCACCCAAGCGAGAACCACTCTCCTTCGGAACAAGATCTCGAGTTTTCAACAAGGTGCAACTGAATCTTTTTATGAAGCTTGGGAAAGATTTAAGGATTACAAGAGGGAGTGCCCTCACCATGGGTTCACCCCCGAATCCCTCATCAACACATTCTATCGAGGGATTAATGAGAAATACAAGATGGCTTTGGATACAGCCAGCAATGGGGATTTTATGACCAAAACCGAAGAAGAAGCCCAAGTATTGATAGAGAATCTTGCAGCTAGCAATTGCAACCACTGTGTTGACTATGACAGAACCTTACGAGGCGGTGGAACGGGAGAATCAAAACAAATTGCAGATTTGACTACAAAGGTTGAGCAACTTTTGAGATGCGATCAAAGAGCCATTAACTATTGTGAAGATTCCGGAGATGGTCAAGCTTTCCAAGAGCAAGTGAGAAATGGTCTTGGCGACTTGCAAGCTGAGTTGAACTATGTCAATGGTCAAGGGAACTATCAGAACAAGGGGTTCGACCAAAACTATCGCAACCATCCCAACCTCTCATACCGGAACACAAATGTCGAGAATCCTCAAGATCAAACGTACCCCACACCAATGAGGCCACAAAGTTAACAATATCAACCAAGGCAGTTTGTACCAAATCAAGGAGGGTTCAACAAACCTTTTGAGAACAAAGGAGAAACGCAAGGAATAGGATATAGGCAAGGGGGTTTTCAGCAAAGACCTCAGTTTAACAACTTCCAGGGAAGTTATCAAGCACCAGCCCATGTTCCTTCAAACAACGCTCCAGCGTTTTCTTCGGGAGACAGCGAGATGAAAATGATGATGCAGCAAATTATTGAGGGCCAGAAAAAGAATGCTTCTGACATCAATGTCAAGGTAGAAAACATGTATAGCGATCTCCAGGGGAAGTTTGAGACACTATCTTCACATGTGAAGTCTTTGGACAACCAAGTTGCCCAAATTTCCTTCTCTCCTAAGAGATCAATTGGTTCATTACCGGGTAAACCAGAAGTAAACTCGAAAGAATTTTGCAATGCCATCTTCACAAGTGATTCAAAAATGGTCGAGAATGAAGAGGCTATAAAGGAAATTTCTAGGCTCCTATATGGTTCAAATGTTGATGATCTGGTTATAAAGAGTGAAGTGGAAGGGAAATTTAGCACTAAAGAAGAAGATATGGTGACCAAGAGCATTGAAACAAAAGTTACTTCAAGAGTTGAACCTCCTCCTTATGAGCCTCCACTTCCTTTTCCGAGCCAAGTTCTTACCAAGGCTAAAAAGAAAATCCTCTCGAGCTTCAAGGCTAATATGAGTAGAGTTGGAGCACCTTTGCCTCATGTGAATGACTTATCTCAAGTTCCTCTCTATTTTAAGTTCATTGAAGCCATTCTAGCGAACCAAGAGAAAGTTGAAGAGGTTATGAAAGTGCTAAAACCACCGAGTACACCACCGCTTGAACCTAAATCGCTTACCAAGTTTGGAAATCCTGGTACATTCACAATCTCTTGCTCCCTAGGAGATTTGGAAATCGATAATGCCTTGTGCGATTCTGGAGCTAGCGTAAATGTGATGTCATTTGAAATGGCGGAAAGGTTAGGGATTAAAGAGATGAAACAACACTCATCTTCCATCACATTTGGAGATGCTTCTTCGAAACCTCCACTTGGGTTGATTGAGGATTATCCTCTTAAGGTAGGAGATTGTCTAATCCCAACGGACTTCTTGGTGGTAGATAGAGAGAAACCAGATAAGCTTCCACTCATTCTTGGAACTCCATTCCTCAACACCGCTGGAGCGAACATTGACTTCCCAAACAGGCGAGTGATCCTCATCCATGTTGACTCCAAAGTCTCATATCAAATCAAGCCTTCCTCTACAACATTTTGTGGAACAATCGCCAATGAAGAAATGGAAAGGAAGGAAAAGCTCAAGGGTTTGATTGAGAAAAATCGACTTAAGGACTGTGATGATAAGTTCCTTTACCATGGTGAAAGCCTTAATGCTTTATTTGATGAACCAAAGATGGTGGATCCAAGGAAAAAGCTCAAGAAAGGCAAGAATCCTCATTTTAGTCACAACTCCTCATCCATTTTCACCCTGCATCCGTTGAGCCACAATGGTGGTGCTATAGAGTGCAAGATCAAGAGCAAAGGTCCTTCCAAACCTTTTGCCAAAGCAAGAATTATCTTATTGCCAGGTTTAGAGGAGAACCAATCAGACTACATCAAAGAGCTCATGGTGAAGGTTCTCAAGATCGAGCTCACCGATTGGGGACCAAATTTCAAGGATGGAGTTCATTCGACAACTCCTATTCTCCCTTCAGTCTAAATGGGCATCAAACGTCAAGCTTAGCGACGTTAAACAAGCCATTGGGGACTCCCCCAATTCTATCGTTTTTATATATGTTTATTTGTTTGTTTAAGTGTGATCTTTATCTTTGATTTTGTGTGCTTTCGTTTTATAGGACGTTGGTGAACGTGGATTGTTTACAAAAAAAAGGCTGCAAAATAGATGACTCATACTTTTTCTTATCCTCTCCATGGTATTAGGTACAATTCGTTTCTCGCGTACATACTACATTTTGTTTATCTTTGTATCATGTGTTCTCTTTCTCTTTCTCAAGTTTATTCTCACACCGAGACGGTGCGAAATAAGTTGGGGGGGAGTACGAGACATTAGTATTTAACGTTGTGTTTGGTTTTGATTTTCCGTTCTTTGAGTCATGCATTGTCTAAACAAAAATCAAATTTTTCTCATTTTCATCATGTAGCTTTACACCTCATCGTAATACTAGGATTTGAGTCTAGAAGAATATAGGTTTTCATATGCATATGGGATATTAGCTTTGTGGAAGTTCACGCTTAGGATTAAAATCGTTGCCCTTAGTCATGGTTATTTATTGCTTGAACTTATCTACAACTTCTACTTAGGTAAAGCTCACTTGATTTTTGATGCTTCTCTATGAATTTGAAACTTTATTCGAACATTAATACTCTTGCTTAGGGTAATTCGAATGCATTCTCATGGTCGACTATATGTCACATTCGGGTTTTCTTATTCATTTTACCACCCTTGTGCTTACCCGAATGGTCATTCTCATTTTAAGAGTGATCTCCCTACCCATAAACCTTAACCATTTCTTTCAAACCCCTGATTTATTTGACGAGTGAGGCCTCTTGTTGATAATGCTTTGATTTTGCAAAAACTTGAGAGTATCGGGAACGACAAAGGCTTAACTCTCGTTCTAAGCTAGCAATGGTAAGTCTAGCAATTAGGATGGGATTGAAAGACATGATTGGTTTGATTGGGTAGTTTGTTAGGGTGCTATAAAAAAAAAAAAAAAAAGCTTGATCAATATGATAAAAGGAATGCTTAGGGAAGCTAAATGAAAAGTTAAAGAGCTCTAAGTCTCAATTGTAAATAAGAAAAGAAAAAAATAAAGAGATAAAAAAGGCTAAGTGTTTCATGAAAATATTTTCCATATGAAGCTAATAAAAGAGATTGATCATGAGGTTTAAGGTTACGAAAAGGGTAGAAACTAGGATGCATTTCATAAGATCGGGTAGAATAACGAGAATTAAACTTTGTATGCATCAATTGTTCCCCTTCTTAGATAGATTTTGTATTTGATAAAGCATTCCTATGTTTTGAGAGAAGCCACCCAAAAGAGAAACACTTCTGAAACCACCTCAAAAAGCTTTAACCCACAAACCGATTGAGAATGATTTGGTTTCCCTTAGCAAGACCGCACTAAAAAGATCATAATGAATGTTAAAGAGAAGTATTCGATTTGATTGTGAGTTTTTGCTTAAGTTTAAGGGTTTACCGAAAGAATGAAATGTTTGTTCTTGCACCTTATAACCATCTTTGAGGACAACGCGTTTAATCCTTCGTTTGGAATTTTCTAGCTTTGTCAAACTTGCCTATAACTGTTTCTACTTGTTTGCTTGCGGACAAGCAATGGACAAGTTGGGGGGAGTTGATATCCTTAGATTTTACATGTTTTTATGGTTTAGTTTCATAGATTCTTAGTTCCCATTTTGTATAGTTTTAGGAATTTTTATGCATTTGAGTCTTGTATTTGCATGGTATCACATCTTAGAGTCCTAGGTTGTTTTATTACATATTGCACATGTTTTGAGTCTTTTTAGGTGAATGGAATACCTTGGAGACTTGGAGGAAGGATGAGGGATCATTTGGAAGAAAATAAAAGAAATGATGTTTCGGAACCAATCCATAGGGTCTAGAAGATCTACTCATATGAAGGCTCTAAGTTGCGATTTGGCTTCAGAACTCTCTACAAACGTCATAGGAAATTGAGTTAGCTTTCATGTGGAAGTGGTTTGAAGTAAATCCCATGATGCAATCAAAAGTTATGAACGTTTTACCGAAGGCATGTAAATCTGACAGCGAGCTGAAACTGCTGTAGACTTCATCAGATCGATCGATCCAAGGTGGGATCGATCGATCCAGCTCAAGCAAATTTGCGTGAACAATCAAGAACGACCAGAGCACATGAGAACGATCGTTCTGGTACCAGATCGATCGTTCCTAGGCCAGAACGATCGTTCTTACCACCCAGCCGCCCAAGACCCACATGATTGAGAAATCAAACCAACTTCGTCTTTTCCTCTTTGACTCGATTTTCTGCCATTGATAGGCAATTATTACACACTTTTTAGACTTCAGAAACACTCTAGAGCTCTGAAAAACTTGAAGAAACAAGATCCAATCCATTGTTCTAGAGAAGAATTCTTATAACTTTTCTTGCTTATTTCAATAATATATCATGTTTTCTATAAATCTTTGTGTTGATCTGGTTAATATGTGTGAGTAGTTCATCAATTGGGTTTTAGGGTTCTAAAGGAGATTCAATGATTTAGTGATATGATTGTTGTTTGGGGTTTACAATCCATAGATTCCTCAATTCATATGGTCTTAATGCTAGATTAGGACTGATCACTCTAATCTTGATTTTAAGTTGTTCTATGCATCAAAAGTGTTTATAGAAGGCTTGAATAATATGAATTGAGCTTTGTATCTCTAGCCAATGAAAGTTGAAGCTAGATCATCATTGTGAACTTAGTGAACTCGTTTGTTAATGCGAATTTGATTAGGAGATTTCAAACGAAAGTTTAGTAATCGAGTAGTCAAGTTTAGTGATTAATGCTTTGAAAGAAGGTTAGTCTAAACTTGTGTTCATGTTCAAGAATGGTTCTTAATTATTAAACCCCATACTTCATATTTTCATTTGTCATTGATGTCCTAAAAGCCCTTTAGCTCAATGTTTTTAAATCGCAAAGTTTACCGTTTAAATTTCTCGCATTTTTATTTACATGCTTACAAAACCAACCAACCATTTCGCTCTAGCTAATTTCGACTCTCGTAAATCCTTAGAGTACCATTGGTTCTTGTGGATCGACCCCGTATATACTACCTAGCGGTTAAGTGTATCGGGTTAAATACTCGAGCAATCATCGACGAACCCGCCGTTTACAACGCCATCATCGGCACTCCATGGTTACACGCAATGGGAGCGGTTGCGTCGAGCTACCACCAATGCCTACGCTTCCCTTCCGGCGGAGCCATATTCACTATACGGGGAAGCCAACTAACCGCCAGATCGTGTTTTATCTCCGAGAAAAAGATGCGCGTCAAATCAACCACTATAAATTCCATCGCCGACGAAAAGGGCAGCCCCGATGTAATCAAACCTCGTCCTCCGAAGTCAAGCAAAGAATTGGTCGATATGGTGAAAATCAATCCCGCATACCCAGACCAGCAGGTCGGCATCGGCAGTCAGCTCCACCCCGACATTAGACAACGCCTGGAATCATTCCTCCGGAAGCACGTGTCCGCTTTCGCTTGGACAATTGATGATATGGTAGGAGTCGACCACAGAGTCACGTCACATGAGCTCAATGTCGATCCGACATTTAAACCAATTCGACAGAAGCGCTGAAAACTTGGTGTGGAACGTGCCAACGTGGTAAACGACGAGGTCAATAAATTACTAAAGACAGGATCAATCTGCGAAGTCAAGTACCCAGAGTGGCTGGCAAACCCTATAGTGGTAAAGAAAAAGAACGGCAAATGGAGAGTCTGCATCGACTTCACATATATTAACAAGCCATGCCCAAAGGACTGCTTCCCACTTCCTCATATAGACCGGCTAGTTGAAGCAACAGCAGGGAACGAACTTTTGTCCTTCATGGACGCCTTCTCCGGCTACAACCAGATCCGAATGCATCCAGACGATCGCGAAAAAACGGCGTTTATCACAGATCGAGGCACGTACTGCTACAAAGTCATGCCTTTCGGCCTCAAGAACGCAGGCGCCACTTATCAGCGCCTCGTCAACAAGATGTTCGCAGAACAGCTCGGTAAGACAATGGAAGTATACATAGACGATATGCTGGTTAAGTCGGCAAGGGCAGACGATCATCTTAGCCACCTGAAAACGTGTTTCGAGATTTAGGACAAGTACGGAATGAAGCTCAATCCAGCTAAATGTACATTCGTAGTAACTTCAGGCGAGTTCTTAGGATACATCGTCACCAAACGGGGAATCGAAGCCAACCCCAAGCAGATCACAGCGGTACTCGAACTGCCTTCACCACGGAACAAACGAGAAGTGCAACGCCTCTCTGGAAGGATAGCCGCACTGAACCGATTCATCGCCAGGTCGACTGATCGATGTCTACCGTTTTACCAACTCCTGCGTAGCAATAAAACATTCGATTGGGACGACAAGTGTGAGGCCGCCTTTACAGAGCTGAAGGAGTATCTATCAACACCTCCAGTGTTAGCTAAACCAGATCAAGGGGAGACTCTTTATCTCTACATCGCCATTTCAGAATAGGCAGTTAGTGGCGTACTCGTCAAAGACGAAAGAGGTGAACAAAGGCCCATTTTCTATGTCAGCAAGGCACTAGAAGCAGCGGAGACAAGATATTCGGCCTCAGAAAAAATCGGATTCGAGATCATCATCTCAGCACGAAAGCTTCGACCATATTTCCAAAGTCACCCTATCATCGTCTTGTCCGACATCAACATCCGCACTGTCTTGCATTCACCAACCCAGTCGGGATGCCTAACCAAGTGGGCAATTGAGCTCAACGAATACGATATCAAGTATCAACCACGCAAGGCTCATAAATCACAAGTATTGGCAGATTTCCTAGTCGACCTCCCACACGATGTCGTAGAAAACAACGAGCTCGACCAAACATGGGAACTGCACACTGACGGTTCGGCCACGCAAAACGGATCTGGGGTCGGAATTCTACTTAAATCTCCCACCGGTGAAGTATTGGAACAAGCACTCCGTCTCAACTTTCAGTCGACCAACAACGAAGCCGAGTACGAAGCACTCATCGCCGGCCTACGTTTGGCAAAGGCAGTCGGAGTCCAGCATATCAAGGCGCACTGCGACTCTCAACTCGTCACGAGTCAATATAGCGGTGATTACGAAGCTAAAGACGAGCGAATGGACAAGTATTATCAGCTCGTGCAGAAACTCGCAAAGGAATTTGCTAC
Source organism: Barbarea vulgaris (assembly GCA_963667165.1). Classification (NCBI taxonomy): domain Eukaryota; kingdom Viridiplantae; phylum Streptophyta; class Magnoliopsida; order Brassicales; family Brassicaceae; genus Barbarea; species Barbarea vulgaris. The sequence goes on along the minus strand of OY763887.1, from coordinate 20,058,195 downwards.
TTTCGAGCTCGCCAAAATCTCCCGGTCAGAAAACAAATCAGCCGACGCGTTAGCCGCTCTCGCCACTAGTCCGAATCCTTACAGAAGAACCATCCCAATCGACTCTGTCGACGAGCCAAGCATCGAGCTACCTCGCTGCGTATGTGCCATCCGCGAAGAAACCGACCTGCTTGAAGATGAAACATCGGAAGCCGATCCTACCAGTACACCAATTTTATCCGATTGGAGGCTTCCTATCAAGTCGTACATTCAGGATGGAACATAACCAGAAGACAAATGGGAAGGTCGACGACTCAAAGCAAGAGCAGCACGTTATACGATCATCGATGGCGATCTTTATCGATGGAATGCTTCTGGTCTAGTACTCATATGTATCCACGGCACAGAAACAGAACGAATCATGACAGAAACACACGAAGGCGCCGGAGGAAACCATTCCGGAGGACGATCTCTAGCGCTTAAAATCAGAAAGCACGGACACTACTGGCCGACCATGGTAGCCGACTGCGAACGATATGCAACGACCTGCGAAAAGTGTCAAAGGCATGCTCACCTGATCAATTCACCAACCGAGCTACTAACTTCTGGCGCTGCACCTTATCCATTTATGTGATGGGCAATGGACATTGTCGGCCCTTTACCAAAGTCTCGAGGTAAAAAGTTTATACTCGTTCTAACAGATTACTTCACTAAATGGGTTGAAGCAGCTGCATACTCAAAGATTGAAGGAGAAGACGTCATCCACTTCTTGTGGAAGTACATAGTATGCCGACATGGATTACCTTACGAGATCGTCACCGACAATGGAACGAACTTAACATCTTCAAAGGTGGAAGGATTCTGCAAAAAGTGGAGAATTCGGCTCAACAAGTCAACGCCAAGATATCCACAAGGGAATGGTCAAGCAGAAGCAACTAACAAGACGATTTTAGACGGTCTTAAAAAGAGGTTAGGAGTCAAAAAGGGCAAATGGGTGGATGAATTAGACGGAGTCCTCTGGTCTCATCGGACTACACCTAGGCGACCTACAAATCGATCCCCGTTTTCCCTCGCCCACGGCGTTGAAGCACTTGCTCCGGCTGAAGCAAACATCTACACTTTACGACGATCTAAGCTCCCAGAAAATACCGACCTCAATACAGATATGCTTCTCGACAATCTCGATGACATAGAGGAAATACGCGACGAAGCCTTGCTCCGCATTCAAAACTATCTACAAGCAGCAGCTCGGTATTACAACAAAAAGGTCAGAAATCGTTTTTTCGATCAGGGCGACCTCGTCTTAAGGAAAGTTTTCGCGAACACAAGGGAATGCAAAAACAAAATGGGAGCCAAGTGGGAAGGACCTTATCAAATTTCCGAAGTCATAAAGCCCGGCGTCTACAAACTCACGACGATGTCCGATGAGCCCATCATTCATCCTTGGAATTCGATCAACTTGAAGCGCTACTATTACTAAGGCATCACCCCGGCCTCTCCGTCTGAAGCATCAAGGCGATCAGTGAACTACGTTTTGACTTGATCCCGCCTCAACGGGTACGTAGGCAGCCCGATCACGGGTCCAGTCCCAACAAAAAAAAAAAAAAAAAAAAGAAAAAAAAAAAAAAAAAAAGGAGAAGATCGACACATTGTAAAGAACTACGTTTGGCTTGATCCCTTTTACGGTACGTAGGCAGTCTCTTACGAGGCACAGCTATAATACTTAATAAATTTCTTTTGCAATAAAGATCGAGTTACGCCTCTCTATTATTTCGACACATCTTATTCTATTCGGTAAAACGCCCAAGTCCTATCTGTCGACTTCATCGGTAGCCGTTCATGACGTTCGATGCCCTGGCCAGGTATTCGATCCTCTCGGAACAATTATCCAGAGAAAATCGGGCCCAGTCCCAAAAATAATCAAGTCGCCCGAGACAAATAAGTCGACAACCGCACAATCGGGGCCAGACTTTAGACATCTAAAAGGGGGAAGTATAAGTCGAGGTCGCAACTCGCTTCTGTAACCTAAAAGCCGGGCCCAGTTCCCGCATTACCGCTCCAAGTCGCCTGAGACAAACTAAGTCGAGCACATCTCGCGCAATCAGGACCTGATTTGGACATTTTCTAGGTAAGAGTATAAGTCGACCTCTTAGAAAGAAAGTCGACTTCTTCTAAAGTTGCGTCCATAAAACCTAAAGCCGGGGCCAGTCCCGCACCTTTCTTACCAAAACACTTGGAACGCAGTAAGCCAAACCAACTTGCCACCAGCCAAGTTTTGAGTTTGCCACCAGGTAAGTCTAGTCCGGGTAAGGCAGAAGATGTTCTGCACTGGACCGGATTTACCAAATGAAGATTGTAATCGCTAAATAAGCCGACCTAGATTCGCATAATAAGCCGATCCATCATCTCAGAGGAACATCAAATATCTAAGTCGATCAACTCCTACAGTTACTCAACTTAACTCATACAAACATCAACCTTCTTCAAGTCGTTTCGCTTAGTCCGGCTAAACCACTTGGTCATATTCTCAGATCTCCAAACAACTGTTAAGACATTCTATGCGACTACTTCAAGACATCCAGTTTCAGGGTCAAAAATGTAAACACAAAACATAAGAGGTTGACATAAATACTTAACATCCAAAGTATGAGTAAAAACCCCTCCGGGCAATGTCAATACACACATTGGAATACGGACCACAATCGGTCTACCAACAAAAAAAAAAACAACACCAAGACAAAGCATAATAATCAGGCCGTCTTTGGAGCAGAAGAATCTTCAGGCAACGGCAGTTGTGGCGGAGGAATGCTCAAAGTGACCTCCTCATTAGTCAAGCCATCGTTCGAACCGTAAGGAAACACGTCGGCTTGGTCAGCTAGCGGCAACCTGCCAATCACCTTCTGCACGTCCAGTTCGTCTTCTTGAAGCTCGACTATATTCATTCGCAAGGCCTCCACTTGATACTGTTTCTTGTATTCGACGAGTTCGGCAATCTTTTCATCAGGAATTGCCTCGCCCTCTTCCTTGAGCAATTCCAGAGCCTCGCGAGTACCTTTGGCTTGCCTATACAAAGACGTGACGTCAGCGGCTTTCTTCATGTCGGCAAGAAACGTTTTCACCTTGTCGAAAATACTCTGGCAGCCCTTTACGATTTCATCCTTAAGGCGATGTTCCTTGGTTATACAAGCCGCCCTGGACGTCCTAAGACGTTCGCGCTCCGCCTCCAATTTTTTCTCAGCCTCATCTTTGAACTTTTTTAGGACTTCAAGCTCGCCCCTAAGAGACTCGTTCTCCGTTTCCAACCTGGTACATTTTATCAAGTACTCCCTGCGATCAATTGTCACTTCCTCCAGCTTGGCTTTGAGCTCTTTCACTCGCTCGCGCTCTTGGTTGAACGAAATTTGAGCATTCGCAAGGGAGGTCTCAATTTTTGACGTCTCTAAGAGCGTCGTTTCAGCCCGAGTCGCCTTGAAGTTCAACTTCTCGTAGAAGCTATTCATTACTCGGCCCGCCTATAAACAACAGACAAAGTTCAGAACGCCATCGCAAGAAACAGCACACTAAAATTAAAGTCGTTAAAGGCATTACCTTCACCATTAGATGACACCACTCCTGATAATGTTCTTCATTCTCCATTTGCTCCGGAGGCGGCATAGGACGAGAAGATCCCCCCCATAGCCCGGAACAGTTCCGCACACGTTTTGGGATTCGAGTGGATCTCACTCAGGCCAGCAAAAACAGTTGTGGTCTTGGCCTTCTTCGCCGGAGGAGCATCCGCAGAAGCCTCATGAGTCGTCCTCTTCTTCGGATTCAAAGGGTCCTCGACCTTGTCTTGAACCAGGTCGATTATGCTTCTGGCCTCGGGGCCGGTAGCCGAAACAGAAGACTCAGTTGGTTTGATCGCTTTGGCAGCAACCCTCAGAGGCTTATCCCCAGCCAAGTTTTTAACGCCTGGCTTCGTCGTTGCCGAGGCGGTTTTCTTGCCCTGCGATGCAGCCGGTTCATTCTTGTCAGAAGTCTTCGCCGGGACAGAGGCGGCCTTCTTATCCTTGACCGCTGAAGCTCTTTTCTTCTTGAGCTCGCATGCAAAGCTCGGACCATCGTCCAAATTGAGCGGAGCCATAATCTCTTCCTCGTCAGTAATAGGATCAACACGATCCGGAGACAATTTCCACTTCCCTGTAAACAAGAAAAACAAATAAAGGTCAGACCGGTCTAAACACTTCGCAAAAAAAAAAAAAAAAAAAGGGGTATAATTATACCGGATAAAAGTTTAGCTCGAGCAGAGGCATTCCTCGATTGTTGAATCTAGCCACTTCTGAAGACCCAGTCTCCTAATCGCCTCTACTTTGTCGGCAAAATCTTTAGGCTGAGCCCGGAATGTTTCGTGAAGAGCTGCACAAGGAAAAGAAAACGGTCAGAAACAGATCAAAATCATCACGACTAAGCCGAGCTGAAAACTACTAGATCGTCTATTTTCACAAAAAAATAATGTCTCTGCCATCCTTTCAAATTGTCTACCCTCTCGTGCGTCATAAGGTTAATCAGCGGCTTCATGGAAACGTAGAAGAGACTCCCTTTGACTCTCTTAACCTGGCGCACTTCCTCCAGAAACTGGCTGCTAATGCCGACATTGGCTTTGGAAGCAAGAACAATCAGGCCGACCAAATGACAGATCGACTTCGCAGTCAATTGTGACAACGCCAATCCTCGCTTGCGACAGTAGACAACCAGCAACTCCGGAAGGGGGAGCCACAAGCAACCTTCCAGGAGGAAGGATTCATATAGGCATACGTATCCCTTAGGACAATGCCACGGACGCTCCTCCAAGGTCGGGATAATTATCTCGACTTCATCCGGGATACCGCACCAGGATCTCATCGCCTGAATCGAATTGGTATCACTCCAGCTCGGCATAATATCACTTTTATTTTCACAGACAAAGTATTCGAAACCCCTCTTCATTTTCGGCCTCCGGGGTCCCCTCTGTCTCTTTCCCCTCTGTTGCTTATTCTGCCTACTTTCCCGCCTAGACAAGTTCGGGGCTGGACTCTCGTTTATCTCCGCTTCTTCGGTATCGTCTGCCTCGTCCTCAGCATCTTCTTCTTCTTCTTCTTCCTCCTCTTCTACAATCTCGGCTTTATCTGCCCGCCTGCCAGAGAAGTTGGGAGAATTCTCCTCGGACCACTCGTTGTCTTCCACAGCTACGACGGGAACAGCCAGATCTTTTTCACTGTCAATTTGGGAAGACTGAGCTTCCATACGTCGGCTGCAGAGTTTAAGCCTCCGGTTTATCAAAGGCTGATTATCGTCATCGGAATCACTATCGTCTCGCAGATTGGGAATCGATATACTCTTCTTCGGAGCCATTTCATGCTCTTAAAGTCGACCTCTAACCACTTAGAAACTTGCTGAAATTCGAGAATCACGCCGGAATATGACACAGTATACGGCGGAGCTTACCGGAAAATAAATAAAAGGAAATGCGAAAATAACAGCTCAAGATCAGAGAGAAAGGAGATCTACCTTTTTGTCTGGATGAGGAATGGCGAACCCGCGGTAAGGACCCGGTATTTATAAAGGAAATGCGACGCTTCGGTTTCTGACCTACGCGTCTCTTCGGCTTCGTGCCCCTAGACCTAAGCGCCGGTTCACCTTTCTCGATAAACGGAAATGAATAAAATAAAAGGCATTAAATATCTACCGAATATTCCAGAAATTCTTCTGGTGACGTCATCAACTTCTCGAGGAAGCCATAACAAGTCGAGCTCCAACATTCGTTAGCAAAGTCGCTCTTCGAAGCGAGACAAGCATAGCTATCTTTCGGCACTTAGCCGGTCTAGATTCGAATCAGGTTACCCTTTGTACTTCGTTTATCTACTTCTTACCCAAACGAACTGGGGGGGGACCTACTGTTGGTACCGGGTTTAGCACCCGACCAATAACCCGACCCGAATCTCCTCCGACTAAGTCTATAATGCCCAGTCGACCTGGCCCATTGAGTATCCGACCAACTAGCTCGGCTAAATGGAAATCTACTCGGAAAAGGAAATATATAAAGCCGACCTGAAGAAAAAGGAAAGAAGGAAGGGCCCACGAAGCCGGCCCAATCTCTATCAAACCGACTTCAAACCTATATAAATAAAGGGTTTTGCCTCAATCAAAGGGCATCCAGCAATCGAGAGAGAAGACCTAATTCTAAGCATTCGAGCTATTATTGTATTCTCTTGAGATTAGAAACCCTAATTCCTTGTAATCATTGATCAAAGAAAGATTATTAATAAAGAAACCGATTGAAAACCCCAGTGAACTTTTAAGGTTCAACAGTGAGAGATTGGGACACGATTCTCCACCAGAATCGTATCAAGTGGTATCAGAGCAACATCGAGAAGTTAAGTGGTTTTCATCCCAACTTGTTCGAATTTTAATTAAATATTGGCTTGTGCAAAAATTGTGAAATCAATTGAAGATGAATCTAGGATGAGTCTAGTATTTGTTAAAATTTGTTTGGGAATTTTCTGAAGTGTTTTGATATTTTTGCGACTGATCGACTCCCACAGTCGCGCTTTAGTGTTCTTCTGAGAAAATAGGATACCAAGAGTCATTTTCGTGTTCTTATGATTTAGGGTTAATTCGATCTTCAAAAGGACTCTTTACTGGTGTATTCTGTTGTGTTGTTTCAGGAAAAGGATGTCTGATCACAGTGGAACCAGCCACAACAACAATCAACTTCTGATCGATGCTCTCACGGCAAAGATGGCTCGATTGATGGATGAAAGATTTAATGTTCTGCAAGAGAAAATTCTTCCAGAGATGATTCGTGATGCTAGAGGATCTCAAGGAGCTAATACAGTAAGAAATGATGAGGGAAACGTTCATCAAGCAAGGCAACAAGGAGAAGTTCTAAGGGAACCCCGAGAAATTAATCAAAGACCGCTACCAAGAGAACCTGGAGATTTTGAAGCAGAGAATTGTTACAGTGGCTCTTCTCGTAGCAGTCTTAGGAGGCAAAGGCACATGAGACATGAGAGGAACCAGCCGCAGGATCCGTATACCTTCTTTTCAAGGGAAAAATGATCCGAGTGCTTACTTGGAGTGGGAAAAGAAGATTGAATTGGTGTTTGATTGTCAACATTACACTGAAGTGAACCTAGTGAAGGTTGCAGCTACTGAGTTCACAGACTATGCTTTGAGTTGGTGGGATCAGTTGGATACGTTTAAATATTGGTATGGTTTTATCAGTTTTCTACTCTTTTGGAAAACTAACTTGGCGTTGTTTTTGGCAGGTATTCTGGATTTGAGGACAAATTTTTTTCAACTGGGGGAGCATGATACGAGAATGGATAGCGTCCAGGATGGAAAGCCAATGTGATACGATTCTGGATGGAGAATCGTGTCCCAATCACTCACTGGGAAGTTAAGGTGACAAGTTTAGACTCCAGGCTTGAGCAGCAAGCTGATCTAGAGTTGGATGGGAGGATAGACGCCACGAGAGGATGCGGAAGGCCTCTTGATAAGTCTGGTTCGAACAATCTAATCACTAGAATTGTTCTTGGGGTTCTGATTCGAATCACTCGAAAAAGTAGAGAGAAAAGATAATTTTTATTAAAAAGATGGTTAAGAAAAATACAAAAGAGTCTCAGAGGATATAAAGAAGAGAGGAGACGAAGAGGAGAAGAGAGGAGGAGCGCATGGGGTTAATGCTCGGTGAGTTTCGAGACATGCCTCGGAAACTCACCAAAGACCAACTCAAAATAAACACACAACACAAATAAAACTCTCAGACATAGTTTAAAATTCAAATAACTAAAATAGAAAAAGATAGAAAGAAAAGAGATAGTCGGTCCGCGCCAAATAATCTCGAGAAGGCCGGACTAGGTCGGACTAGCACCAAGCAATGATGAACCTATGGACCACGAACCTCATTAAAAATCTTCCTTTGGAAAACCACTTGGGAAAAACCAAAGGCAAGGGAAAAAGAGTGTAGGTGAGCCATAGGGCTTGATACTAATCATCCCGGACATGAACCAAGACCAACGTGGCCGCGGTATCATTAGCGTCCGAGTGACCCCTTTGAACCAAAGCTTGACGTAGCAATGTTCCAACTCTGTGAATGAGTTCCTTAGTCTTAGAACGAATCTTAGAACCAACTAGCACTTCGTTGGCCGAACAAGATCGCGTCCTAGCTCCACTTGGTTCATCCGTAGCTTCCTTCTCGGCCAGTTCCAACGATTCCTCGACCAGCTCCCACCTTTTCTCGACCGGGTCCAACATTTCCTCGGCCATCAGCATTCTATCCCGGACACTATCCATTCTCGTATCAGGCTCCCCCAGTTGAAAAGGATTTGTCCTCAAATCCGGAATACCTGCCAAGAACAACGCCAAGTTAGTTTTCCAACAGAAAAGAAACTTGATAAGGACATAACAATATTTAAGCATAAGAGAAAGGTAAAGAAAAAGCTTAGGCGAAGATTCGGTGTTAGGGCTGGCAGTGGATGGAGAGATTGGTTCCCGTTCTTGAGCTTCAGAGGAGCTGAACACTTTCCAAAGATCTCCATTGGTTCCAAGGTTTGTGTCACGGAAGTAGTCTAGAACAAAGGTTCGATGACATGGAGCTTCATTAGTTGAGTTTATGTTCTTCATTTCGAACGTCTGTTCCTTGTAAGCCTTAGCTCTGTCCCTTGTTCCTGTCATGTTACAACAATAAGTAAAATCCTGATTAGAATATAGAGAATCTTCAACAGGACTGGGTTGTACTATCATCAATTTAAAGCCATTAGAAACTATTTTAAAGAGTTTAAGAAATCCTGTTAGGTCCGGAATGTCCGTGGACTGGACTTGGATGGTTGCACAGTTCTGGTTCTCTTCCTTGACTTGAAAAAGGTATAGAGTCTTCTCGCCATCATAAGTAAAGTATTTGGCACTCAAATCGGAAGTATAATCCTTGAAGCTTCGTTTTGCTCCTTTGGTGCCTCCTTGTCTTGGCCAGATGGTGGAGCTTTGTTTGGTCCTAGAGACACACTGTAGTGGTAGAACTGATCTTTCGGTCTCGGTCCATCACCTGTAACCTGCAAAGATTTAAAATCACTCGGTGGCACCGGTGTAAAGTTAAACGAACAAGTAAAAGTATCATCAAGTCCAAAATAATTCGGTTCAGCCCAAAGTTTGTTTATTTCACTTATCCTAGCCATAGCAAAATGATTGGCTTTCTTGCTCGGTTCCTGTTTTCCTTGTAGTCGAACTTGATCAAGATAAACTTCATGTGGTGACATCGGCACTAGAGTAGTCTTCCTTCCTTTGAACTCGAACGTATGCCGGTTGGTAAAGCCATCATGAACTACCTTCCTGTCAGATTGCCACGGCCTGCCAAGCAAAATATGTCCAGCTTCCATTGGTAGAACATCACACAAAATCTCATCTTCATATTTGCCGATTACTATAGGAACCTCCACTTGGTGCTTTACTTTCATTTCTCCATCTTTGCTAAGCCACTGAAGATCATACGGCTTTGGATGCTTCTTAATCTCCAATCCCAGCTTCTTAACCATTGTTTCACTAGCCACATTTGTACAACTTCCACCGTCAATGATAAGGCTGCACACTTTTCCTTTGACAAGGCATCGCGTGTGAAACAAGTTAGCTCTTTGTTCTTGCTCTTCGGACTTAGACTGTATGCTGAGCGTCCTTACTGATACTAGCAACTCTCCCTTAGCTGGTAACTCAACATTCTCATCTTCAAGCTGCTTAACTTCTGGTTGCTCATCCTCGGATTCATATTCGCCGTTATCCTTTAGAACCATTATCCTTTTGTTGGTACACTCACTTGCATAGTGTCCCATTCCTTGACACTTGTAGCACTTGATTCTGCTGGTTCTGGATTCAGTCTTTCCTTTATCTCCATAAGTTCTTGCTTCAGAGTTTCAAATAGCCGGCTGCTTGCTTTCGCTTGGTACCCTCGGCTTTTCTTCTCTCGGATAACCTCTTGAGTAACTACTGCCTCCGGCTCCAAACTGAGTCCGTATAGGACCTCTTCTCTTAAGTTGTTGTTCAATGAGTATAGCTTGGTGTAGCATTTCCTGTAGATCAACATGAGGCTGCATCTCCAACCTATCTTGAATGTCACGCTGCAAACCTCCTAGAAACCTCGACATAGTAGCCTCTCGGTCTTCTTGAACATCAGCTTGTATCAACAAAGTTTCCATTTCCTGGTAGTAATCCTCAACTCTCCTACTACCTTGCACAAGTCTCCTAAGCTGATTATGCAACTCCCGGTAATAGTAACTAGGCACAAAACGTTTACGCATAATGGTCTTCATCTCATTCCAAGTAGAAACCGGATACTCATGGTTTCTTCTTCTAGACGTAACCAACTGATCCCACCAACTCAAAGCATAGTCAGTGAACTCAGTAGCTGCCACTTTAACTCGGTTCACCTCAGTGTAATGTTGACAATCAAATAACAACTCAATCTTCTTTTCCCACTCTAAGTAAGCACTCGGATCATTTTTCCCTTGAAAAGAAGGTATGCGGAGCTTGAGTCCTCCAAAGCCATCCTGAGGTTGGTTCCTCTCATTTCTCATGTGCCTGTGCCTCCTATGACTGCTACGAGAAGAGCCACTGTAATAATTCTCTGCTTCAAAATCTCCAGGTTCCCTTGGAAGCGGTCTTGGATTGAATTCCCGGGGTTCTCTTAGAACTTCTTCTTGTTGCCTTGCTTGATGAACGTTTTCCTCACCATTTCTTGCTCTATTAGCTCCTTGAGATTCTCTAGCATCACGAATCATCTCTGGAATAATTCGCTCTTGCAGAACACTAAATCTTTCATCCATCAACCGAGCCATCTTTGCCGTGAGAGCATCGATTAGGAGTTGATTGTTGTTGCGGCTGGTTCCACTGTGATCAGACATCCTTTTCCTGAAACAACACACAAGAATACACCAGTAAAGATTCCTTTGAAGATAGAATTGACCCTAAATCATAAGAACACGAAAATGACTCTTGGTATCCTATTTTTTCAGAAGAACACAAAACGCGACTGTGGAAGTCGATCGGTTACGAAAAAATATCAAAACACTTCAGAAAATTCCCAAACTAATTTTAACAAATACTAGACTCATCCTAGATTGATTTTCAGTTGATTTCACAATTTTTTCGCGAGCCAATATTTAATTAAAATTCGAACAAGTTGGGGCGAAAACCACTTAACTTCTCAATGTTGCTCTGATACCACTTGATACGATTCTGGGTGGAGAATCGTGTCCCAATCTCTCACTGGAAAGTTAAGGTGACAAGTTTAGACTCCAGGCTTGAGCAGCAAGCTGATCTAGAGTTGGGTGGAAGGATAGACGCCACGAGAGGATGCGGAAGGCCTCTTGATAAGTCTGGTTCGAACAATCTAATCACTAGAATTGTTCTTGGGTTCTAATTAGAATAACTCGAAAAAGAGATAGAGAAAAGATAATTTTTATTCAAAAGAGGGTTAAGAAAAATACAAAAGAGTCTCAGAGGATATAAAGATGAGAGGAGACGAAGAGGAGAAGAGAGGAGGAGCGCATGGAGTTAATGCTCGGTGAGTTTCGAGAAATGCCTCGGAAACTCACCAAAGACCAACTCAAAATAAACACACAATACAAATAAAACTCTCAGACATAGTTTAAAATTCAAATAACTAAAATAGAAAAAGATAGAAAGAAAAGAGATAGTCGGTCCGCGCCAAATAATCTCAAGAAGGCCGGACTAGGTCGGACTAGCACCAAGCAAAGATGAACCTATGGATCACGAACCTCATTAAAAACCTTCCTTTGGAAAACCACTTGGGAAAAACCAAAGGCAAGGGAAAAAGAGTGTAGGTGAGCCATAGGGCTTGATACTAGCCATCCCGGACATGAACCAAGACCAACGTGGCCGCGGTATCACTTACGTCGGAGTGACCCCTATGAACCAAAGCTTGTCGTAGCAATGTTCCAACTGTGTGAATGAGTTCCTTAGTCTTAGAACGAATCTTAGAACCAACTAGCACTTCCTTGGCCGAACAAGATCGCGTCGTAGCTCCACTTGGTTCATCCGTAGCTTCCTTCTCGGCCAGTTCCAACGATTCCTCAACCAGCTCCCACCTTTTCTCGACCGGGTCCAACATTTCCTCGGCCATCAGCATTCTATCCCGGACACTATCCATTCTCGTATCAGGCTCCCCCAGTTGAAAAGGATTTGTCCTCAAATCCGGAATATCTGCCACAAAAGGAATCAAATCAGAAACGTTGAAGGTTGAGCTGATAACGTACTTACCTTGTAAATCAAGTTTGTAGGCATTAAGTCCAATCTTCTTTAGGATTCTGAATGGACCATCGACTCGAGGCATGAGCTTTGAATGCTACTTCTTGTCATCCTTTGTTTGCTTTTGTTGCATATTGTTCAGTTCGTCTCTCTATATTGGCACGGGCTTTCTCATGGATCCTCCTGACCAGTTCCGCCTTTTTCTGTCCATCCACATTAGCTCTTTCGCTCAAAGGTAAAGGGGTTAGATCCATAGGAGACAAGGGGTTAAAACCATAAACAATTTCAAAGGGTGAATACTTAGAGGCAGAATGCATGGAATGATTATATGCAAACTCTACATGCGGCAAACATGCTTCCCAAGTGTTCAAATTACTTTTTATCAAAGCTCGCAACAAGGTCGATAAACTTCTATTAACTACTTCAGTTTGTCCATCAGTTTGCGGATGACAAGTAGTGGAGAATAACAACTTAGTTCCTAGCTTAGACCACAAAGTTTTCCAAAAGTAACTCAGAAACTTAGTGTCTCTATCAGAAACTATGGAGCTAGGCATACCATGCAAACGAACAATCTCTTTGAAAAACAGGTTAGCCACATGAGATGCATCATCAGTTTTGTTACAAGCAATGAAGTGAGCCATTTTTGAGAACCTATCAACCACAACAAAGATTGAATCCTTCCCATTCCTAGTCATCGGCAACCCTAACACAAAATCCATAGAAATGTCAGTCCAGGGATGATGAGGAATAGGCAAAGGAGTATACAAACCGTGAGGTTGGACTTTAGACTTTGCTTCTTTACAGTTAACACATCTTTTACAGATTCGTTCAACATCCTTTTTCATGTGCGGCCAATAGAAATGGTCTTGTACCACCTTCAAGGTCTTGGTTACTCCGAAGTGCCCCATTAAACCCCCTGCATGTGCTTCTCTAACAAACAACTCTCGAGTAGAACAGTTAGGCACACACAAACGATTATCATTAAACAAGAAGCCTTTAAGTTTATAAAACCGACCAGAAGCATGATTTTCACACTTTTTAAACATTTCTTTAAAATCAGGATCATTTTGATAAAGCTCTTTCAATTGCTCAAATCCTAGCAGTTTAGTTTCAAGAGTAGAAAGTAGAGTGTACCTCCGGGATAAGGCGTCTGCAACTATATTTTCCTTACCTTGCTTATACTTGATGACGTAAGGAAAAGTTTCAATGAATTCAACCCACCTTGCATGTCTTTTGTTGAGCTTTTGCTGTCCTTTTAAAAACTTGAGGGATTCATGGTCAGTATGAATGACAAACTCCTTGGGCCATAGATAATGTTGCCATGTTTGTAACGCTCGGACCAGGGCATAAAGTTCCTTGTAGTAAGTTGGGTAGTTTAGCATTGCTCCTCCGAGTTTCTCGCTAAAGTAAGCTATTGGCCTTTGGTCTTGCATTAGAAAAGCTCCAATACCTATCCCTGATGCATCACACTCAACCTCAAAAGTTTTAGAGAAGTTAGGCAATATTAGTAAAGGCGCATGTGTAAGCTCATTTTTAAGTCGTTGAAATGCAACTTCTTGAGCTTCTTCCCATTTGAACCCAACTTCCTTTTTGATGACTTCCGTAAGAGGTGCTGCTATGGTACTCAAATTCTTAACAAACCGGCGATAAAACCCTGCAAGGCCGTGGAAGCTTCTCACTTCTCCTACAGTCTTTGGACTTGGCCATTCTTTGATCGCTTTAATCTTCTCTTCATCAACCTTTACTCCCTCTGCACTCACAACAAAACCTAAAAACACAAGGTTATCCGTACAAAAAGTACACTTCTTTAAGTTAACACCTTTTCTAGATGCTGAACATGCTCCTCTAAACCTTTGCTATAAACCAGAATATCATCAAAGTATACCACCACAAAATGTCCAATGAAAGCCCTAAGAACATGATTCATCAACCTCATGAATGTACTAGGTGCATTAGTTAACCCAAAAGGCATAACTAGCCATTCATACAACCCATGCTTAGTCTTAAAGGCAGTTTTCCATTCATCTCCTTCTTTCATCCTAATTTGGTGGTATCCACTTTTAAGATCAATTTTAGAAAATATGCTAGAACCATGTAACTCATCAAGCATATCATCTAATCTAGAAATAGGATGTCGATACTTAACCGTGATATTATTGACTGCCCTACAATCGACACACATCCGCCAGCTTCCATCCTTTTTAGGAACAAGTAACACAGGCACTGCACAAGGACTCATACTCTCTCGGATATGTCCTTTCTCCATCAATTCATCCACTTGTTTCTGTAGTTCTTTAGTTTCCACAGGGTTAGTCCTATAAGCTGGTCGGTTGGGAAGCGTAGCACCCGGGACAAAATCAATCTGATGCTCTATTCCTCGTACTGGTGGAAGTCCTGGTGCACTATCTTCTGGAAAAACATCCTGAAATTCCTGCAAAAGTTCATTCATTTCACTCGGCAAAACCGGTGCAAGGTCAGTTAGGCTAGTGAGAGCCTCCTTGTAAATAAACAAGAGAACAGTTTGTTCAGAAAGTATAGCTTTCTTAACCACTTCAGCTTTGGCAAAGAAGTTTGATGGTTTCACCCGGCTTACTGTTTGGGATGCTAAATGGATCTGATCTTGATACACTTCTTGAGGTGATAGCGGAACCAAGACTGTCTTTCTCCCGTTGTGCTCAAAAGAGTATTTGTTAGCAAATCCTTCGTGTTTAACCCTCCTGTCGAACTGCCACGGTCTCCTTGGGAGAATATTTCCAGCTTCCATCGGCAAGATGTCGCACACAACTTCATCCTGATATCCCCCAATTGCTATAGGAACTGTAACTTGCTGTTTGACCCGTAGCTCTCCAGTTTCGTTAAGCCAATGAATATCATAAGGACTTGGATGTTCTCTGACTTCTAACCCCAGTTTCTGCACCATAGTCTCGCTAGCCACACTAGTACAGCTTCCCCCATCGATGATGAGACTACACAACTTCCCGTTCACATGACATCGCGTGTGGGATAAGTTTTCCCTTTGATCCTCAGTTTCAGGTTGAAGGCACAAGGCTCTCCGTGATACCAAAATCTCTTGTCTTATTCGAGTCTTGGTTTTGACTACAGAGTCTGATGCAATCTTCTGATACCACGATCTGTTCCCTGTTTCTATCATATGATCAAACCTGTCGGAAATGGTTTTTGTGAGAACGCTGTTGTGAACTTGGAGCATCACTTGATAAGGTTCCGACATCTTTTCCCTGAAACAACACACAAGAATACACCAGTAAAGAGTCCTTTTGAAGATCGAATTGACCTTAAATCATAAGAACACGAAAATGACTCTTGGTATCCTATTTTCTCAGAAGAACACAAAACGCCACTGTGGAAGTCGATCGGACACGAAAAATATCAAAAAACTTCAGAAAATTCCCAAACCAATTTTAACAAATACTAGACTCATCGTAGATTTATTTGCAATTGATTTCACAATTTTTACACTAGCCAATATTTAAATAAAATTCGAACAAGTTGGGACAAAAACCACTTAACTTCTCGATGTTGCTCTGATACCACTTGATACGATTCTGGGTGGAGAATCGTGTCCCAATCTCTCACCGGAAGCTAAGATGACAAGTTTAGACTCCAGGCTTGAGCAGCAAGCTGTTCTAGAGTTTTGGATGGGAGGATAGAGGCCACGAGAGGATGCGGAAGGCCTCTTGATAAGTCTGGTCCGAACAATCTAATCACTAGAATTGTTCTTGGGTTTCTATTTCGAATCACTCGAAAGAGAAAAAAAGATTTTTATTAAAAATTTGGTTAAGAAATTACATAAGAGTCTCAGAGAATATAAAGAAGAGAGAAGACGAAGAGGAGAAGAGAGGAGGAGCGGAGGGAGTTAATGCTCGGTGAGTTTCGAGACATGCCTCGGAAACTCACCAAAGACCAACTCAAAATAAACACACAACTGAAGTCTCACGCAAATAAAACTCTCAGACATAAGTTTAAAATTCAAATAACTAAAATAGAAAAAGATAGAAAGATAAGAGATAGACGGGCCGCGCCAAATAATCTCGAGACGGCCGGACTAGGTCGGACTAGTGCCAAGCAAAGATGAACCTATGGACCACGAACCTCATTAAAAACCTTCATTTGGAAAACCACTTGGGAAAAACCAAAGGCAAGGGAAAAAGAGTGTAAGTGAGCCATAGGGCTTGACACTAGTCTTCCCGGACATAAACCATGACCAACGTGGCCATGGTATCACGTACGTCCGAGTGACCCCTTTGAACCAAAGCTTGGCGTAACAAGGTTCCAACTGTGTGAATGAGTTCCTTAGTCCTAGAACGAGTCATTATCCCAACTAGCACTTCCTTGGCCGAACAAGAACGCGTGATGCGAGAATGGATAGCGACCAGGAGGAACAGCCGATGGCCGAGGAAATGTTGGATCCGGTAGAGGACACGTTCGGACCGGTCGAGGAGAAAGCTCCGATGAGCCACTTAGAGCTAGGACACGATCTTGGTTTAAATTATCACACAAACATAATCTCTCAGACATAAGTTTAAATTCAAAATAACAAAAATAGAAATAAGATCGAAAGATAAGAGATGGGACGCGCCAAATGATCTCGAGACGGGCCGGACTAGGTCGGACCATTGCCAAGCAAAGATGTACCTATGGACCACGAACCTCATTAAAAACCTTCCTTGGAAAACCACTTGGGAAAAATCAAAGGCAAGGGAAAAAGAGTGTAAGTGAGCCATAGGGCTTGACACTATTCTTCCCAAACGTGAACAACGACCAAGGTGGCCGCGGTACCACATATGTCCGAGTGACCTCTTTAAGCCAATGCTTGACGTAGCAAGACTCCAACAGTATGGTTAAGCTCCTTAGTCCTATAGCGAGTCATAGAACTAGCTGGTACGTTCAAGACTTCCTTGGCCGTCCAAGAACGAGTCCTAGCTCCAAGTGGCTCATCCGTAGCTTCCTTCTCGACCGGTTCAAGCAATTTCTCGGCCATTGGCTTCCAATCCTGGCCGCTATCCATTATCACATCAATGATGCTCTTTGAGCATACCAAACCGCGTACAAGACGCCATTAGGTACAACCCCCTTTCATATTGTCTATGGTAAATGATACGAGAATGGATAGTGTCCGGGATAGAATGCTGATGGCCGAGGAAATGTTGGACCCGGTCGAGAAAAGGTGGGAGCTGGTCGAGGAATCATTGGAACTGGCCGAGAAGGAAGCTACGGATGAACCAAGTGGAGCTAGGACGCGATCTTGTTCGGCCAAGGAAGTGCTAGTTGGTTCTAAGATTCGTTCTAAGACTAAGGAACTCATTCACACAGTTGGAACATTGCTACGACAAGCTTTGGTTCATAGGGGTCACTCGGACGTAAGTGATACCGCGGCCACGTTGGTCTTGGTTCATGTCCGGGATGGCTAGTATCAAGCCCTATGGCTCACCTACACTCTTTTTCCTTTGCCTTTGGTTTTTCCCAAGTGGTTTTCCAAAGGAAGGTTTTTAATGAGGTTCGTGATCCATAGGTTCATCTTTGTGTTGTGTGTTTATTTTGAGTTGGTCTTTGGTGAGTTTCCGAGGCATGTCTCGAAACTCACCGAGCATTAACTCCCTACGCTCCTCCTCTCTTCTCCTCTTCGTCTCCTCTCTTCTTTATATCCTCTGAGACTCTTTTGTATTTTTCTTAACCCTCTTTTGAATAAAAATTATCTTTTCTCTATCTCTTTTTCGAGTGATTCGAATTAGAACCCAAGAACAATTCTAGTGATTAGATTGTTCGAACCAGACTTATCAAGAGGCCATCCGCATCCTCTCGTGGCGTCTATCCTTCCACCCAACTCTATATGAGCTTGCTGCTCAAGCCTGGAGTCTAAACTTGTCACTTTAACTTCCCAGTGAGAGATTGGGACACGATTCTCCACCCAGAATCGTATCAAGTGGTATCAGAGCAACATTGAGAAGTTAAGTGGTTTTCGCCCCAATTTGTTCGAATTTTAATTAAATATTGGCTCGTGCAAAAATTGTGAAATCAACTGCAAATCAATCTAGGATGAGTCTAGTATTTGTTAAAATTAGTTTGGGAATTTTCTGAAGTGTTTTGATATTTTTCGTAACCGATCGACTTCCACAGTCGCGTTTTGTGTTCTTCTGAGAAAATAGGATACCAAGAGTCATTTTCGTGTTCTTATAATTTAGGGTCAATTCGATCTTCAAAAGGAATCTTTACTGGTGTATTCTTGTGTGTTGTTGCAGGAAAAGGATGTCTGATCACAGTGGAACCAGCCGCAACAACAATCAACTCCTAATCGATGCTCTCACGGCAAAGATGGCTCGGTTGATGGATGAAAGATTTAGTGTTCTGCAAGAGCGAATTATTCCAGAGATGATTCGTGATGCTAGAGAATCTCAAGGAGCTAATACAGCAAGAAATGGTGAGGAAAATGTTCATCAAGCAAGGCAACAAGAAGAAGTTCTAAGAGCACCCCGGGAATTCAATCCAAGACCGCTTCCAAGGGAACCTGGAGATTTTGAAGCAGAGAATTATTACAGTGGCTCTTCTCATAGCAGTCATCAGAGGCATAGGCACATGAGAAATGAGAGGAACCAACCCCAGGATGGCTTTGGAGGACTCAATCTCCGCATACCTTCTTTTCAAGGGAAAAATGATCCGAGTGCTTACTTGGAGTGGGAAAAGAAGATTGAGTTGGTATTTGATTGTCAACATTACACTGAGGTGAACTGAGTTAAAGTGGCAGCTACTGAGTTCACTGACTATGCTTTGAGTTGGTGGGATCAGTTGGTTACGTCTAGAAGAAGAAACCATGAGTATCCGGTTTCTACTTGGAATGAGATGAAGACCATTATGCGAAAACGTTTTGTGCCTAGTTACTATAACCGGGAGTTGCATAATCAGCTTAGGAGACTTGTGCAAGGTAGTAGGAGTGTTGAGGATTACTACCAGGAAATGGAAACTTTGTTAATACAAGCTGATGTTCAAGAAGACCGAGAGGCTACTATGTCGAGGTTTCTAGGAGGTTTGCAGCGTGACATTCAAGATAGGTTGGAGATGCAGCCTCATGTTGATCTACAGGAAATGCTACACCAAGCTATACTCATTGAACAACAACTTAAGAGAAGAGGTCCTATACGGACTCAGTTTGGAGATGGAGGCAGTAGTTACTCAAGAGGTTATCCGAGAGAAGAAAAGCCGAGGGTACCAAGCGAAAGCAAGCAGCCGGCTATTTCAAACTCTGAAGCAAGAACTTATGGAGATAAAGGAAAGACTGAATCCAGAACCAGCAGAATCAAGTGCTACAAGTGTCAAGGAATGGGACACTATGCAAGTGAGTGTACCAACAAAAGGATAATGGTTCTAAAGGATAACGGCGAATATGAATCCGAGGATGAGCAACCAGAAGTTAAGCAGCTTGAAGATGAGAATGTTGAGTAACCAGCTAAGGGAGAGTTGCTAGTATCAGTAAGGACGCTCAGCATACAGTCTAAGTCCGAAGAGCAAGAACAAAGAGCTAACTTGTTTCACACGCGATGCCTTGTCAAAGGAAAAGTGTGCAGCCTTATCATTGACGGTGGAAGTTGTACAAATGTGGCTAGTGAAACAATGGTTAAGAAGCTGGGATTGGAGATTAAGAAGCATCCAAAGCCGTATGATCTTCAGTGGCTTAGCAAAGATGGAGAAATGAAAGTAAAGCACCAAGTGGAGGTTCCTATAGTAATCGGCAAATATGAAGATGAGATTTTGTGTGATGTTCTACCAATGGAAGCTGGACATATTTTGCTTGGCAGGCCGTGGCAATCTGACAGGAAGGTAGTTCATGATGGCTTTACCAACCGGCATACGTTCGAGTTCAAAGGAAGGAAGACTACTCTAGTGCCGATGTCACCACATGAAGTTTATCTTGATCAAGTTCGACTACAAGGAAAACAGGAACCGAGCAAGAAAGCCAATCATTTTGCTATGGCTAGGATAAGTGAAAGAAACAAACTTTGGGCTGAACCGAATTATTTTGGACTTGATGATACTTTTACTTGTTCGTTTAACTTTACACCGGTGCCACCGAGTGATTTTAAATCTTTGCAGGTTATAGGTGATGGACCGAGACCCAAAGATCAGTTCTACCACTACAGTGTGTCTCTAGGACCAAACAAAGCTCCACCATCTGGCCAAGACAAGGAGGCACCAAAGGAGCAAAACGAAGTCTTCAAGGATTATACTTCCGATTTGGGTACCAAATACTTTGCTTATGATGGCGAGAAGACTTTATACCTTTTTCAAGTCAAGGAAGAGAACCAGAACTGTGCAACCATCCAAGTCCAGTCCACGTACATTCCGGACCTAACAGGATTTCTTAAACTCTTTAAAATAGTTTCTAATGGCTTTAAATTGATGATAGTACAAGCCGGTCCTGTTGTAGATTCTCTATATTCTAATCAGGATTTTACTTATTGTTGTAACATGACAGGAACAAGGGACAGAGCTAAGGCTTACAAGGAACAGACGTTTGAAATGAAGAACAAAAACTCAACTAATGAAGTTCCATGTCATCGAACCTTTGTTCTAGACTACTTCCGTGACACAAACCTTGGAACCAATGGAGATCTTTGGAAAGTGTTCAGCTCCTCTGAAGCTCAAGAACGGGAACCAATCTCTCCATCCACTGCCAGCCCTAACACCGAATCTTCGCCTAAGCTTTTTCTTTAGCTTTCTCTTATGCTTAAATATTGTTATGTCCTTATCAAGTTTCTTTTCTTTTGGAAAACTAACTTGGCGTTGTTCTTGGCAGGTATTCCGGATTTGAGGACAAATCCTTTTAACCTGGGAGAGCCTGATACGAGAATGGATAGTGTCCGGGATAGAATGCTGATGGCCGAGGAAATGTTGGACCCGGTCGAGAAAAGGTGGGAGCTGGTCGAGGAATCGTTGGAACTGGCTGAGAAGGAAGCTACGGATGAACCAAGTGGAGTTAGGTCGCGATCTTCTTCGGACAAGGAAGTGCTAGTTGGTTCTAAGATTCGTTCTAAGACTAAGGAACTCATTCACACAGTTGGAACATTGCTACGACAAGCTTTGGTTCATAGGGGTCACTCGGACGTAAGTGATACCGCGGCCAGGTTGGTCTGAGAGTTTTATTTGTGTTGTGTGTTTATTTTGAGTTGGTCTTTGGTGAGTTTCCGAGGCATGTCTCGAAACTCACCGAGCATTAACTCCCTACGCTCCTCCTCTCTTCTCCTCTTCGTCTCCTCTCTTCTTTATATCCTCTGAGACTCTTTTGTATTTTTCTTAACCCTCTTTTGAATAAAAATTATCTTTTATCTATCTCTTTTTCGAGTGATTCGAATTAGAACCCAAGAACAATTCTAGTGATTAGATTGTTCGAACCAGACTTATCAAGAGGCCTTCCGCATCCTCTCGTGGCGTCTATCCTTCCACCCAACTCTAGATCAGCTTGCTTCTCAAGCCTGGAGTCTAAACTTGTCACCTTAACTTCCCAGTGAGAGATTGGGACACGATTCTCCACCCAGAATCGTATCAAGTGGTATCAGAGCAACATTGAGAAGTTAAGTGGTTTTCGCCCCAACTTGTTCGAATTTTAATTAAATATTGGCTAGTGAACAAATTGTGAAATCAACTGAAAATCAATATAGGATGAGTCTAGTATTTGTTAAAATTAGTTTGGGAATTTTCTGAAGTGTTTTGATATTTTTTCGTAACCGATCGACTTCCACAGTCGCGTTTTGTGTTCTTCTGAGAAAATAGGATACCAAGAGTCATTTTCGTGTTCTTATGATTTTAGGGTCAATTCGATCTTCAAAAGGAATCTTTACTGGTGTATTCTTGTGTGTTGTTGCAGGAAAAGGATGTCTGATCACAGTGGAACAAGCCGCAACAACAATCAACTCCTAATCGATGCTCTCACGGCAAAGATGGCTCGGTTGATGGATGAAAGATTTAGTGTTCTGCAAGAGCGAATTATTCCAGAGATGATTCGTGATGCTAGAGAATCTCAAGGAGCTAATACAGCAAGAAATGGTGAGGAAAACGTTCATCAAGCAAGGCAACAAGAAGAAGTTCTAAGAGAACCCCGGGAATTCAATCCAAGACCGCTTCCAAGGGAACCTGGAGATTTTGAAGAGAGAATTATTACAGTGGCTCTTCTCGTAGCAGTCATAGGAGGCACAGGCACATGAGAAATGAGAGGAACCAACCCCAGGATGGCTTTGGAGGACTCAAGCTCTGCATACCTTCTTTTCAAGGGAAAAATGATCTGAGTGCGTACTTGGAGTGGGAAAAGAAGATTGAGTTGGTATTTGATTGTCAACATTACACTGAGGTGAACCGAGTTAAAGTGGCAGCTACTGAGTTCACTGACTATGCTTTGAGTTGGTGGGATCAGTTGGTTACGTCTACAAGAAGAAACCATGAGTATTCGGTTTCTACTTGGAATGAGATGAAGACCATTATGCGAAAACGTTTTGTGCCTAGTTAATATTACCGGGAGTTGCATAATCAGCTTAGGAGACTTATGCAAGGTAGTAGGAGTGTTGAGGATTACTACCAGGAAATGGAAACTTTGTTGATACAAGCTGATGTTCAAGAAGACCGAGAGGCTACTATGTCGAGGTTTCTAGGAGGTTTGCAGCGTGACATTCAAGATAGGTTGGAGATGCAGCCTCATGTTGATCTACAGGAAATGCTACACCAAGCTATACTCATTGAACAACAACTTAAGAGAAGAGGTCCTATACGGACTCAGTTTGGAGATGGAGGCAGTAGTTACTCAAGAGGTTATCCGAGAGAAGAAAAGCCGAGGGTACCAAGCGAAAGCAAGCAGCCGGCTATTTCAAACTCTGAAGCAAGAACTTATGGAGATAAAGGAAAGACTGAATCCAGAACCAGCAGAATCAAGTGCTACAAGTGTCAAGGAATGGGACACTATGCAAGTGAGTGTACCAACAAAAGGATAATGGTTCTAAAGGATAACGGCGAATATGAATCCGAGGATGAGCAACCAGAAGTTAAGCAGCTTGAAGATGAGAATGTTGAGTAACCAGCTAAGGGAGAGTTGCTAGTATCAGTAAGGACGCTCAGCATACAGTCTAAGTCCGAAGAGCAAGAACAAAGAGCTAACTTGTTTCACACGCGATGCCTTGTCAAAGGAAAAGTGTGCAGCCTTATCATTGACGGTGGAAGTTGTACAAATGTGGCTAGTGAAACAATGGTTAAGAAGCTGGGATTGGAGATTAAGAAGCATCCAAAGCCGTATGATCTTCAGTGGCTTAGCAAAGATGGAGAAATGAAAGTAAAGCACCAAGTGGAGGTTCCTATAGTAATCGTCAAATATGAAGATGAGATTTTGTGTGATGTTCTACCAATTGAAGCTGGACATATTTTGCTTGGCAGGCCGTGGCAATCGGACAGGAAGGTAGTTCATGATGGCTTTACCAACCGGCATACGTTCGAGTTCAAAGGAAGGAAGACTACTCTAGTGCCGATGTCACCACATGAAGTTTATCTTGATCAAGTTCGACTACAAGGAAAACATGAACCGAGCAAGAAAGCCAATCATTTTGCTATGGCTAGGATAAGTGAAAGAAACAAACTTTGGGCTGAACCGAATTATTTTGGACTTGATGATACTTTTACTTGTTCGTTTAACTTTACACCGGTGCCACCGAGTGATTTTAAATCTTTGAAAGTTACAGGTGATGGACCGAGACCCAAAGATCAGTTCTACCACTACAGTGTGTCTCTAGGACCAAACAAAGCTCCACCATCTGGCCAAGACAAGGAGGCACCAAAGGAGCAAAACGAAGTCTTCAAGGATTATACTTCCGATTTGGGTGCCAAATACTTTGCTTATGATGGCGAGAAGACTCTATACCTTTTTCAAGTCAAGGAAGAGAACCAGAACTGTGCAACCATCCAAGTCCAGTCCACGGACATTCCGGACCTAACAGGATTTCTTAAACTCTTTAAAATAGTTTCTAATGGCTTTAAATTGATGATAGTACAAGCCGGTCCTGTTGTAGATTCTCTATATTCTAATCAGGATTTTACTTATTGGTGTAACATGACAGGAACAAGGGACAGAGCTAAGGCTTACAAGGAACAGACGTTTGAAATGAAGAACAAAAACTCAACTAATGAAGTTCCATGTCATCGAACCTTTGTTCTAGACTACTTCCGTGACACAAACCTTGGAACCAATGGAGATCTTTGGAAAGTATTCAGCTCCTCTGAAGCACAAGAACGGGAACCAATCTCTCCATCCACTTCCAGCCCTAACACCGAATCTTCGCCTAAGCTTTTTCTTTAGCTTTCTCTTATGCTTAAATATTGTTATGTCCTTATCAAGTTTCTTTTCTTTTGGAAAACTAACTTGGCGTTGTTCTTGGCAGGTATTCCGGATTTGAGGACAAATCCTTTTAACCTGGGAGAGCCTGATACGAGAATGGATAGTGTCCGGGATAGAATGCTGATGGCCGAGGAAATGTTGGACACGGTCGAGAAAAGGTGCGAGCTGGTCGAGGAATCGTTGGAACTGGCCGAGAAGGAAGCTACGGATGAACCAAGTGGAGTTAGGACGCGATCTTGTTCGGACAAGGAAGTGCTAGTTGGTTCTAAGATTCGTTCTAAGACTAAGGAACTCATTTACATAGTTGGAACATTGCTACGACAAGCTTTGGTTCATAGGGGTCACTCGGACGTAAGTGATACCGTGGCCACGTTGGTCTTGGTTCATGTCCGGGATGGCTAGTATCAAGCCCTATGGCTCACCTACACTCTTTTTCCCTTGCCTTTGGTTTTTCCCAAGTTGTTTTCCAAAGGAAGGTTTTTAATGAGGTTCGTGATCCATAGGTTCATCTTTGCTTGGTGCTAGTCCGGCCTTCTCGAGATTATTTGGCGCGGACTAACTATCTCTTTTCTTTCTATCTTTTTCTATTTTAGTTATTTGAATTTTAAACTATGTCTGAGAGTTTTATTTGTGTTGTGTGTTTATTTTGAGTCGGTCTTTGGTGAGTTTCCGAGGCATGTCTCGAAACTCACCGAGCATTAACTTCCTACGCTCCTCCTCTCTTCTCCTCTTCGTCTCCTCTCTTCTTTATAGCCTCTGAGACTCTTTTGTATTTTTCTCAACCATCTTTTGAATAAAAATTATCTTTTCTCTATCTCTTTTTCGAGTGATTCGAATTAGAACCCAAGAACAATTCTATTGATTAGATTGTTCGAACCAGACTTATCAAGAGGCCTTCCGCATCCTCTCGTGGCGTCTATCCTTCCACCCAACTCTAGATCAGCTTGCTGCTCAAGCCTGGAGTCTAAACTTGTCACCTTAACTTCCCAGTGAGAGATTGGGACACGATTCTCCACCCTGAATCGTATCAGTAAATCTTGTCACTTGTCTATTGAATGAGAGTACAAAGCCACTTGGGCCGTGAAAGAGCTGAACTTCAACTTGAAGACGGCCACCAAGAGGCGTTTGATTCAATTGAACGAGCTGGACGAGAGTCGTCACAATGCTTATGAAAACCAAGGCATATCACAGCAGAAAGATCATTCCAAAATCATTCGCCCCAAACGATCAGGTTTTACTCTTTAACTCTCAATTTAAGCTCTTTCCAGGAACGTTAAGATCAAGATGGTCGGGGCCATTCAAAATAAAAGAGGTCAGGCCATACGGAGGTGTAGTCTTTGTGAATGACAAAGGAGAATCGTTCACTGTCAATGGACAACGTCTTAAGCCATATCTAGCCGAGATTGGAAAAGACAAAAGTGCAACCGTAGCCTTGATCGACGCCCCAATCGCCTAAACCCTACACCACCGTCGAGCCAACGACGCTAAACATGTGTGCTAAGTGGGAGGCAACCCACTTGTAAGCATTCTCTTTCATATTTAGCTTTAGTATCTAGTTTTGCTTTTTTCGTTTTTGTTTTTGTTTTTGCATTTCACGTTTCGCGCCCGGACCGGGTCATGGCAAGTGTGACCGGTTGAGAGAACATAAGCCATACCAGTCACAACCGCCCGTGACCGGTGGCATGGAAAAGGACCGGACCAGTCATGGCCATTTGTGACCGGTGCCGAGCCGCGTCCTATCGTGTCCGACCTTGTGTCCTGGCCGCGTCCGACCGCGTCCGACCTCGTGCCAAGCCGCGTCCTATCTTGTCCGACCTTGTGTCCTGGACGCGTCCGGCCGCGTCCAACCTCGTGCCCAGCCACGTCCTACCGCGTCCGACCTCGTATCTAGCCGCGTCCTACCGCGTCCGACCTCTTATCCAGCCGCGTCCGACCTCTTATCTAGCCGCGTCCTATCGTGTCCGGCCGCGTCCAACCTCACGTCCGGCCAAGAACCCCTGTACCGCGACCTGGCCGCGACCTGTACCGCAACCTGTCCTGTCCCGAGTCACGACCTATCCGTGTCCCCAACCACGACCTGTGCCGAGCCAAGCCGCGACCTGTACTGCGACCTGCCGTGTCCCGTACCAAACGCACTATGGCCAAACAATCCGCAAGACTATTGATGGTTTTTATGTTTTTTCTCAGGGAGGATGCAAGTAGAGATTCACACCAAAACTTTGATGAATTAAGCCGAGTTCACTCGATGTCAAGCAAAAAGGATCAATGGTTAGTCACCAAACCACAATCGACCTATAAGACGAAAATCGAATTCTCAATTGAATCTAAGGAACATAACTCGATTATATCAAGGTGACATTTCCCTTGAACTCTAAATCCTTTTAATTTGATTTTTCATCCTCATCTCTTTCTTTTTCCCATCGAGGACGGTGTGATTTAAGTCTGGGGGGATGTTCCATCTTATACTAGTGCTAACTCTCTATTTTGTTGACTTGAGACCTTTTTCCCAAAACCAGTAGGGAATCATGATCCTATCTAACGGATGATCTTATTTGGATGAACACTCTTGTGACTCTTGATTATGCTTGACTACAAAACCGATTTGGAAAGACTATGAGCTGAGTCAACATTCCGAAAGTCTCTTTCCATTGGATAATAGGATGATCCAACGTTGTCTCTAACCCTTATTATAACCTAACCTGACTTTTCATTTCTCATTTAGGGGTTGGATATACATCGGACGAGACCTTTTCGAGCCACATATGACACTGCACTACTTCACAAAGTATGATTCCCCTCTCTCTTCCCTTCAGTACTGATACGAGAATGGATAGTGTCGGGGATAGAATGCTGATGGCCGAGGAAATGTTGGACCCGGTCGAGAAAAGGTGGGAGCTGGTCGAGGAATCGTTAGAACTGGCCGAGAAGGAAGCTACGGATGAACCAAGTGGAGCTAGGACGCGATCTTGTTCGGCCAAGGAAGTGCTAGTTGGTTCTAAGATTCATTCTAAGACTAAGGAACTCATTCACACAGTTGGAACATTGCTACGACAAGCTTTGGTTCATAGGGGTCACTCGGACGTAAGTGATACCGCGGCCACGTTGGTCTTGGTTCATGTCCGGGATGGCTAGTATCAAGCCCTATGGCTCACCTACACTCTTTTTCCTTTGCCTTTGGTTTTTCCCAAGTGGTTTTCCAAAGGAAGGTTTTTAATGAGGTTCGTGATCCATAGGTTCATCTTTGCTTGGTGCTAGTCCGACCTAGTCCGGCCTTCTCGAGATTATTTGGCGCGGACCGACTATCTCTTTTCTTTCTATCTTTTTCTATTTTAGTTATTTGAATTTTAAACTATGTCTGAGAGTTTTATTTGTGTTGTGTGTTTATTTTGAGTTGGTCATTGGTGAGTTTCCGAGGCATGTCTCGAAACTCACCGAGCATTAACTCCATGCGCTCCTCCTCTCTTCTCCTCTTCGTCTCCTCTCTTCTTTATATCCTCTGAGACTCTTTTGTATTTTTCTTAACCCTCTTTTGAATAAAAATTGTCTTTTCTCTATCTCTTTTTCGAGTGATTCGAATTAGAACCCAAGAACAATTCTAGTGATTAGATTGTTCAAACCAGACTTATCAAGAGGCCTTCCGCATCCTCTCGTGGCGTCTATCCTTCCACCCAACTCTAGATCAGCTTGCTGCTCAAGCCTGGAGTCTAAATTTGTCACCTTAACTTCCCAGTGAGTGATTGGGACACGATTCTCCACCCAGAATCGTATCAAGTACTCTAAAAAAAAAAAAAAAGAAAAAAAAAAAAGAAGAAAAGAAAAAGAAAAGAAAAGAAAGAAAACCGGATACAAGTTGATGTGACCGAGGAATAGAGTGAGCAAACCAGGGCATCTTTCGGAACCTCGCTGAGATTTGTATCCACAAAAAGAAAAGAAAAAGGGCAAGGGCGGATGTGACCGAGGGATATAGTGCGTAACCCCGTGCATCTTTCATAACCTCGCAGAAGCCTAAGTTTAAAGAAAAAGGAGCAAGAGATCGATAGAAAAAATAAAATGATACCCTAGAAAAGTAGGGAAAAATGCAAGAAAATGGAGAGGAAAGGAACCATACAAAGAATGTCTTGGCTTGGATTGGATCGACATGTCCTTTGGCTGATATCCCCTAAGTAAGACCACCTTTACTTTTTGCTTATTCTATGTAAAGAGATGACAATGGTGATTTCGAAAAGTCCTTTGGACCGTGGACTAAGAATAAAGGATGTTGAAGCTTCTTATGGGACAAGTACGTAAAGTTGGTTCTACGGTCAAGGCGACGAGGAATGCGAAGATGAGATTCCTACAGATAAGTGAGTTCCCGTGATTTTTAAAACCTCTTTTCCAAGACTTTACTTTCTTGTTTGCTTGAGGACAAGCAAAGTCTAAGTCTGGGGGAGTTGATAGCATCGTATTTTCACCTCTTTTAACTCTTATATTCTATTAATTTGAGATGAGATTGTTGTGATTTCATGCATAAGGGACTAGTTATCAAGTATTTTCAGTTTAAGAAGGTTTTAGAGATTCCAGGGTAAAATGCCAAGGAAAACCCGTTTTTAGACAGTTTCAGAATGCCAGAAGTATGACATATTTTAAAGGGCTTCCCAATACTCAATTTTAGAGTTCTCGGTGTCAATGGAAAGAAAAAAGTGTCAAGTTTCACGTCTAACAAGAATCAATCCATTCCCTTCAGCCGTTTGGGAGATATCGTCCGAGGAATGAAGCCCTGTCACCACCAGTCACAAGGGCCCGTGACCGGTCTCGGCCTTATTGGCACTACCGGCCTCTTCTCTTGTCACCACCGGTCACAAGGCTCATGACCAGTCCGAAGTTATGCGTCCAATGTTTCCTTAAGTGGCTCCCGAAGCCCAAAAAGCCCTAAACCGACCCTGAAGCCTATAAATACTCATTTAACCTATTTTTGGAGGTGTTCCTTCAAAACCCTAAGAAGATTTCGTGTGCCTCAGCCCCTACATTCAGAGACATATGAGAACCCTAAAGAGAAGCCTCACCACCGTTGAAGCTCCTCTTGCCGCTGCACCAAGTCTTTGAAGCCGCCACCTCTCTTCTCCTCTCATCTCTTCTCTCTAGTCTTTGTTCTCTAGTTGTTTAAGGAAGAAGATTCATCTCCTTTGTATCACAGAGAAGATCTCTAAACCCTTTTCTCATACTCTTATAAGTTTATTCAATCTATTATCCATTGCATTGATTTGCTTGAGTATGTGTGAGTAGTTTACTTTTGGGTTTAAGGGTTTCAAAGGGGATTCGTGTGCTCAATTTGTTAGGTTGTTAGATTCTGTAGTTATTCATATTTTTCCTTTGTTCTAGGCTTGTTCTTAATGCATATTTCTTGACTAGCTGACTAGTAATTGATCCTAGGCATTTCATAGCGTCATAAGTGTTGTAAACTCGCTTGAATCTAGTCTAGACGAGTTTAACCTGCGTGAGTTGAGTTATAGGTGATACGATTCTGGATGGAGAATCGTATTAAGTGGTATCAGAGCAACATTGAAAAGTTAAGTGGTTTTCGCCCCAAATTGTTCGAATTTTAATTAAATATTGGCTATTGAAAAAATTGTGAAATCAACTGAAAATCAATCTAGGATGAGTCTAGTATTTGTTAAAATTAGTTTGGGAATTTTCTGAAGTGTTTTGATATTTTTTCGTAACCGATCGACTTCCACAGTCGCGTTTTGTGTTCTTCAGAGAAAATAGGATACCAAGAGTCATTTTCGTGTTCTTATGATTTAGGGTCAATTCGATCTTCAAAAGGACTCTTTACTGGTGTATTCTTGTGTGTTGTTTCAGGAAAAGGATGTCTGATCACAGTGGAACCAGCCGCAACAACAATCAACTCCTAATCGATGCTCTCACGGCAAAGATGGCTCGGTTGATGGATGAAAGATTTAGTGTTCTGCAAGAGCGAATTATTCCAGAGATGATTCGTGATGCTAGAGAATCTCAAGGAGCTAATACAGCAAGAAATGGTGAGGAAAACGTTCATCAAGCAAGGCAACAAGAAGAAGTTC
This sequence comes from Barbarea vulgaris, assembly GCA_963667165.1. NCBI lineage: Eukaryota > Viridiplantae > Streptophyta > Magnoliopsida > Brassicales > Brassicaceae > Barbarea > Barbarea vulgaris. The sequence continues at coordinate 20,027,505 of OY763887.1, read as the reverse complement.
TAAGAGAACCCCGGGAATTCAATCCAAGACCGCTTCCAAGGGAACCTGGAGATTTTGAAGAGAGAATTATTACAGTGGCTCTTCTCGTAGCAGTCATAGGAGGCACAGGCACATGAGAAATGAGAGGAACCAACCCCAGGATGGCTTTGGAGGACTCAAGCTCTGCATACCTTCTTTTCAAGGGAAAAATGATCTGAGTGCGTACTTGGAGTGGGAAAAGAAGATTGAGTTGGTATTTGATTGTCAACATTACACTGAGGTGAACCGAGTTAAAGTGGCAGCTACTGAGTTCACTGACTATGCTTTGAGTTGGTGGGATCAGTTGGTTACGTCTACAAGAAGAAACCATGAGTATTCGGTTTCTACTTGGAATGAGATGAAGACCATTATGCGAAAACGTTTTGTGCCTAGTTAATATTACCGGGAGTTGCATAATCAGCTTAGGAGACTTATGCAAGGTAGTAGGAGTGTTGAGGATTACTACCAGGAAATGGAAACTTTGTTGATACAAGCTGATGTTCAAGAAGACCGAGAGGCTACTATGTCGAGGTTTCTAGGAGGTTTGCAGCGTGACATTCAAGATAGGTTGGAGATGCAGCCTCATGTTGATCTACAGGAAATGCTACACCAAGCTATACTCATTGAACAACAACTTAAGAGAAGAGGTCCTATACGGACTCAGTTTGGAGATGGAGGCAGTAGTTACTCAAGAGGTTATCCGAGAGAAGAAAAGCCGAGGGTACCAAGCGAAAGCAAGCAGCCGGCTATTTCAAACTCTGAAGCAAGAACTTATGGAGATAAAGGAAAGACTGAATCCAGAACCAGCAGAATCAAGTGCTACAAGTGTCAAGGAATGGGACACTATGCAAGTGAGTGTACCAACAAAAGGATAATGGTTCTAAAGGATAACGGCGAATATGAATCCGAGGATGAGCAACCAGAAGTTAAGCAGCTTGAAGATGAGAATGTTGAGTAACCAGCTAAGGGAGAGTTGCTAGTATCAGTAAGGACGCTCAGCATACAGTCTAAGTCCGAAGAGCAAGAACAAAGAGCTAACTTGTTTCACACGCGATGCCTTGTCAAAGGAAAGTGTGCAGCCTTATCATTGATGGTGGAAGTTGTACAAATCTCGCTAGTGAAACAATGGTTAAGAAGCTGGGATTGGAAATTAAGAAGCATCCAAAGCCGTATGATCTTCAGTGGCTTAGCAAAGATGGAGAATAGAAAGTAAAGCACCAAGTGGAGGTTCCTATAGTAATCGGCAAATATAAAGATGAGATTTTGTGTGATGTTCTACCAATGGAAGCTGGACATATTTTGCTTGGCAGGCCGTGGCAATCTGACAGGAAGGTAGTTCATGATGGCTTTACCAACCGGCATACGTTCGAGTTCAAAGGAAGGAAGACTACTCTAGTGCCGCTGTCACCACATGAAGTTTATCTTGATCAAGTTCGACTACAAGGAAAACAGGATCCGAGCAAGAAAGCCAATCATTTTGCTATGGCTAGGATAAGTGAAAGAAACAAACTTTGGGCTGAACCGAATTATTTTGGACTTGATGATACTTTTACTTGTTCGTTTAACTTTACACCGGTGCCACCGAGTGATTTTAAATCTTTGCAGGTTACAGGTGATGGACCGAGACCGAAAGATCAGTTCTACCACTACAGTGTGTCTCTAGGACCAAACAGCTCCACCATCTGGCCAAGACAAGGAGGCACCAAAGGAGCAAAACGAAGTCTTCAAGGATTATACTTCCGATTTGAGTGCCAAATACTTTGCTTATGATGGCGAGAAGACTCTATACCTTTTTAAGTCAAGGAAGAAAACCAGAACTGTGCAACCATCCAAGTCCAGTCCACGGACATTCCGGACCTAACAGGATTTCTTAAACTCTTTAAAATAGTTTCTAATGGCTTTAAATTGATGATAGTACAACCCGGTCCTGTTGTAAATTCTCTATATTCTAATCAGGATTTTACTTATTGTTGTAACATGACAGGAACAAGGGACAGAGCTAAGGCTTACAAGGAACAAACGTTTGAAATGAAGAACAGAAACTCAACTAATGAAGCTCCATGTCATCGAACCTTTGTTCTAGACTACTTCCGTGACACAAACCTTGGAACCAATGGAGATCTTTGGAAAGTGTTCAGCTCCTCTGAAGCTCAAGAACGGGAACCAATCTCTCCATCCACTGCCAGCCCTAACACCGAATCGTCGCCTAAGCTTTTTCTTTACCTTTCTCTTATGCTTAAATATTGTTATGTCCTTATCAAGTTTCTTTTCTTTTGGAAAACTAACTTGGCGTTGTTCTTGGCAGGTATTCCGGATTTGAGGACAAATCCTTTTCAACTGGGGGAGCCTGATACGAGAATGGATAGTTGTCCGGGATAGAATGCTGATGGCCGAGGAAATGTTGGACCTGGTCGAGAAAAGGTGGGAGCTGGTCGAGGAATCGTTGGAACTGGCCGAGAAGGAAGCTGCGAATGAACCAAGTGGAGCTAGGACGCGATCTTGTTCGGCCAAGGAAGTGCTAGTTGGTTCTAAGATTCGTTCTAAGACTAAGGAACTCATTCACACAGTTGGAACATTGCTACGACAAGCTTTGGTTCATAGGGGTCACTCGGACGTAAGTGATACCGCGGCCACGTTGGTCTTGGTTCATGTCCGGGATGTCTAGTATCAAGCCCTATGGCTCACCTACACTCTTTTTCCCTTGCCTTTGGTTTTTCCCAAGTGGTTTTCCAAAGGAAGGTTTTTAATGAGGTTCGTGATCCATAGGTTCATCTTTGCTTGGTGCTAGTCTGACCTAGTCCGACCTTCTCGAGATTATTTGGCGCGGACCGACTATCTCTTTTCTTTCTATCTTTTTCTATTTTAGCTATTTGAATTTTAAACTATGTTTGAGAGTTTTATTTGTGTTGTGTGTTTATTTTGAGTTGGTCTTTGGTGAGTTTCCGAGGCATGTCTCGAAACTCACCGAGCATTAACTCCATGCGCTCCTCCTCTCTTCTCCTCTTCGTCTCCTCTCTTCTTTATATTCTCTGAGACTATTATGTAATTCTTAACCATCTTTTTAATAAAAATTATCTTTTCTCTCTTCTTTTTCGAGTGATTCGAATCAGAACCCCAAGAACAATTCTAGTGATTAGATTGTTCGAACCAGACTTATCAAGAGGCCTTCCGCATCCTCTCGTGGCGTCTATCCTCCCATCCAACTCTAGATCAGCTTGCTGCTCAAGCCTGGAGTCTAAACTTGTCACCTTAACTTCCCAGTGAGTGATTGGGACACGATTCTCCATCCAGAATCGTATCAATAGGGCTTTACGAACTATCATTGAACTTGAACTTAATGCTAGGATATATGCGTATTTGCCTGCGATATTTGAGTAACAGAGTATATAGACTTTAGATAATTGATATTGTGATTTGCATATCCTTTATTCATCTGTGTTTCATAGTTCATGAACTCTAAGTTATTGGTTAGTTCCTAGTTTAATCACTTAGCTTATATTCGATCCATGATACCCAAAGAATTCCCTAAGGCCCGACACTTCATTTATTGATATTTACATTGTTTTTTTAGCTTTAATTGTGTTATTTTCAATTGTTACCAAAACCCCAATCCAGACCCCTCTTATTGTCTTATCCATATTCATCTCTATAAAATTCGTAACGTTATTTACAAGTCTCTGTGGGATTCGATCCTTAAATTCTACATACATTTTACTATGCACTTGCAGTAGTCGTTTGGTCTTTGAGGTAAAAGACTATGGATAGAGGCATTAGACTTACTGAAAGGACCCGTCCCGGACTCAACTACCAAGTCCGGATCCTTTCTTATACTTAACTCATTTTAGGGTATGATCCTTAGAAAAATTCGTTTGAGGTTGATTCCGTGATTCATTTTAAGAGTCATATGATAACATTAGAGATAAACAACAACAACCAGATTTCTTTATTTATATAACAAAGGATTCGATACAACTTAAGAGTTTGCATATAAGCTATTACAAGTTATATGATCCTAACTATCCGGTCCCATCACCACCCATCTTCCTGACTTTGAGTCCCGCCTAAGCCTGATCCTTCCTACGAACATTCTCTTTCCCCGAAAGCCACAAAGGCATAAGTAACCTTACTTCCTTACCGGAAAATGGATCAATGCATATGCAGATCATGAACGTTTCTTTGCCCAGTTTTCCTTTTAATCCCCCAAATATCGTTAGAACTTAACCGTTAGTCATATAGACAATACAAAGCAACAAGTCCGGGCATGGAAACCACGGTCTCGCACTTACCTTGGCAACACATATCAGTTCGATGATTGTCTGCGCTGTCTTTGGTACCGCCGATCCTACCGCTCGGCTTGATTCCTGCTTATTCCGACAATAATGCTTTATCGCCAAGATTCTTTATGTGTTCTTCCTTAGAATAATTCTCTGAGTTTTTATGTATGTGTCGTGATGTTTTTCTGCGAGTTCTAAGGGTCATTTTATAGTTTTCCTCAACATAAACCATTTTCGTAACCGCCTGGTCAGATTCAATGATTCTTTGGTAACCCGCTCAGCAGTTACTTAACCGTCCGTAACAAGCACTCGTTTGGTAGCCGACCTGGTAACTGCCTCGGACACTCCAGCTGCACCAGCTGACCTTCAGTCCGTCTAGCTGACCTTCAGTCTGTCCAGCTGCTTCAGCTGACCTTCAGTCCATCCAGCTATGTCGAGCTTCCCGGCAGCTGGTTCAGCTACGTCGAGCTACCCAGTCAGCTGGTTCTAAGGTTCACGAGCTTCTGCCGAGCTCAATCCAGATTCCCCTCTTTTTTTCGGACTAAGTCTCCGAATCCGCATCTTGTTGATATTTTTCCATCTTTTTAAACCATTCTGGAAAATCGGCCTTCATCTTATTTTCAATCTCCCAAGTGGCTTCTTCACGTCCAGAGCAATCCCACACGACCTTTATCATGGTGAACTTTTTCTTTCGAGTTCCTTTCTCCGTGCGGTCAATGATCCTTATTGGTTTTGCTTCCACTATTAAGTTACTTTTTAACCCGTTCGGTATATCCTTTACCACGTAGTCTTGGTCACTTAAACACTTTCGGAGTTGTGATACATGGAATACCTTGTGGAAAGCATCCAACCTTGGTGGTAATTCGAGTTTATAAGCCACCGCGCCTACTCGTTCTAACACCTTGTAAGGACCAACGTACCTTGGACTTAACTTCTTTTTCTTGGTAAACCGACCTTAACCATTGTAAGTAACTAGGTACACTAGGTCACCTACGTTAAACTCCAACTCCTTACGTCGCCTATCCGCATAGCTCTTTGTCCTATCTTGCGCTTCCTTTAGTTTTATCTTTAGGAATTTCATCTTGGCCGTTGTCTCATCCACAATGTCTGGCCCAAATAATCTCCTTTCTCCCACCGGTGTCCAACACAACGGTGTTCTACAAGCTTTACCGTATAATGCTTCGTTTGGTGACATTCCAATACTAGCTTGATAGCTATTATTGTAGGCGAATTCGACCAACGTTAAGTACTTCTCGCAACATATCTTATAGTGTTTGGATCGTTCTTTCAGATTGCCCATCTGTTTGTAGGTGATAGGCTGATACGAGAATGGATAGCGTCCAGGATGGAACGCTGATGGCCGAGGAAATGGTGGACCCGGTCGAGCAAACGCTGGAGCTGGTCGAGGAGACGCTTGATACGATTCTGGGTGGAGAATCGTGTCCTAATCTCTCACTGGGAAGTTAAGATGTCAAGTTTAGACTCCAGGCTTGAGCAGCAAGCTGATCTAGAGTTGGATGGAAGGATAGACGCCACGAGAGGATGCGGAAGGCCTCTTGATAAGTCTGGTTCGAACAATCTAATCACTAGAATTGTTCTTGGGTTTCTAATTCGAATCACTCAAAAGAGAAAAGAAAAAAAGATAATTTTTATTCAAAAGATGGTTAAGAAAATACATAAGAGTCTCAGAGAATATAAAGAAGAGAGGAGACGAAGAGGAGAAGAGAGGAGGAGCGCATGGAGTTAATGCTCGGTGAGTTTCGAGACATGCCTCGGAAACTCACCAAAGACCAACTCAAAATAAACACACAACGCAAATAAAACTCTCAGACATAGTTTAAAATTCAAATAACTAAAATAGAAAAAGATAGAAAGGAAAGAGATAGTCGGTCCGTGCCAAATAATCTCGAGAAGGCCGGACTAGGTCGGACTAGCACCAAGCAATGATGAACCTATGGACCACGAACCTCATTAAAAACCTTCCTTTGGAAAACCACTTGGGAAAAACCAAAGGAAAGGGAAAAAGAGTGTAGGTGAGCCATAGGGCTTGATACTAATCATCCCGGACATGAACCAAGACCAACGTGGCCGCGGTATCACTTACGTCCGAGTGACCCCTTTGAACCAAAGCTTGTCGTAGCAATGTTCCAACTGTATGAATGAGTTCCTTAGTCTTAGAACGAGTCATTGTCCCAACTGGTATGCTCAATGCTTCTGTGGCCGACCAAGATCGCGTCCTAGCTCCTAGTGGCTCATCCGGAGCTTTCTTCTCGACCGGTCCGAACGTGTCCTCGACTGGGTCCAACATTTCCTCGGCCATCGGCTGTTCCTCCTGGTCGCTATCCAATCTCGCATCAGGCTCCCCCAGTTGAAAAGGATTTGTCCTCAAATCCGAAATACCTGCCAAAAACAACGTCAAGTTAGTTTTCCAAAAGAAAAGAAACTTGATACGGGTATAACAATATTTAAGCATAAGAGAAAGGTAAAAGAAAAGCTTAGGCGAAGATTTGGTATGAGGGCTGGCAGTGAATGGAGAATATGTATTCGATCCGTGGGCTCCAGGGGTGCTGAACACTTTCCAAAGATCTTCCTTAGTTCCAAGCTTTGTATCACGGAAGTAGTCTAAAACAAAGGTTCGATGACATGGAGCTTCATTAGTTGAGTTTCTGTTCTTTATTTCAAACGTCTGTTCCTTGCAAGACCTAGCTCTGTCCTTTGATCCTGTCATATCACAATCATAAGAAAATTCTTGATTAGAAAATAGGAAATCTACAACAGGACCGGGTTGTACTATCATCAATTTAAAGCCATTAGAAACTATTTTAAAGAGTTTAAGAAATCCTGTTAAGTCCGGAATGTCTGCGGACTGGACTTGGATGGTTGCACAGTTCTGGTTCTCTTCCTTGACTTGAAAAAGGTATAGAGTCTTCTCGCCATCATAAGCAAAGTATTTGGCACTCAAATCGGAAGGATATTCCTTGAAGACTTTGTTTTGCTCCTTTGGTGCTTCCTTGTCTTGGCCAGATGGTGGAGCTTTGTTTGGTCCTAGAGACACACTGTAGTGGTAGAACTGATCTTTCGGTCTCGGTCCATCACCTGTAACCTGCAAAGATTTAAAATCACTCGGTGGCACCGGTGTAAGGTTAAACGAACAAGTAAAATTGTCATCAAGTCCAAAATAATTCGGTTCAGCCCAAGGTTTATTCTCTTTACTTATCTCAGCCATAGCAAAAGGATTGGCTTTCTTGTTTGGTTCCTGTTTGCCTTGAAGTCGAACTTGATCAATATAAACTTCATGCGGTGACATTGGCACTAGAGTGGTCTTCCTTCCTTTGAACTCGAACGTATGCCGGTTGGTGAAGCCATCATGAACTACCTTCCTGTCAGATTGCCACGGCCTCCCAAGCAGAATATGTCCAGCTTCCATAGGTAGTACATCACACAAAATTTCATCTTCATATTTGCCGATGACTATAGGGACCTCCACTTGATGTTTCACTTTCATTTCTCCATCTTTGCTAAGCCACTGAAGATCATACGGCTTTGGATGCTTCTTAATATCCAATCCCAGCTTCTTAACCATTGTTTCACTAGCCACATTTGTACAACTTCCACCGTCAATGATAAGACTGCACACTTTTCCTTTGACTAGGCATCGCGTGTGAAACAAGTTAGCTCTTTGTTCTTGCTCTTCGGACTTAGACTGTATGCTGAGCGTCCTTACTAATACTAGCAACTCTCCCTTAGCTGGTAACTCAACATTTTCATCTTCAGGATTCTCAACTTCTGGTTGCTCATCTTCGGATTCATACTCGCCATTATCTTTTAGAACCATTATCCTTTTGTTGGTACACTCACTCGCATAGTGTCCCATTCCTTGACACTTGTAGCACTTGATTCTGCTGGTTCTGGATTCAGTTTTTCCTTTATCTCCATAAGTTCTGGTTTCAGAGTTTGAAATAGCCGGTTGCTTACTTTCACTTGGTACCCTCGGCTTCTCTTCTCTTGGATAACCTCTTGTGTAACTACTACCTCCAGCTCCAAACGGAGTCCGTATAGGACCTCTCCTCTTAAGCTGCTGCTCTATTAGTATGGCTTGGTGTAGCATTTCCTGTAGATCAACATGAGGCTGCATCTCCAACCTATCTTGAATGTCACGCTGCAAACCTCCTAGAAACCTAGACATGGTAGCCTCTCGATCCTCTTGAACATCAGCTTGTATCAACAAGGTTTCCATCTCCTGGTAGTATTCCTCAACACCCTTACTACCTTGCACAAGTCTTCTAAGCTGGTTATGCAACTCACGGTAGTAGTAGCTAGGCACAAAACGTTTCCTCATGATAGTTTTCATCTCATTCCAAGTAGAAACCGGATACTCTTGGTTTCTTCTTCTAGACGTAACCAACTGATCCCACCAACTCAAAGCATAGTTAGTGAACTCAGTAGCTGCAACTTTAACTCAGTTCACCTCAGTGTAATGTTGACAATCAAATACCATCTCAATCTTCTTTTCCCATTCCAAATAAGCACTCGGATCATTTTTCCCTTGAAAAGAAGGTATACGGAGCTTGAGTCCTCCAAAACCATCCTGGGGCTGGTTCCTCTCATGTCTCATGTGCCTTTGCCTCCTATGATTACTACAAGAAGAGCCACTGTAATAATTCTCTGCTTCAAAATCTCCAGGTTCTCTTGGAAGCGGTCTTTGATTAATTGCCCGAGGTTCCCTTAGAACTTCATCTTGTTGTCTTGCTGGATGAATGTTTTCCTCACCATTTCTTGCTGTATGAGCTCCTTGAGATCCTCTAGCATCACGAATCATCTCTGGGAGAATTTGCTCCTGCAGAACATTGAATCTTTCATCCATCAATCGAGCCATCTTTGCCGTGAGAGCATCGATCAGGAGTTGATTGTTGTTGCGGCTTGTTCCACTGTGATCAGACATCTTTTTCCTGAAACAACACACAAGAATACACCAGTAAAGAGTACTTTTGAAGATCGAATTGACCCTAAATCATAGGAACACGAAAATGACTCTTGGTATCCTATTTTCTCAGAAGAACACAAAACGCGACTGTGGAAGTCAATCGGACACAAAAAAATATCAAAACACTTCAGAAAATTCCCAAACTAATTTTAACAAATACTAGACTCATCCTAGATTCATTTGAAATTGATTTCACAAATTTTGCACGAGCCAATATTTAATTAAAAGTCGAACAAGTTGGGGCGAAAACCACTTAACTTCTCAATGTTGCTCTGATACAACTTGATACGATTCTGGGTGGAGAATCGTGTCCCAATCTCTCACTGGGAAGTTAAGATGTCAAGTTTAGACTCCAGGCTTGAGCAGCAAGCTGATCTAGAGTTGGATGGGAGGATAGACGCCACGAGAGGATGCGGAAGGCCGCTTGATAAGTCTGGTTCGAACAATCTAATCACTAGAATTGTTCTTGGGTTTCTAATTCGAATCACTCGAAAGAGAAAAGAAAAAAAGATAATTTTAATACAAAAGATGGTTAAGAAAATACATAAGAGTCTCAGAGAATATAAAGAAGAGAGGAGACGAAGAGGAGAAGAGAGGAGGAGCGCATGGAGTTAATGCTCGGTGAGTTTCGAGACATGCCTCAGAAACTCACCAAAGACCAACTCAAAATAAACACACAACGCAAATAAAACTCTCAGACATAGTTTAAAATTAAAATAACTAAAATAGAAAAAGATAGAAAGGAAAGAGATAGTCGGTCCGCGCCAAATAATCTCGAGAAGGCCTGACTAGGTCGGACTAGCACCAAGCAATGATGAACCTATGGACCACGAACCTCATTAAAAACCTTCCTTTGGAAAACCACTTGGGAAAAACCAAAGGCAAGGGAAAAAGAGTGTAGGTGAGCGATAGGGCTTGATACTAATCATCCCGGACATGAACCAAGACCAACGTGGCCGCGGTATCACTTACGTCTGGGTGACCCCTTTGAACCAAAGCTTGTCGTAGCAATGTTCCAACTGTATGAATGAGTTCCTTAGTCTTAGAACGAATCATTGTAACGCTCAATGCTTCTGTGGCCAACCAAGATCGCGTCCTAGCTCCTAGTGGCTCATCCGGAGCTTTGTTCTCGACCGGTCCGAACGTGTCCTCGACCGGGTCCAACATTTCCTCGGCCATCGGCTGTTCCTCCTGGTCGCTATCCATTCTCGCATCAACGCTGGAACTGGTCGAGAAGGAAGCTACGAATGAGCCATTTTGTGTTAGGATGCGTTCTTGTGCGGCCAAGGAAGTGCTAGTTGGTTCTAAGACTCGTTCTAGGACTAAGTAACTCATTCATGCAGTTGGAGCCTTGCTACGTCAAGCTTTGGTTCAAAGGGGTCACTCGGACGCAAGTGATACCGCGGCCACCTTGGTAATGGTTCATGTCTGGGAAGATTAATGTCAAGCCCTATGGCTCACTTACACTCTTTTTCCCTTGCATTTGGTTTTTCCCAAGTGGTTTTCCAAAGGAAAGTTTTTAATGAGGTTCGTGGTCCATAGGTTCATCTTTGCTTGGCATTGGTCCGACCTAGTCCAGCCCGTCTCGAGAACTTAGGCGCGGCTCGTCTATCTCTTATCTTTCTATCTTATTTCTATTTTAGTTATTTGAATTTTAAACTTATGTCTGAGAGATTGTATTTGTGTGAGACTTCAGTCGTGTGATTATTTTCGAGTTGGTCTTTGGTGAGTTTCCGAGGCATGTCTCGAAACTCACCGAGCATTAACTCCGTCCGCTCCTCCTCTCTTCTCCTCTTCGTCTCCTCTCTTCTTTATATGTCTCTGAGACTCTTATATATTTTCTTAACCATCTTTTTTATAAAATCTCCTTTTCTCTTTCGAGTGATTCGAATCAGAAACCCAAGAACAATTCTAGTGATTAGATTGTTCGAACCAGACTTATCAAGAGGCCTTCCGCATCCTCTCGTGGCGTCTATCATCCCATCCAACTATAGAACAGCTTTCTGCTCAAGCCTGGAGTCTAAACTTGTCATCTTAGCTTCCCGGTGAGAGATTGGGACACGATTCTCCACCCAGAATCGTATCAAGTGGTATCAGAGCAACATCGAGAAGTTAAGTGGTTAGCATCCCAACTTGTTTGAATTTTAATTAAATATTGGCTCGTGAAAAATTGTGAAATCAATTGCATATGAATCTAAGATGAGTCTAGTATTTGTTAAAATTAGTTTGGGAATTTTCGGAAGTGTTTTAATATTTTTTCGTCACCGATCGACTTCCACAGTCGCGTTTAGTGTTCTTCTGAGAAAATAGGATACCAAGAGTCATTTTCGTATTCTTATGATTTAGGGTCAATTATATCTTCAAAATGACTCTTGACTGGTGTATTCTGTTGTGTTGTTTTTGGAAAAGGATGTCTGATCACAGTGGAACCAGCCGCAACAACAATCAACTTCTGATCGATGCTCTCACGGCAAAGATGGCTCGATTGATGGATGAAAGATTTAATGTTCTGCAAGAGCAAATTCTTCCAGAGATGATTCGTGATGCTAGAGGATCTCAAGGAGCTAATACAGTCAGAAATGATGATGGAAACGTTCATCACGCAAGGCAACAAAAAGAAGTTTTAAGGGAACCCCGGGAAATTAATCAAGGACCGCTTCCAAGAGAACCTGGAGATTTTGAAGCAGCGAATTATTACAGTGGCTCTTCTCGTAGCAGTCATAGGAGGCAAAGGCACATGAGACATGGGAGGAACCAGCCCCAGGATGGTTTTGGAGGCCTCAAGCTCCGTATACCTTCTTTTCAAGGGAAAAATGATCCGAGTGCTTACTTGGACTGGGAAAAGAAGATAGAGCTGGTGTTTGATGTCAACATTACACTGAGGTGAACCGAGTTAATGTTGCAGCTACCGAGTTCACTGACTATGCTTTGAGTTTGTGGGATCAGTTGGTGATACGATTCTGGGTGGAGAATCGTGTCCCAATCTCTCACTAGGAAGTTAAGATGTCAAGTTTAGACTCCAGGCTTGAGCAGCAAGCTGATCTAAAGTTGGATGGGAGGATGGACGCACGAGAGGATGCGGAAGGCCTCTTGATAAGTCTGGTTCGAACAATCTAATCACTAGAATTGTTCTTGGGTTTCTAATTCGAATCACTCGAAAGAGAAAAGAGAAAAGATAATTTTTAATAAAAAGATGGTTAAGAATTACATAAGAGTCTCAGAGAATATAAAGAAGAGAGGAGACGAAGAGGAGAAGAGAGGAGGAGCGCATGGAGTTAATGCTCGGTGAGTTTCGAGACATGCCTCGGAAACTCACCAAAGACCAACTCAAAATAAACACACAACGCAAATAAAACTCTCAGACATAGTTTAAAATTCAAATAACTAAAATAGAAAAAGATAGAAAGGAAAGAGATAGTCGGTCCGTGCCAAATAATCTCGAGAAGGCCGGACTAGGTCGGAGTAGCACCAAGCAATGATGAACCTATGGACCACGAACCTCATTAAAAACCTTCCTTTGGAAAACCACTTGGGAAAAACCAAAGGCAAGGTAAAAAGAGTGTAGGTGAGCCATAGGGCTTGATACTAATCATCCCGGACATGAACCAAGACCAACGTGGCCGCGGTATCACTTACGTCCGAGTGACCCCTTTGAACCAAAGCTTGTCGTAGCAATGTTCCAACTGTATGAATGAGTTCCTTAGTCTTAGAACGAGTCATTGTCCCAACTGGTACGCTCAATGCTTCTGTGGCCGACCTAGATCGCGTCCTAGCTCCTAGTGGCTCATCCGGAGATTTCTTCTCGACCGGTCCGAACGTGTCCTCGACCGGGTCCAACATTTCCTCGGCCATCAGCTGTTCCTCCTGGTCGCTATCCAATCTCGCATCAGGCTCCCCCAGTTGAAAAGGATTTGTCCTCAAATCCAAAATACCTGCCAAAAACAACGTCAAGTTAGTTTACCAAAAGAAAAGAAACTTGATACGGGTATAACAATATTTAAGCATAAGAGAAAGGTAAAAGAAAAGCTTAGGCGAAGATTTGGTATGAGGGCTGGCAGTGAATGGAGAATATGTATTCGATCCGTGGGCTCCAGGGGTGCTGAAAATTTTCCAAAGATCTTCCTTAGTTCCAAGCTTTGTATCACGGAAGTAGTCTAGAACAAAGGTTCGATGACATGGAGCTTCATTAGTTGAGTTTCTGTTCTTTATTTCAAACGTCTGTTCCTTGCAAGACCTAGCTCTGTCCTTTGATCCTGTCATATCACAATCATAAGAAAATTCTTGATTAGAAAATAGGAAATCCACAACAGGACCGGGTTGTACTATCATCAATTTAAAGCCATTAGAAACTATTTTAAAGAGTTTAAGAAATCCTGTTAAGTCCGGAATGTCAGCGGACTGGACTTGGATGGTTGCACAGTTCTGGTTCTCTTCCTTGACTTGAAAAAGGTATAGAGTCTTCTCGCCATCATAAGCAAAGTATTTGGCACTCAAATCGGAAGGATATTCCTTGAAGACTTTGTTTTGCTCCTTTGGTGCTTCCTTGTCTTGGCCAGATGGTGGAGCTTTGTTTGGTCCTAGAGACACACTGTAGTGGTAGAACTGATCTTTCAGTCTCGGTCCATCACCTGTAACCTGCAAAGATTTAAAATCACTCGGTGGCACCGGTGTAAGGTTAAACGAACAAGTAAAATTGTCATCAAGTCCAAAATAATTCGGTTCAGCCCAAGGTTTGTTCTCTTTACTTATCCCAGCCATAGCAAAATGATTGGCTTTCTTGTTTGGTTCCTGTTTGCCTTGAAGTCGAACTTGATCAATATAAACTTCATGCGGTGACATTGGCACTAGAGTGGTCTTCCTTCCTTTGAACTCGAACGTATGCCGGTTGGTGAAGCCATCATGAACTACCTTCCTGTCAGATTGCCACGGCCTCCCAAGCAGAATATGTCCAGCTTCCATAGGTAGTACATCACACAAAATTTCATCTTCATATTTGCCGATGACTATAGGGACCTCCACTTGATGTTTCACTTTCATTTCTCCATCTTTGCTAAGCCACTGAAGATCATACGGCTTTGGATGCTTCTTAATATCCAATCCCAGCTTCTTAACCATTGTTTCACTAGCCACATTTGTACAACTTCCACCGTCAATGATAAGACTGCACATGTTTCCTTTGACTAGGCATCGCGTGTGAAACAAGTTAGCTCTTTGTTCTTGCTCTTTGGACTTAGACTGTATGCTGAGCGTCCTTACTAATACTAGCAACTCTCCCTTAGCTGGTAACTCAACATTTTCATCTTCAGGATTCTCAACTTCTGGTTGCTCATCTTCGGATTCATACTCGCCATTATCTTTTAGAACCATTATCCTTTTGTTGGTACACTCACTCGCATAGTGTCCCATTCCTTGACACTTGTAGCACTTGATTCTGCTGGTTCTGGATTTAGTTTTTCCTTTATCTCCATAAGTTCGGGTTTCAGAGTTTGAAATAGCCGGTTGCTTACTTTCACTTGGTACCCTCGGCTTCTCTTCTCTCGGATAACCTCTTGTGTAACTACTACCTCCAGCTCCAAACGGAGTCCGTATAGGACCTCTCCTCTTAAGCTGCTGCTCTATTAGTATGGCTTGGTGTAGCATTTCCTGTAGATCAACATGAGGCTGCATCTCCAACCTATCTTGAATGTCACGCTGCAAACCTCCTAGAATCCTAGACATGGTAGCCTCTCGATCCTCTTGAACATCAGCTTGTATCAACAAGGTTTCCATCTCCTGGTAGTATTCCTCAACACCCTTACTACCTTGCACAAGTCTTCTAAGCTGGTTATGCAACTCACGGTAGTAGTAGCTAGGCACACAACGTTTCCTCATGATAGTTTTCATCTCATTCCAAGTAGAAACCGGATACTCTTGGTTTCTTCTTCTAGACGTAACCAACTGATCCCACCAACTCAAAGCATAGTTAGTGAACTCAGTAGCTGCAACTTTAACTCGGTTCACCTCAGTGTAATGTTGACAATCAAATACCATCTCAATCTTCTTTTCCCATTCCAAATAAGCACTCGGATCATTTTTCCCTTGAAAAGAAGGTATACGGAGCTTGAGTCCTCCAAAACCATCCTGGGGCTCGTTTGTCACGACCCGATCCCGGGAAAGTGGGGCATGGCTTTGTCATGGCCGAGAAACGGACCGAATGAATTAGCCGAATAAAAAGAGAGCTAAATGCTTGTGCTAACCAGCTTGGTAAGCTGTAGTAATGTCACAGCCGTGATCCGCAATAGGTCATAAGGCTGGACTTGGTCTGGGACAAAGGGGAATTCACGGATCAAGTCAGGGAAGTAACGGGAAAGCTAACGAAAGCTCAAGAGAGCTTGAGGAAGCTCGGAGTAGCTGCCATTTAGCTCAGCCTAGCTGGACTAGCTGCCGGGTAGCTCAAGCTAGCTGGACGGACTGTTCGGCAGTTGATTGGTTTGGTGAGCTGGGTGCCTAGCTAGGTATCTTCGATGGCTGGACGGTTATAAATGGCAGTTTGGCCGAACGGGTACGATTGGGGACGCATGTGGTAACTGCCCAGCAGTTACCAAACATTCAACGAATCCACCAAGCAGGTTAACCAAAATACAATGAATCTGGCTGTGACATAGAAACCGCCTAGTAACTGCCAATCTTCGAGGAAAACAATAAAAAGGAAGGCATTTGGCGTGACTTGGGACACAGAAGGGAAATTACCAAGGAAAATCCTGGAAAATACTAAGTCATTTCCAGAAGAAGGAAACGAATAGAGAATTGGCAACGATCTTAGCCGGGAAAGATTAAAGGAAACGGCCGAGCTAAACTGGCTAGGCGAGCTGGACAAGATGGATGAACTAGCTAGCTTAGCTGGAGTGATAGTTAGCTAGCTGGATGTAGCAGCTAGCTCAGCTGACCGGTAGCTCAACCAGCTCGGTGGACTGATTGAGAACTGACCGAGCTGGATGGACGGGACAGCTAGCTGCCGAGCTAGGTCAGGTACGGTAGCTGGGACATGGGCGGGTGGTCGTAGAACCAAGTAACTGACTGGTAACCGTCCAGAGCAGTTACCACCCGAACGGGTGCAATCCCAACCATTCATTAAACGAATGGCCGAGAATGAGCGAGAATAGGTGCGAGATTGGGAAGTTACACGACCACTTTTCCTATAAAAGGAAGGCATTTTCGTGGGTAACAACACATCCACACCCAGAACCCAGAGAGACAAATCTCATCTAAGGGAAAATCTCACCGGGAAAAAGGGAGAAAGCCACCATAAAGGCGAGATCGTGAATAACGGCTGGAGATAAGGCCGTAAGTTCGTCTAAAAGGGAAAAGAGGGAAATTATCCAGATTATCCAGATGACGGAGATTATCCAGATTATCCAGATTATCCAGATGACGGAGATCATCCAGATGACGGAGATCATCCAGATTATCCAGATGACGGAGATTATCCAGATTATCCAGATGATGGTGATTATCCAGATCATCCAGATCACCGAGATTATGCAGAATATCCAGAACATCCAGAACACACACGCCCAGAAGGGATGATCTTGTCCTAAGGTGAAATCTCACAGAGAACGAAAGAGAGAGACCACCGGAGGAATAAGGCGAGTTCACGGAACACGGTTACAGGCTGAACCGTAGTTCTATAAGGGAAAGGATGGGAAATGGACCAAGGATAGTCCGGGAAACTTAGGAATCTCGAGGAAACGAAGATTATCCTAAGGAGTCCAAACATGTTAACTACCGGCAGCACGGAGCATGGATAGCGACTCGGAAACGTGACTAACCCGGTAGCAACCAAAGGGCCGGGTAGAGATCGACTCAAAGTAGTGATCTAGGAATGGAGATATTTTCCGCATTGACGTATCCATGGTAAGACGGGGTACGAGATTTCGGATGGACCGGTAAGCTATGGGCTTGATCGGCCACCGGGAACTAAAGGGCACGAAAGTCCCCTCATCCTATCGTATACTTAGCCAATGGGGATGGTTGGTTGTATGGCTAAGTAACGAAGTGATGGGGTACTACGTGGTGTCAAATACTGCAGGGTAAGGTGAACGTACTACCAGTTAGCCAGGCAGAACCTACCGGCGTACTCTGGGAACGATTGGACGTTACAAGGAACGGTTCGAGGAAGGCTTACCGTATGTTGGCCAAGGTATGTAAACAAATCTATCTTACTGGTGAAGTTAGATGTCTTGGAATTGACCATTGGATAAAGAGAAAGAAATATGCAATCGTTAGACTTAGAATGGTTAGCGAACAAATTGAATGACTTGACCGAGTTAAGGATCGATCGTAAGCCCACGGAAAAGACGATGAATCCGGTGCTAAGTAATGGTTGGAATTAGACCAAGGAGTGAAGGTTTCCGCTGCGTAAGAAAGGGTAAAGGAATAGCCTAAGACATTTCTAAAAGAATAAGGAAAAATTCAAAGGGGTTCGGCCGTGAGAAGGCACAAACTCGGAATCCTTGTATCCGGACGCCGGAGCGTCCGGGACGGGATGTTACATGGTTCCTCTCATGTCTTATGTGCCTTTGCCTCCTATGACTACTACAAGAAGAGCCACTGTAATAATTCTCTGCTTCAAAATCTCCAGGTTCTCTTGGAAGCGGTCTTTGATTAATTGCCCAAGGTTCCCTTAGAACTTCATCTTGTTGTCTTGCTGGATGAACGTTTTCCTCACCATTTCTTGCTGTATGAGCTCCTTGAGATCCTCTAGCGTCACGAATCATCTCTGGGAGAATTTGCTCCTGCAGAACATTGAATCTTTCATCCATCAATCGAGCCATCTTTGCCGTGAGAGCATCGATCAGGAGTTGATTGTTGTTGCGGCTGGTTCCACTGTGATCAGACATCTTTTTCCTGAAACAACACACAAGAATACACCAGTAAAGAGTACTTTTGAAGATCGAATTGACCCTAAATCATAAGAACACGAAAATGACTCTTGGTATCCTATTTTCTCAGAAGAACACAAAACACGACTGTGGAAGTCAATCGGACACAAAAAAATATCAAAACACTTCAGAAAATTCCCAAACTAATTTTAACAAATACTAGACTCATCCTAGATTCATTTGCAATTGATTTCACAAATTTTGCACGAGCCAATATTTAATTAAAAGTCGAACAAGTTGGGGCGAAAACCACTTAACTTCTCAATGTTGCTCTGATACAACTTGATACGATTCTGGGTGGAGAATCGTGTCCCAATCTCTCACTGGGAAGTTAAGATGTCAAGTTTAGACTCCAGGCTTGAGCAGCAAGCTGATCTAGAGTTGGATGGGAGGATAGACGCCACGAGAGGATGCGGAAGGCCGCTTGATAAGTCTGGTTCGAACAATCTAATCACTAGAATTGTTCTTGGGTTTCTAATTCGAATCACTCGAAAGAGAAAAGAAAAAAAGATAATTTTAATTCAAAAGATGGTTAAGAAAATACATAAGAGTCTAAGAGAATATAAAGAAGAGAGGAGACGAAGAGGAGAAGAGAGGAGGAGCGCATGGAGTTAATGCTCGGTGAGTTTCGAGACATGCCTCAGAAACTCACCAAAGACCAACTCAAAATAAACACACAACGCAAATAAAACTCTCAGACATAGTTTAAAATTAAAATAACTAAAATAGAAAAAGATAGAAAGGAAAGAGATAGTCGGTCCGCGCCAAATAATCTCGAGAAGGCCGGACTAGGTCGGACTAGCACCAAGCAATGATGAACCTATGGACCACGAACCTCATTAAAAACCTTCCTTTGGAAAACCACTTGGGAAAACCCAAAGGCAAGGGAAAAAGAGTGTAGGTGAGCCATAGGGCTTGATACTAATCATCCCGGACATGAACCAAGACCCACGTGGCCGCGGTATCACTTACGTCCGGGTGACCCCTTTGAACCAAAGCTTGTCGTAGCAATGTTCCAACTGTATGAATGAGTTCCTTAGTCTTAGAACGAGTCATTGTAACGCTCAATGCTTCTGTGGCCGACCAAGATCGCGTCCTAGCTCCTAGTGGCTCATCCGGAGCTTTCTTCTCGACCGGTCCGAACGTGTCCTCGACCGGGTCCAACATTTCCTCGGCCATCGGCTGTTCCTCCTGGTCGCTATTCATTCTCGCATCAACGCTGGAACTGGTCGAGAAGGAAGCTACGAATGAGCCATTTCGTGTTAGGATGCGTTCTTGTGCGGCCAAGGAAGTGCTAGTTGGTTCTAAGACTCGTTCTAGGACTAAGGAACTCATTCATGCAGTTGGAGCCTTGCTACGTCAAGCTTTGGTTCAAAGGGGTCACTCGGACGCAAGTGATACCGCGGCCACCTTGGTAATGGTTCATGTCTGGGAAGATTAATGTCAAGCCCTATGGCTCACTTACACTCTTTTTCCCTTGCCTTTGGTTTTTCCCAAGTGGTTTTCCAAAGGAAGGTTTTTAATGAGGTTCGTGGTCCATAGGTTCATCTTTGCTTGGCATTGGTCCGACCTAGTCCAGCCCGTCTCGAGAACTTAGGCGCGGCTCGTCTATCTCTTATCTTTCTATCTTATTTCTATTTTAGTTATTTGAATTTTAAACTTATGTCTGAGAGATTGTATTTGTGTGAGACTTCAGTCGTGTGATTATTTTCGAGTTGGTCTTTGGTGAGTTTCCGAGGCATGTCTCGAAACTCACCGAGCATTAACTCTCTCCGCTCCTCCTCTCTTCTCCTCTTCGTCTCCTCTCTTCTTTATATGTCTCTGAGACTCTTATATATTTTCTTAACCATCTTTTTTATAAAATCTCCTTTTCTCTTTCGAGTGATTCGAATCAGAAACCCAAGAACAATTCTAGTGATTAGATTGTTCGAACCAGACTTATCAAGAGGCCTTCCGCATCCTCTCGTGGCGTCTATCATCCCATCCAACTCTAGAACAGCTTGCTGCTCAAGCCTGGAGTCTAAACTTGTCATCTTAGCTTCCCGGTGAGAGATTGGGACACGATTCTCCACCCAGAATCGTATCAAGTGGTATCAGAGCAACATCGAGAAGTTAAGTGGTTTTCATCCCAACTTGTTTGAATTTTAATTAAATATTGGCTCGTGAAAAATTGTGAAATCAATTGCATATGAATCTAAGATGAGTCTAGTATTTGTTAAAATTAGTTTGGGAATTTTCGGAAGTGTTTTAATATTTTTTCGTCACCGATCGACTTCCACAGTCGCGTTTAGTGTTCTTCTGAGAAAATAGGATACCAAGAGTCATTTTCGTATTCTTATGATTTAGGGTCAATTCTATCTTCAAAATGACTCTTGACTGGTGTATTCTGTTGTGTTGTTTTTGGAAAAGGATGTCTGATCACAGTGGAACCAGCCGCAACAACAATCAACTTCTGATCGATGCTCTCACGGCAAAGATGGCTCGATTGATGGATGAAAGATTTAATGTTCTGCAAGAGAAAATTCTTCCAGAGATGATTCGTGATGGTAGAGGATCTCAAGGAGCTAATACAGTCAGAAATGATGAGGGAAACGTTCATCATGCAAGGCAACAAAAAGAAGTTTTAAGGGAACCCCGGGAAATTAATCAAGGACCGCTTCCAAGAGAACCTGGAGATTTTGAAGCAGCGAATTATTACAGTGGCTCTTCTCGTAGCAGTCATAGGAGGCAAAGGCACATGAGACATGAGAGGAACCAGCCCCAGGATGGTTTTGGAGGACTCAAGCTCCGTATACCTTCTTTTCAAGGGAAAAATGATCCGAGTGCTTACTTGGACTGGGAAAAGAAGATAGAGCTGGTGTTTGATGTCAACATTATACTGAGGCGAACCGAGTTAATGTTGCAGCTACTGAGTTCACTGACTATGCTTTGAGTTGGTGGGATCAGTTGGTGATACAATTCTGGGTGGAGAATCGTGTCCCAATCTCTCACTGGGAAGTTAAGATGTCAAGTTTAGACTCCAGGCTTGAGCAGCAAGCTGATCTAGAGTTGGATGGGAGGATAGACGCCACGAGAGGATGCGGAAGGCCTCTTGATAAGTCTGGTTCGAACAATCTAATCACTAGAATTGTTCTTGGGTTTCTAATTCGAATCACTCGAAAGAGAAAAGAGAAAAGATAATTTTTAATAAAAAGATTGTTAAGAATTACATAAGAGTCTCAGAGAATATAAAGAAGAGAGGAGACGAAGAGGAGAATAGAGGAGGAGCGCATGGAGTTAATGCTCGGTGAGTTTCGAGACATGCTTCGGAAACTCACCAAAGACCAACTCAAAATAAACACACAACACAAATAAAACTCTCAGACATAGTTTAAAATTCAAATAACTAAAATAGAAAAAGATAGAAAGAAAAGAGGATAACGGTCCGCGCCAAACAATCTCGAGACGGCCGGACTAGGTCGGACTAGCACCAAGCAAAGATGAACCTATGGACCACGAACCTCATTAAAAACCTACCTTTTAAAAACCACTTGGGAAAAACCAAAGGCAAGGGAAAAAGAGTGTAGGTGAGCCATAGGGCTTGATACTAGCCATCCCGAACATGAACCAAGACCAATGTGGCCGCGGTATCACTTTCGTCCGGGTGACCCCTATGAACCAAAGCTTGTCGTAGCAATGTTCCAGCTGTATTAATGAGTTCCTTAGTCTTAGTACGAGTAATTGTCTCAACTAGAACTTCCTTGGCCGAACAAGAGCGCTTCCTAACACCACATGGCTCATCCGTAGCTTCCTTCTCGACCAGCTCGAACGTGTCCTCGACCGGGTCCAACATTTCCTCGGCCATCGGCTGTTCTTCCGGGTCGCTATCCATTCTCCCATCAGGCTCCCCCAGTTGAAAAGGATTTGTCCTCAAATCCGGAATACCTGCCAAGAACAACGTCAAGTTAGTTTTCCAAAAGAAAAGAAACTTGATAAGGACATAACAATATTTAAGCATAAGAGAAAGGTAAAGGAAAAGCTTAGGCGAAGATTCGGTGTGAGGGCTGGTAGTGGGTGGAAAATATGGATTCTGTCCGTGGACTCCAGAGGTGCTGAACACTTTCCAAAGATCTCCCTTAGTTCCGAGCTTTGTATCATGGAAGTAGTCTAGAACAAAGGTTCGATGACATGGAGCTTCATTAGTTGAGTTCCTGTTCTTCATTTCAAACGTCTGTTCCTTGCAAGCCTTAGCCCTGTCCCTTGTTCCTGTCATGTCACAGTAGTAAGTAAAGTCTTGATTAGTAGATAGGAAATCTACAACAGGACCGGGTTGTACTATCATCAATTTAAAGCCATTAGAAAATATTTTAAAGAGTTTAAGAAATCCTGTTAAGTCCGGAATGTCCGTGGACTGGACTTGGATGGTTGCACAGTTCTGGTTCTCTTCCTTGATTTGAAAAAGGTATAGAGTCTTCTCGCCATCATAAGCAAAGTATTTGGCACTCAAATCGGATGGATAATCATTGAAGTCTTCGTTTTGCTCCTTTGGGGCCTCCTTGTCTTAGCCAGATGGTGGAGCTTTGTTTGGTCCTAGAGACACACTGTAGTGGTAGATCTGATCTTTCAGTCTCGGTCCATCATCTGTAACCTGCAAAGAGTTAAAATCACTCGGTAGCACCGGTGTAACGTTAAACGAACAAGTAAAAGTGTCATCAAGTCCAAAATAATTCGGTTCAGCCCAAAGTTTGTTTCTTTCACTTATCCTAGCCATAGCAAAATGATTGGCTTTCTTGCTTGGTTCTTGTTTGCCTTGTAGTCGAACTTGGTCAAGATAAACTTCATGCGGTGACATCGGCACTAGAGTAGTCTTCCTTCCTTTGAACTCGAACGTATGCCGGTTGGTGAAACCATCATGGACTACCTTTCTATCAGATTGCCACGGCCTTCCAAGCAGAATATGTCCAGCTTCCATTGGTAGCACATCACACAAAATTTCATCTTCATATTTGCCGATTACTATAGGAACCTCCACTTGAAGTTTCACTTTCATTTCTCCCTCTTTGATAAGCCACTGAAGATCATACGGCTTTGGATGCTTCTTAATCTCCAATCTTAGCTTCTTAACCATTGCTTCACTAGCCACATTTGTACAACTTCCACCGTCAATGATAAGGCTGCACACTTTTCCTTTGACAAGGCATCGCGTGTGAAACAAGTTAGCTCTTTGTTCTTGCTCTTCGGACTTAGACTGTATGCTGAGCGTCCTTACTGATACTAGTAACTCTCCCTTAGCTGGTAACTCAACATTCTCATCTTCAAGCTGCTTAACTTCTGGTTGTTCATCCTCGGATTCATACTCGCCGTTATCCTTTAGAACCATTATCCTTTTGTTGGTACACTCACTCGCATAGTGTCCCATTCCTTGACACTTGTAGCACTTGATTCTGCTGGTTCTGGATTCAGTCTTTCCTTTATCTCCATAAGTTCTTGCTTCAGAGTTTGAAATAGCCGGCTGCTTGCTTTCGCTTGGTACCCTTGGCTTCTCTTCTCTCGGATAACCTCTTGAGTAACTACCACCTCCAGCTCCAAACTGAGTCCGTATAGGACCTCTTCTCTTAAGTTGTTGTTCAATGAGTATAGCTTGGTGTAGCATTTCCTGTAGATCAACATGAGGCTGCATCTCCAAACGGTCTTGTATATCACGCTCCAAACTTTGTTCTAGGAGGTTTGCAGCGTGAGGTTCAAGATTGGTTGGCGATGCAGCCTCATGTTGATCTACAGGAAATGTTACACCAAGCTATACTTATAGAGCAGCAGCTTAAGAGGAGAGGTCCTATACGGACTCAGTTTGGAGCTGGAAGTAGTAGTTACGCAAGAGGTTATCCGAGAGAAGAAAAGCCAAAGATACAAGGTGAAAGCAAGCAGCCGGTTATATCAAACTCTGAAGCAAAGAACTATGGAGATAAAGGAAAAGCTGAATCCAGAACCAGTAGAATCAAGTGCTACAAGTGCCAAGGAATGGGACACTATGCCAGTGAGTGCACCAATAACCAGCTAAGGGAGAGTTGCTAGTAGCAGTGAGGACGCTCAGCATACAGTCTAAGTCCGAAGAGCAAGAGCAGAGAGCTAACTTGTTTCACACGCGATACTTTGTCAAAGGAAAAGTGTGCAGCCTTATCATTGACGGTGGTAGTTGTACTAATGTGGCAAGTGAAACAATGGTTAAGAAGCTGGGATTGGAAATTAAGAAGCATCCAAAGCTGTATGATCTTCAATGGCTTAGCAAAGATGGAGAAATGAAAGTAAAGCATCAAGTGGAGGTTCCTATAGTCATCGGCAAATATGAAGATGAAATTTTGTGTGATGTTCTACCTATGGAAGCTGGACATGTTCTGCTTGGGAGGCCGTGGCAATCTGACAGGAAGGTAGTTCATGATGGCTTCACCAACCGGCATACATTCGAGTTCAAGGGAAGGAAGACCACTCTAGTGCCGATTTCACCACATGAAGTTTATCTTGATCAAGTTCGACTACAAGGCAAACAGGAACCAAGCAAGAAAGCCAATCATTTTGCTATGGCTAGGATAAGTGAAAGAAACAAACCTTAGGCTGAACCAAACTATTTTGGACTTAATGAAGATTTTACTTGTTCACTTAACCTTACACCGGTGCCACCGAGTGAGTTTGAGTCTTTGCAGGTTATAGGTGATGGACCGAGACAGTAAGATCAGTTCTACCACTACAGTGTGTCTCTAGGACCAAATAAAGCTCCACCATCTGACCAAGACAAGGAAGCACCAAAGGAACAAAATGAAGTCTTCAAGGATTATCCTTCCGAATTGAGTGCCAAATACTTTGCTTATGATGGCAAGAAGACTCTATACATTTTTCAAGACAAGGAAGAGAACCAGACGAGTGCAACCATCCAAGTCCAGTCCACGGACATTCCGGACTTAACAGGATTCCTTAAACTCTATAAAACAATTTCTAATGGCTTTCAATCGATGATAGTACAACCCGGTCCTGTTGTAGATTTCCTATCTTCAAATCAGGATTTTACTTACTATTGTGATATGGCAGGATCAAAGGATAGAGCTAAGGCTTGCAAGGAACAGACGTTTGAAAAGAAGAACGGAAACTCAACTAATGAAACCACACGTCACCGAGTCTTTATTCTAGACTACTTCCGTGATACAAAGCTTGGAATCAAGGGAGATCTTTGGAAAGTGTTTAGCTCCTCTGAAACTCAAGGACGTGAACCATGTTCTCCACTCACCTACCGCCCTTATACCGAACCACTTCCTAAGCTTCCTCCTTACCTTTCTTTTGTCTTTAAATATAGGAATGGTTTTATCCGTTTTCTACTCTTTTGGAAAACTAACTTGGCGTTGTTCTTGGCAAGTATTCTGGATTTGAGGACAAATCCTTTTCAACTAGGGGAGCATGATATGAGAATGGATAGCGTCCAGGATGGAACGCTGATGGCCGAGGAAATGCTGGACCCGGTCGAGCAAACGCTGGAGCTGGTCGAGGAGACGCTGGAACTGGTCGAGAAGGAAGCTACGGATGAGCCATTTGGTGTTAGGATACGTTCTTGTGCGGCCAAGGAAGTGCTAGTTGGTTCTAAGACTCGTTCTAGGACTAAGGAACTCATTCATGCAGTTGGAGCCTTGCTACGTCAAGCTTTGGTTCAAAGGGGTCACTCGGACGCAAGTGATACCGCGGCCACCTTGGTCATGGTTCATGTCCGGGAAGATTAGTGTCAAGCCCTATGGCTCACTTACACTCTTTTTCCCTTGCCTTTGGTTTTTCCCAAGTGGTTTTCCAAAGGAAGGTTTTTAATGAGGTTTGTGGTCCATAGGTTCATCTTTGCTTGGCATTGGTCCGACCTATTCCGGCCCGTCTCGAGAACTTAGGCCCGGCTCGTCTATCTCTTATCTTTCTATCTTATTTCTATTTTAGTTATTTGAATTTTAAACTTATGTCTGAGAGATTGTATTTGTGTGAGACTTCAGTCGTGTGTTTATTTTCGAGTTGGTCTTTGGTGAGTTTCCGAGGCATGTCTCGAAACTCACCGAGCATTAACTCCCTCCGCTCCTCCTCTCTTCTCCTCTTCGTCTCCTCTCTTCTTTATATGTCTCTGAGACTCTTATGTATTTTCTTAACCATCTTTTTTATAAAATCTCTTTTTCTCTTTCGAGTGATTCGAATTAGAAACCAAAGAACAATTCTAGTGATTAGATTGTTCGAACCAGACTTATCAAGAGGCCTTCTGCATCCTCTCGTGGCGTCTATCATCCCATCCAACTCTAGAACAGCTTGCAGCTCAAGCCTGGAGTATAAACTTGTCATCTTAGCTTCCCGGTGAGAGATTGGGACACGATTCTCCACCCAGAATCGTATCATAGGCCGTACTCATATTCACCCTTGTTCCTAAAGCCCTTTGGAAGGCTTTCCAAAAGTGTGACGTGAAACGGGTGTCGTGATCCGATACAATGCTTACCGGAATCCCGTGCAATCGGACTATCTCTTCCACGTACCTTGCTGCAATCTCCTCGGCTCCATCTTTTTCCGAGATTGCAACAAAATGTGCGGATTTGGTCAGTCTATCGACCACCACCCAAACTGCATCATGCTTTGCTTTCCCCATTGGTAACCTGGTCACAAAGTCCATAGTTACGTGATCCCACTTCCATTCTGGTATTGGTAAGCTTTGTAGCAAACCGCTTGGCACTTGGTGTTCTGCCTTAACAAGTTGGCACGTCGGGCACTTGGCTACCCAGGCAGCCATGTCTTTCTTCAATCCTACCCAATGGTAGTATCTTCTCAAGTCCCGGTACATCTTATTTGATTATGGATGTATCGCAAACTTCGATTGATGCGCTTCCCTAAGGATTACTTCCTTCAGTCCCAGATTGTCCGGTACACTCACTCGCCCCTTCAAAACAATTGTTCCATTGTTTGAAGTCTGGTACTCGGTTTGGTCATTTTGTGCTACCTTCTTCAAATTTTCATCCTTCTCTTGAGCAATCCGGATTCGGCTAAGTAAATCAGCCTGATCCGCTACCGCCAATCCCAAAGGCTCCAATCCGTGGGTTAATGCATTCAAATGCAATGTCCCAATCATATTTACCAATACCTCTTGGTTCCTTTCCACTTCTACCTCAAACCGTCTACGGCTTAGTGCGCCGGCAACTTGGTTTGCCTTCCCGGGATGATAGGCAATGTCTATGTCATAGTCGGCGTCTAACTCCATCCATCTCCTTTGCCTTAGGTTCAACTCCGACTGGGTGAATATGTATTATAGGCTCTTGTGGTCGGTAAAGATTTGCACCTTGGCACCATACAAATATGATCGCCATATCTTTAACGCGAACACCACCGCAGCCATCTCAAGATCATGTGTGGGATAATTCCCTTCATGCTCCTTAGTTGCCTTGAGGCATATGCGATCACACTCCCCTTCTGCATTAATACGCATCCTAAGACCGCGATCGATGCATCGGTGTAAACCACATATGGTACATCCAGTTCCGGCAGTGCTAGCACTGGGGCGCTTGTAAGCATTTTCTTCAGTTCCGTAAAACTGGCCTCACATTCCTCAGACTATACAAACTTGGTATCCTTTCCAGTTAAGCGAGTCATCGGTTGTGACATACTCGCAAAACCCTTGACAAACTTCCTGTAGTATCCGGCTAATCCGAGAAAACTCCTTATCTCGGTGGCCTTTCTAGGTCGTTACCACTCCTTGATCGATTTGATCTTTTCTGGATCCACTGCCACACCTTGGTCGGACACAAAGTGTCAAAGGAATCCAATGCTCCTTTGCCAAAAACTACACTTGCTTAATTTTGCAAAGAGTTTATGCTCGCTTAACCGTTCTGAGACCTTCCTTAGGTGATCTTGGTGAGTTTCCCAATCCTTGGAATAAACCAAGATGTCATCAATGAAAACAATCACGAATTCATCAAGGAATTCTTGGAAAACTCCATTCATCATTTTCATAAAGGCTGCTGGCGCATTCGTTAGCCCGAAAGGCATCACCACAAACTCGTAATGCCCATACCTTGTCCGAAAGGCCGTTTTTCGCACGTCCGAAGGTTCTATCGGGATTTGATGATATCTCGAAGCCAAGTCTATCTTGGAGAACCATGTCGTGCCCCCAAGTTGATCCAATAACTCGTCAATCCTTGGTAATGGGTATTTATTCTTTACCGTTACCCGATTCAATCCCCGGTAGTCGATACACAACCGGAAGCTTCCATCTTTCTTTTTTACAAACAAGACCGGTGCAGCCCATGGTGAACTACTCGGGCGTATGAATCCTTTATCAAACAATTCTTCCAATCGTTTCTTTAACTCGGCCATTTCTGCCGGTGCCATCCAGTACGGAGCCTTTGATATAGGCTTTATGTCTGGTTTGAATTCAATCGTGAATGGATCGGAGCGGTCTGGTGGTAGTCCACTCACGGCCCCGAATACATCCATGAACTCCCTTGCGATCGGAATATCTTTCAATTTCGTATTCGCCCCAACTTCCGTTGTATTGATTGTGGCTAAATATGCCTCACAACCCTTCTCAAGCATCCATTCTGCCTGGATTGCCGAGATTACCAAATTTCTCGAAGTTGTTTTAATTCCTTGGAATTTTAACATACCTTTGTCCCTCTCAAATTGAACCCGGCCTCGATGATAATCGATGTGTGCCTTATACTTTCCCAACCAGTCCATTCCCAATATAACTTCGTGTTTCTTTAATGGAACAATGATTAGGTCTGCCGGCATATCGACTCCATTGACCCAAACTGAAATACCCCGAACAATGCAGGACAGATACATTGCATGTCCGCCGGCTGCTCGTACCATTCCATACCTGGTGTTTGGCTCTTTCTTGAACCCACATGTTATAACCATTCCGGGACTCACAAAACAATATGTAGCTGCCGAATGAATAGAGTGTATGTTTCTACACCACCAATACTCAAGGTCCCTATACATCCCTCTAGAATGTTAAGTCCCCAAACCGTTTCCTTAATGCCATATGCTTATGCAATGCAAGTATTCACAAGACAAGGTCATTTTAACTTACCAGTGATCGCGATGAAGTTTTCGGAACTACCACCTTCCTCGGACTTTTTGTAAACCCGTAGTGCTATTGCCAACCTTTTTGGCGACGGTGGCAAAGCATTGCCTCCACGATTATCCTTTAGCCCGACTTCTCTTTCCGCGTCAAGCTTTGGGCATTCTCGCTTGAAATGTCCCATTTTTCCGCAATGGTAACAAGCCCTCGGCTCATTGCCGTTTGGTTTCGGTTGTCCCTTGTCCATCCGTGGGCAGTTTTGGATTGCATGATCCTTACTCCCGCATCGGCCACAAGCACTGATGGCCTTCCAGCAGATTCTGCTATGATTTTTCCCACAAGTTTTGCACTCTCCCCGTTTGCCACCCGGCTTGGTATCTTTGACCTTGTCGAATTTCATTTTCTGGTCCCGGTCTTGACAGCCGGATTATTGCGGGCTTGGAACCTAGCCCGATTGATTTGTTTCTCCTTCTAAATTCCAATTTCAATCATAGGAGCACGTTCCACTAACTCAGATACCGAGTTGAACGTTCGTATCAATCAATGGTTGCAGATTTCCACCCTTAGGCCTCGTATGAAACGTTGGACTTGAGCTTGCTCCTCCTCAAGCTCTCTCCCAACATATCATCTAAGGCGATTGAATTCCTCATCATATTCCCGGCCTATTTTGTTTCCTTGTACCAATTCCAGATACGCACATTCGAGTCTGTCCCATGCTCCGGATGAGCCATCTGAAGTTAGGACACGTTCTTGTCTGGCCAAGGAAGTACCTATTGGTCTTAAAACCCATCCTAGGACTAAGGAACTAAACAATATTGTTGGAGCCTTGCTACGTCAAGCTTTGGTTCAAAGGGGTCACTCGGACGCCACTGATACCGCGGCCACCTTGGTCATGGTTCATGTCCGGAAAGATTAGTGTCAAGCCCTATGGCTCGCTTACACTCTTTATCCCTTGCCTTTGGTTTTTCCCAAGTGGTTTTCCAAAGGAAGGTTTTTAATGAGGTTCGTGGTCCATAGGTTCCTCTTTGCTTGGCATTGGTCCGACCTAGTCCGGCCGTCTCGAGTGAATTTGGCGCGGCCCGTCTCTTATCTTTCTATCTATTTTTATTATAGTTATTTTGAATTTTAAAACTTATGTCTGAGAGAATTATGTATGCGTGTGTGAGTCTTTGTGTGTTGGTCGTTGGTAAGTTCCAAGGCATGTCTTGGAACTCGCCAAGACTTTAATGCTCCGCTCCTCCTCTCTTCTCCTCTTCGTCTCCTTTCTTCTTTATATGTCTCTGAACTCCTATTGAATTATCTATCTATCTTTTTTTTTATCAAAAATCTCCTTTTCTTGATAGATCCTTGTTATCTTTTTCGAGTGATTCGATCTAGATTAACTTGTGAACATTTCTAGTGATTAGAGTGTTCAAAACTGACTTATCAAGGGGTCTTTCACAACCTCTCGTGGCGTCACTCATTCCCTCAACTCCAGAACCGCTTGCTGCTCAAGCCTGGAGTCTAAACTTGTCATCTTAGCTTCCCGGTGAGAGATTGGGACACGATTCTCCACCCAGAATCATATCAAGTGGTATCAGAGCAACATCGAGAATTTAAGTGGTTTTCGTCCCAACTTGTTCGAACTTTAATTAAATATTGGCTCGTGCAAAAATTGTGAAATCAATTGCAAATGTTCTTACGATATTTTTCCGTGACCGATCGACTGCCACAGTCGCGTTTAGGGTTTAGGGTTCTTCGGAGAAAATAGGATACCAAGAGTCATTTTCGTTTTCTTACGATTTAGGGTCAATTCGATCTTCAAAAAGACTCTTTACTGGTGTATTTTGTTGTGTTGTTATAGGAAAAGGATGTCTGATCACAGTGGAACAAGCGGCAACAACAACAAGCTTCTGATTGAAGCTCTCACGACAACGTTGGCGCGAATGATGGATGAGAGGTTTAACGTTTTGCAAGAGCAGGTCCTTCCAGAGTTGATTCGTGAAGCTAGAGGATCTCAAGGAACTAATACAGCAATAAATGATGAGGAAAACGTTCATCAAGCAAGGCAACAAGAAGAAGTTCTTCGGGAACCCTGGGAAATTAATCCAAGACCGCTTCCAAGAGAACCTGGAGATTTTAAAGCAGAGAATTATTACAGTGGCTCTTCTCGTAGCAGTCACAGGAGGCACATTGATACGATCCTAGGAAGCATCAAGACACAAGGACTTGGAGATGCTGATGCACAAGGAGTGGTGTTCGAGCCAAGAGGAAAAGGAGCTAGGAAAGCAGCTTTAGGAGTCAAGAATTGTTACGGATCAGGAAGTTACACTACGATAATGGAGTCTTGCTACATCCGGCAAAGACTCAAGAGGAACACTCGAGTATTAGTGGTTGTGTAAAGGCCACACCGGTCAAGATACACACTCGAGATGGCTAGAGCATGGCCGTACGATCCACTTGCACTCTTTTGCTTCATCTCTGGTTTTTTCCCAAGTGGTTTTCCGAGATAAGGTTTTTAACGAGGCTCGTGGCTCATGCGTCATCTATGCCACCTCTAGTCCGTTCCTCACTTAGGCCCACTATCAAGACATTTTAGGCGTGGCCCATATCCTCTTATTCTCTGATTTTAATTTCAAACTCTACATTTAAGTTTCTGCTTTGTTTCGAGTTGTTGTTTACCGAGGCATGTCTCGTAAACACGCTCTTCTCTCTCTCTTCTCTTCTCCTCTTCGTCTTCTCTTCTTTATATGTCTCTGAGACTCTAGTGTTTTACTCATCTATCTTTTTATCAAAAATCTCTTTTTCTTGATATATCCTTGTTATCTTTTTTGAGTGATTCGATCTTGATTACTTGTGAATATTTCTAGTGATTAGAGTGTTCAAAACCGACTTATCAAGGGGTCTTTCACAACCTCTCGTGGCGTCACTCGTTCCCTGAACTCCAGAACCACTTGCTGCTCAAGACTGGAGTCTAAACTTGTCATCTTAGCTTCCCGGTGTGCGATTGGGGCATGATTCTTTACCCAGAATCGTATCAAGTGGTATCAGAGCCACATCGAGAAGTTAAGTGATTTTCGGCCTAACTTGTCCGAATTTTAATTAAATATTGGCTTGTGCAAAATAGATGAAACCAATTTCAAATGAGTTTAGGATGATTCTAGTATTTGTTAAAATTCATTTAGAAATTTTCTGAGGTGTTTAGATATTTTTAGTGACCGATCGACTCCTACAGTCGCGATTAGGGTTCTTCGGAGAGATTGGCAAACCAAGAGTCATTTTCGTGTTCTTATGAATTAGGACCAATTCGATCTTCAAAAGGACTCTTTACTGGTTACTTTTTGTGTTGATTTTCAGGCAGAGTTGGCCGATCATGATGAGGAGACACTCAGCAACCGCAACAAGCAACTCGTTGAAGCGATTACAGCAAACATGGAGCAAGTAATGGATAATAACATGGCTGCACTTCGTCAAAGACTTCGTCAAGGACTTCAACAAGAGAAGGACAGAGCACAAAAAATGAGGGAACAAGATCTTAATCCCAAGCCGCCAGACAATACAACGAGATCAACTTGGCGCAGCCCGCATAAAACCTCTCACGCTCCCATATCTGTGTCTTGTTTTGATTTTCAACCAACTAATGAGCTTCGACTTTGGAAATTTTCAGGAAAAGAAAACTACTTAGAGTGGGAACAAAACATGGAGGATTGGTTCTACTACAATCACATTCTGAAAGAGAAGAGGTTAAATTATGCCATTGGCCGACTCATTGGAGATGCTTACAAATGGTTGTTGGATGAAGTTTATGAACGCTGGTATTACAACAAGCCGACTATCCCGACCTGGAGAGATCTTAAGGAACTACTAAGGAATAAGTATGCTCCACAAGCACCACCAGAACTACTACAACAAGCTCCAAGCCAAGAATCGCCTAAAGAAGCAACAACACGAGCATTAGGAGGGTTTACTCAAACTGAAGCAGTTCTGGCCCACAATAACTTACCTACAGCTCGTCACAGTGTTGAGACTATTGAGAAACCACCAGAAGTTTTGCCACCAGTGAATACCCGAGGTAATTATCTAGACTCTCAAAAACGAATGAGAGCTAACTCGCTTTCTCTTGGTGCAGATTCTACCATTTCGGTGTCAAAACCTTTTCAAGAAAAGAAGATTAGTCTTGTACCATTGCCACCAGATGAAGTATATCTTGACAAAACCAATCTCAAAGGTAAGAAAGAACTAGGTAAGCAAGCTAATTACTTGGCCATGTCTGGTAAAGAGAAAGAGGATGAAACTTTTGATTCAAACTTATTTATCTCTTTGAATAAAATTACTTGTGCTTCTAACCCTCCACCGGTGCCACCGAGTGAACTTAAATTTTTGCAGGATGTGTCTATAGGTACTGAACCGAAGAAGCTACAGCCTAATCACTCCTACAACTACAATGTGGCGATGATCTATGGTGATGGAATTCAAGATAAAGTTAAAGAAAAAGAAGAGCAAAGTGATGACAACTTTCTTAACGAGACGCAACCAGTTCAAGCCAGGAGTATTTCGGCTCAACAAGGATTTTTCATGGGCTTTAGAATGATTTTTAATGGCTCTAAATCGATGAAAGTACAACCTGGTCCTGTTGTTGATTTTCTACTAACTAACATGGAGTTTTCTTCTTGTCATGATAGGAATAAAGCAAGAGATCATCGTGAACAAGTTTTCGAAGACATTGAATTGCAAGCAAAGCTACCCACCGGAAAAATCATCCGTTTTCTTCATCAAGATGCCTCTCAAAGCCTCATCCGTCCTTACTGATACTAGCAACTCTCTCTTAGCTGGTAACTGAACATTCTCATCTTCAAGCTGCTTCACTTCTGGTTGCTCATCCTCGGATTCATATTCGCCGTTATCCTTTAGAACCATTATCCTTTTGTTGGTACACTCACTTGCATAGTGTCCCATTCCTTGACACTTGTAGCACTTGATTCTGCTGGTTCTGGATTCAGTCTTTCCTTTATCTCCATAAGTTCTTGCTTCAGAGTTTGAAATAGCCGGCTGCTTGCTTTCGCTTGGTACCCTCGGCTTTTCTTCTCTCGGATAACCTCTTGAGTAACTACTGCCTCCAGCTCCAAACTGAGTCCGTATAGGACCTCTTCTCTTAAGTTGTTGTTCAATGAGTATAGCTTGGTGTAGCATTTCCTGTAGATCAACATGAGGCTGCATCTCCAAACGGTCTTGTATATCACGCTGCAAGCCTCCTAGAAACCTTGACATAGTAGCCTCTCGATCCTCTTGAACATCAGCTTGTATCAACAATGTTTCCATCTCCTGGTAGTACTCCTCAACACCCTTACTACCTTGCACAAGTCTCCTAAGCTGGTTATGCAACTCACGGTAGTAGTAGCTAGGTACAAAACGTTTCCTCATGATAGTTTTCATCTCATTCCAAGTAGAAACCGGTTACTCATGGTTTCTTCTTCTAGAAGTAACCAACTGATCCCACCAACTCAAAGCATAGTCAGTGAACTCAGTAGCTGCACTTTAACTCGGTTCACCTCAGTGTAATGTTGACAATCAAATACCAACTCAATCTTCTTTTCCCACTCCAAGTAAGCACTCGGATCATTTTTCCCTTGAAAAGAAGGTATGCGGAGCTTGAGTCCTCCAAAGCCATCCTGGGGTTGGTTCCTCTAATTTCTCATGTGCCTGTGCCTCCTATGACTGCTACGAGAAGAGCCACTGTAATAATTCTCTGCTTCAAAATCTCAAGGTTCCCTTGGAAGCGGTCTTGGATTGAATTCCCGGGGTGCTCTTAGAACTTCTTCTTGTTGCCTTGCTTGATGAACGTTTTCCTCACCATTTCTTGCTGTATTAGCTCCTTGAGATTCTCTAGCATCACGAATCATCTCTGGAATAATTCGCTCTTGCAGAACACTAAATCTTTCATCCATCAACCGAGCCATCTTTGCCGTGAGAGCATCGATTAGGAGTTGATTGTTGTTGCGGCTGGTTCCACTGTGATCAGACATCCTTTTCCTGAAACAACACACAAGAATACACCAGTAAAGAGTCCTTTTGAAGATCGAATTGACCCTAAATCATAAGAACACGAAAATGACTCTTGGTATCCTATTTTCTCAGAAGAACACAAAACGCGACTGTGGAAGTCGATCGGTTACAAAAAAGTATCAAAACACTTCAGAAAATTCCCAAACTAATTTTAACAAATACTAGACTCATCCTAGACTTATTTGCAGTTGATTTCACAATTTTTGCACGAGCCAATATTTAATTAAAATTCGAACAAGTTGGGACGAAAACCACTTAACTTCTCAATGTTGCTCTGATACCACTTGATACGATTCTGGGTGGAGAATCGTGTCCCAATCACTCACTGGGAAGTTAAGGTGACAAGTTTAGAGTCCAGGCTTGAGCAGCAAGCTGATCTAGAGTTGGGTGGAAGGATAGACGCCACGAGAGAATGCGGAAGGCCTCTTGATAAGTCTGGTTCGAACAATCTAATCACTAGAATTGTTCTTGGGTTCTAATTCGAATCACTCGAAAAAGAGATAGAGAAAAGATAGTTTTTATTTAAAAGAGGGTTAAGAAAAATACAAAAGAGTCTCAGAGGATATAAAGAAGAGAGGAGACGAAGAGGAGAAGAGAGGAGGAGCGTAGGGAGTTAATGCTCGGTGAGTTTCGAGACATGCCTCGGAAACTCACCAAAGACCAACTCAAAATAAACACACAATACAAATAAAACTCTCAGACATAGTTTAAAATTCAAATAACTAAAATAGAAAGAGATAGAAAGAAAAGAGATAGTCGGTCCGCGCCAAATAATCTCAAGAAGGCCGGACTAGGTCGGACTAGCACCATGCAAAGATGAACCTATGGATCACGAACCTCATTAAAAACCTTCCTTTGGAAAACCACTTGGGAAAAACCAAAGGCAAGGGAAAAAGAGTGTAGGTGAGCCATAGGGCTTGATACTAGCCATCCCGGAATGAACCAAGACTAACGTGGCCGCGGTATCACTTACGTCCGAGTGACCCCTATGAACCAAAGCTTGTCGTAGCAATGTTCCAACTGTGTGAATGAGTTCCTTAGTCTTAGAACGAATCTTAGAACCAACTAGCACTTCCTTGGCCGAACAAGATCGCGTCCTAGCTCCACTTGGTTCATCCGTAGCTTCCTTCTCGGCCAGTTCCAACGATTCGTCGACCAGCTCCCACCTTTTCTCGACCGGGTCCAACATTTCCTCGGCCATCAGCATTCTATCCCGGACACTATCCATTCTCGTATCATAATTCCACATATCCTGTCATAATAAATGATGCATTAAACCAAGAAGAAACCTTAATGATCTTGCATGAACTGAAAAAGTATAGGAGAGCCATTGGTTATTCATTGAATGATATTAAAGGGATTTCACCATCTTTATGCATGCATAGAATTCATTTGGAAGATGAAAATAAATCATCAATTGAGCATCAACGGAGATTGAATCCGAACTTGAAAGAAGTAGTCAAGAAAGAAATTTTAAAACTACTAGAAGCGGGTGTGATCTATCCTATCTCCGATAGTATTTGGATCTCACCGGTCCAGGTAGTACCCAAAAAAGGAAGAATTACCGTGATTAAAAACGAAAATGATGAACTAATTCCAACTAGAACCATTACCGCGCATAGAGTGTGCATTGATTATAGAAAACTGAATTCATCCACTCGTAAGGATCACTTTCCTTTGCCATTCATTGATCAAATGCTAGAAAGGCTAGCTAATCGTTCATATTATTGCTTCCTTGACGGTTATTCTGGGTTTTTCCAAATACCAATTCACCCAAATGACCAAGAGAAAACGACATTCACTTGTCCTTATGGCACATTTGCTTATCGAAGAATGCCATTTGGTTTGTGTAATGCACCTGCTACTTTTCAGCGGTGTATAATGTCCATTTTTTCGGATTTAATTGAGGATACAATGGAAGTATTTATGGATGATTTTTCTGTGTATGGTTCTTCTTTTGGTTCTTGTTTGTTGAATCTATGCAGGGTACTAAAGAGATGCGAAGACACGAACCTGGTCCTGAATTGGGAAAAGTGTCACTTCATGGTCAAGGAAGGGAATGTGCTTGGGCATAAGATCTCCAAAAACGGGATTGAAGTGGATAAGGCGAAGATTGAGGTTATGATGAAGTTGGAACCTCCACGAACAGTGAGAGACATAAGGAGTTTCTTGGGTCATGCTGGGTTTTACAGAAGGTTCATTCAAGACTTTTCAAAGATAGCGAGGCCTCTAACAAGACTCCTATGCAAAGACACGGAGTTTGTCTTTGATGAAGCATGTCAAGAAGCGTTCACAAAACTGAAGGGAGCGTTGATTAGTGCGCCTATAGTTCAACCACCAGACTGGGAGTTGCCTTTTGAGATAATGTGGGATGCGAGTGACTTCACTGTTGGAGCCGTGTTAGGACAGAAGAAAGACAAGAAGATGCATGTGATCTACTACGCTAGTAGAACACTTGATGATGCACAAACAAGATACACAACCACAGAGAAAGAACTTTTGGCAATCATCTACTCCTTTGAGAAATTTCGATCATACTTGGTGGGTTCTAAGGTGATAGTGCACACAGATCATGCAGCGCTAAGGCACTTATTGGCGAAAAAGATGCAAAGCCAAGGTTGTTAAGATGGATCCTACAGTTGCAAGAGTTTGATTTAGAGATAAGAGACAAGAAGGGAATAGAGAATGGTGTACCTGATCATCTATCAAGGATGAAGATCGAGGAGCAAATACCGATCGATGATTCCTTGCCCGAAGAACAAGTAAACATCGTACAAAGTTTAGCCAAGGCGAATTCCAGGCTGATGGAACTTCTAGCGATTGAGTCCATGGACGTAAGTTTACCGTGGTATGCTGACTTTGTAAACTACTTAGCTTGCCAAAAAGAACCACCAAACCTACAAGGGTATGCCAAGAAGAAATTCTTCAAGGACGTTCGTCAGTTCTACTGGGATGAATCCTACTTGTACACGTTTTGCAAGGACAAACTTTATAGAAAGTGTGTCCCCGAAGAAGAAGTTGCAGGAATCTTGATGCATTGCCACGGTTCAGCTTATGGAGGGCATTTTGCTACGTTTAAGACGGTTACTAAAGTTTTACAAGCGGGATTTTGGTGGCCTACGATGTTTAAGGACACTTACCAATTCATTTCTAAGTGTGACTCTTGCCAACGAAAGGGAAATATATGCAAGCGAAGTGAAATGGCACAGAATCCGATATTCGAAGTGGAGATTTTTGATGTTTGGGGTATAGACTTCATGGGGCCATTCCCCTCATCTTATGGCAACAACTACATGAACCAACTAGCACTTCCTTGGCTGAACAAGATCGCGTCCTAGCTCCACTTGATACTAGCCATCCCGGAATGAACCAAGACTAACGTGGCCGCGGTATCACTTACGTCCGAGTGACCCCTATGAACCAAAGCTTGTCGTAGCAATGTTCCAACTGTGTGAATGAGTTCCTTAGTCTTAGAACGAATCTTAGAACCAACTAGCACTTCCTTGGCCGAACAAGATCGCGTCCTAGCTCCACTTGGTTCATCCGTAGCTTCCTTCTCGGCCAGTTCCGACGATTCCTCGACCAGCTCCCACCTTTTCTCGACCGGGTCCAACATTTCCTCGGCCATCAGCATTCTATCCCGGACACTATCCATTCTCGTATCACCTTATCAAAGGAAAAGTGTGCATCCTTATCATTGACGGTGGAAGTTGTACAAATGTGGCTAGTGAAACAATGGTTAAGAAGCTGGGATTGGAGATTAAGAAGCATCCAAAGCCGTATGATCTTCAGTGGCTTAGAAAAGATGGAGAAATGAAAGTGAAACATCAAGTGGAGGTTCCTATAGTAATCGGCAAATATGAAGATGATATTTTGTGTGATGTGCTACCTATGGAAGCTGGACATATTTTGCTTGGCAGGCCGTGGCAATCTGACAGGAAGGTAGTTCATGATGGCTTTTCCAACCGGCATACATTCGAGTTCAAAGGAAGGAAGACTACTCTAGTGCCGATGTCACCACATGAAGTTTATCTTGATCAAGTTCGACTACAAGGAAAACAGGAACCGAGCAAGAAAGCCAATCATTTTGCTATGGCTAGGATAAGTGAAAGAAACAAACTTTGGGCTGAACCGAATTATTTTGGACTTGATGATACTTTTACTTGTTCGTTTAACTTTACACCGGTGCCACCGAGTGATTTTAAATCTTTGCAGGTTACAGGTGATGGACCGAGACCGAAATATCAGTTCTACCACTACAGTGTGTCTCTAGGACCAGACAAAGCTCCACCATCTGGCCAAGACAAGGAGGCACCAAAGGAGTAAAACGAAGTCTTCAAGGATTATACTTCCGATTTGAGTGCCAAATACTTTGCTTATGATGGCGAGAAGACTCTATACATTTTTCAAGTCAAGGAAGAGTGCCAGGCCCGTGCAACCATCCAAGTCCAGTCCGCGGACATTCCGGACCTAACAGGATGAACCAAGTGGAGCTAGGACGCGATCTTGTTCGGCCAAGGAAGTGCTAGTTGGTTCTAAGATTCGTTCTAAGACTAAGGAACTCATTCACACAGTTGGAACATTGCTATGACAAGCTTTGGTTCATAGGGGTCACTCGGACGTAAGTGATACCGCGGCCACGTTGGTCTTGGTTCATGTCTGGGATGGCTAGTATCAAGCCCTATGGCTCACCTACACTCTTTTTCCCTTGCCTTTGGTTTTTCCCAAGTTTTTTTCCAAAGGAAGGTTTTTAATGAGGTTCGTGATCCATAGGTTCATCTTTGCTTGGTGCTAGTCCGACCTAGTCCGGCCTTCTCGAGATTATTTGGCGCGGACCGACTATCTCTTTTCTTTCTATCTTTTTTCTATTTTAGTTATTTGAATTTTAAACTATGTCTGAGAGTTTTATTTGTGTTGTGTGTTTATTTTGAGTTGGTCTTTGGTGAGTTTCCGAGGCATGTCTCAAAACTAACCGAGCATTAAGTCCATGCGCTCCTCCTCTCTTCTCCTCTTCGTCTCCTCTCTTCTTTATATCCTCTGAGACTCTTTTGTATTTTTCTTAACCATATTTTGAATAAAAATTATCTTTTCTATCTCTTTTTCGAGTGATTCGAATTAGAACCCAAGAACAATTCTAGTGATTAGATTGTTCGAACCAGACTTATCAATAGGCCTTCCGCATCCTCTCGTGGCGTCTATCCTTCCACCCAACTCTAGATCAGCTTGCAGCTCAAGCCTGGAGTCTAAACTTGTCACCTTAACTTCCCAGTGAGTGATTGGGACACGATTCTCCACCCAGAATCGTATCAAGTGGTATCAGAGCAACATTGAGAAGTTAAGTGGTTTTCGCCCCAACTTTCTCGAATTTTAATTAAATATTGGCTCATGCAAAAATTGTGAAATCACTTGACACTTGTAGCACTTGATTCTGCTGGTTCTGGATTCAGTCTTTCCTTTATCTCCATAAGTTCTTGCTTCAGAGTTTGAAATAGCCGGCTGCTTGCTTTCGCTTGGTACCCTCGGCTTTTCTTCTCTCGGATAACCTCTTGAGTAACTACTGCCTCCAGCTCCAAACTGAGTCCGTAAAGGACCTCCTCTCTTTAGTTGTTGTTCAATGAGTATAGCTTGGTGTAGCATTTCCTGTAGATCAACATGAGGCTGCATCTCCAACCTATCTTGAATGTCACGCTGCAAACCTCCTAGAAACCTCGACATAGTAGCCTCTCGGTCTTCTTGAACATCAGCTAGTATCAACAAAGTTTCCATTTCCTGGTAGTAATCCTCAACACTCCTACTACCTTGCACA
Source organism: Barbarea vulgaris (assembly GCA_963667165.1). Classification (NCBI taxonomy): domain Eukaryota; kingdom Viridiplantae; phylum Streptophyta; class Magnoliopsida; order Brassicales; family Brassicaceae; genus Barbarea; species Barbarea vulgaris. The sequence goes on along the minus strand of OY763887.1, from coordinate 19,986,401 downwards.
AGTCTCCTAAGCTGATTATGCAACTCCCGGTAATAGTAACTAGGCACAAAACGTTTTCGCATAATGGCCTTCATCTCATTCCAAGTAGAAACCGGATACTCATGGTTTCTTCTTCTAGACGTAACCAACTGATCCCACCAACTCAAAAGCATAGTCAGTGAACTCAGTAGCTGCCACTTTAACTCGGTTCACCTCAGTGTAATGTTGACAATCAAATACCAACTCAATCTTCTTTTCATACTCCAAGTAAGCACTCGGATCATTTTTCCCTTGAAAAGAAGGTATGCGGAGCTTGAGTCCTCCAAAGCCATCCTGGGGTTGGTTCCTCTCATTTCTCATGTGCCTGTGCCTCCTATGACTGCTACGAGAAGAGCCACTGTAATAATTCTCTGCTTCAAAATCTCCAGGTTCCCTTGGAAGCGGTCTTGGATTGAATTCCCGGGGTGCTCTTAGAACTTCTTCTTGTTGCCTTGCTTGATGAACGTTTTCCTCACCATTTCTTGCTGTATTAGCTCCTTGAGATTCTCTAGCATCACGAATAATCTCTGGAATAATTCGCTCTTGCAGAACACTAAATCTTTCATCCATCAACCGAGCCATCTTTGCCGTGAGAGCATCGATTAGGAGTTGATTGTTGTTGCGGCTGGTTCCACTGTGATCAGACATCCTTTTCCTGAAACAACACACAAGAATACACCAGTAAAGAGTCTTTTTGAAGATCGAATTGACCCCAAATCATAAGAACACGAAAATGACTCTTGGTATCCTATTTTCTCAGAAGAACACAAAACGCGACTGTGGAAGTCGATCGGTTACGAAAAAATATCAACACACTTCAGAAAATTCCCAAACTAATTTTAACAAATACTAGACTCATCCTAGATTGATTTGCAGTTGATTTCACAATTTTTGCACGAGCCAATATTTAATTAAAATTCGAGAAAGTTGGGGCGAAACCCACTTAACTTCTCAATGTTGCTCTGATACCACTTGATACGATTCTGGGTGGAGAATCGTGTCAAAATCTCTCACTGGGAAGTTAAGGTGACAAGTTTAGACTCCAGGCTTGAGCAGCAAGCTGATCTAGAGTTGGGTGGAAGGATAGACGCCACGAGAGGATGCGGAAGGCCTCTTGACAAGTCTGGTTCGAACAATCTAATCACTAGAATTGTTCTTGGGTTCTAATTCGAATCACTCGAAAAAGAGATAGAAAAAAGATAATTTTTATTCAAAAGATGGTTAAGAAATAACATAGAGTCTCAGAGGATATAAAGAAGAGAGTAGACGAAGAGGAGAAGAGAGGAGGAGCGCATGGAGTTAATGCGCGGTGAGTTTCGAGACATGCCTCGGAAACTCACCAAAGACCAACTCAAAATAAACACACAACACAAATAAAACTCTCAGACATAGTTTAAAATTCAAATAACTAAAATAGAAAAAGATAGAAAGAAAAGAGATAGTCGGTCCGCGCCAAATAATCTCGAGAAGGCCGGACTAGGTCGGACTAGCACCAAGCAAAGATGAACCTATGGATCACGAACCTCATTAAAAACCTTCCTTTGGAAAACCACTTGGGAAAAACCAAAGGCAAGGGAAAAAGAGTGTAGGTGAGCCATAGGGCTTGATACTAGCCATCCCGGACATGAACCAAGACCAACGTGGCCGCGGTATCACTTACGTCCGAGTGACCCCTATGAACCAAAGCTTGTCGTAGCAATGTTCCAACTGTGTGAATGAGTTCCTTAGTCTTAGAACGGATCTTAGAACCAACTAGCACTTCCTTGGCCGAACAAGATCGCGTCCTAGCTCCACTTGGTTCATCCGTAGCTTCCTTCTCGGCCAGTTCCAACGATTCCTCGACCAGCTCTGAAAGGACCCGTCCCGGACTCAACGACCAAGTCCGGATCCTTTCCTATACTTAACTCATTTTAGGGTCTGATCCTTAGACAAATTCGTTTGAGGTTGATTCTGTGATGCAATTCTAGAGTCATTTGATAACATTAGAGATAAACAACAACAACCGGATTTCTTTATTTATATAACAAAAGATTCAATACAACTTGAGAGTTTGCATATAAGCTATTACAAGTTATATTATCCTAACTATCCGGTTTCATCACCACCCATCTTCCCGACTTTGAGTCCCGCCTAAGCCCGATCCTTCCCACGATCATTCTCTTTTCCTGAAAGCCACAAAGGCATAAGTAACCGTACTTCCTTACTGGAAAACGGATGAATGCATAAGCAGATTATGAATGTTTATTTTGCCAGTTTCCCCTTTAATCCCCCAAATATCAATAGAACTGAACGTTAGTCATATAGACAATAAAGTAACAAGTCCGGGCTTGAAAGCCACGGTTTGCACTTACCTTGGCAACACAGATTCGTTCGACGATTATCTGCGCTGTCTCTGGTACCGCCGATCCAACCGCTCGGCTTGATTCCTTCTAATTTCGACAACAATGCCTTATCGCCCAGATTCTTTCTGTGTTCTTCCTTAGAATATTTTTCTGAGTTTTTTCTGTATGTTCGTAGTGTTTTTCTGCGAGTTCTGAGGGTCATTTTATAGTTTTCCTCGACAGAAATCGCGTCCGTAACCGCCGGGTCAGATTCAATGAATCTTTGGTAACCGCTCGGCAGTTACTTAACCGTTCGTACCAAGCACCCATTCGGCAGCCGACCTGGAAACTGCCTCGGACACTCCAGCTGCACCAGCTGACCTTCAGTCCGTCCAGCTGACCTTCAGTCCGTCCAGCTACGTCAGCTGACCTTCAGTCCGTCCAGCTAGGTCGAGCTTCCCGGCAGCTGGTTCAGCTACGTCTAGCTACTTAGTCAGCTGTTCTAAGCTTCATGAGCTTCTGCCGAGCTCAATCCAACTTTTTCTTCATATTTTCGGACTATTTCTCGATCGGCGTCCTTACCGCGGGTCGCGGGTGTGACAAGTCTCCCCCCCCTTAAAAGGGATTCGTCCCCGAATCCGCATCTTGTTGATCTTTTCCCATCTTTTCAAACCATTCTGGAAAATCAGCCTTCATCTTATTTTCAATCTCCCAAGTGGCTTCTTCACGTCCAGAGCAATCCCAGACAACCTTTATCATGGTGAACTTCTTCCTTCGAGTTCCTTTCTCCGTGCGGTCAATGATCCTTATTGGTTTTGCTTCCACCGTTAGGTTACTTAGGCACTTCCTTAGTTGTGATACATGGAATACCTTGTGGAAGGCATCCAACCTTGGTGGTAATTCGAGTTTATAAGCCACCGCGCCTACCCGTTCAATCACCTTGTAAGGACCAACGTACCTTGGACTTAACTTCTTTTTCTTGGTAAACCGACCTTGACCCTTGTAAGTAACCGCCTTAAGGTACACCAGGTCGCCTACATTAAACTCCAACTCCTTACGTCGCCTATCCGCATAGCTCTTCGTTCTATCTTGGGCTTCCTTTAGTTTTATCTTTAGGAATTTTATCTTGGCCGTTGTCTCATCCACGATGTCTGGCCCGAATAATCTTCTTTCTCCCACCGGTGTCCAGCACAACGGTGTTCTACAAGCTCTACCGTATAATGCTTCGTATGGTGACATTCCAATACTAGCTTGATAGCTATTATTGTAAGCGAATTCGACCAACGTTAAGTACTTCTCCCAATTGCCTCCCCAATCCAACACGCATGCTCGCAACATGTCTTCTAGTGTTTGGATCGTTCTTTCAGATTGTCCATCCGTTTGTGGGTGATAGGCCGTGCTCATATTCACCCTTGTTCCCAAAGCCCTTTGGAAGGCTTTCCAAAAGTGTGACGTGAATCGAGTGTCAAGATTTGATACAATGCTCACCGGAATCCCGTGCAGCCGGACTATCTCTTCTACGTACCTTGCTGCAATCTCTTCGGCTCCATCTTTTTCCGAGATTGCAACAAAATGTGCGGATTTGGTCAGTCTATCGACCACCACCCAGACCGCATCATGCTTTGCTTTCCCCATTGGTAACCCGGTCACAAAGTCCATGGTTACGTGATCCCACTTCCATTCTGGTATTGGTAAGCTTTGTAGCAAACCGCTCGGCACTTGGTGTTCTGCCTTAACGAGTTGGCACGTCGGACACTTGGCTACCCAGGCAGCCACGTCTTTCTTCATTCCTACCCAATGGTAGTATCTTTTCAAGTCTCGGTACATCTTATTTGATCCTGGATGTATCGCAAACTTGGATTGATGCGCTTCCCTAAGGATTTCTTCCTTCAGTCCTGGATTGTTCGGTACGCTCACTCGCCCCTTCACAACAATTGTTCCATTGTTTGAAGTCTGGTACTCAGTTTGGTCATTCTGTCCTACCTTCTTCAAATTTTCATCTTTCTCTTGAGCAATCCGGATTCGGCTAAGTAAATCAGCCTGATCTGCCACCGCCAATCCCAATGGTTCCAACCTTGGGTTAATGCATTCAAATGCAAAGTCCCAATCATATTCACCAATACTTCCTGGTTCCTTTCCGCTTCTACCTCAAACCGTCTACGGCTTAGTGCGTCGGCAACCTGGTTTGCCTTTCCGGGATGGTAAGCAATGTCTATGTCATAGTCGGCGACCAATTCCATCCATCTCCTTTGCCTTAGGTTCAACTCAGGCTGGGTGAATATGTATTTTAAGCTCTTGTGGTCGGTAAAGATTTGCACCTTGGCACCATACAAGTATGATCGCCATATCTTTAACGCGAACACTACCGCAGCCATCTCAAGGTCATGCGTGGGATAATTCCCTTCATGCTTCCTTAGTTGCCTTGAGGCATATGCGATCACACTCCCCTTTTGCATTAGTACGCATCCTAAGCCCGTGATCGATGCGTCGGTATAAACCACGTATGGTACATCCGGTTCCGGCAAAGCTAGCACTGGAGCGCTTGTAAGCATTTTCTTCAATTCCGTGAAACTGGCCTCACATTCCTCAGACCATACAAACTTGGTATCCTTTCCAGTTAAACGAGTCATCGGTTGTGACATACTCGCAAAACCCTTGACAAATTTCCTGTAGTATCTCGCCAATCCGAGAAAACTCCTTATCTCGGTGGCATTTTTCGGTCGTGACCACTCCTTAATCGATTTGATCTTTTCCGGGTCCACGGTCACGCCTTGGTCTGACACAGCGTGTCCAAGGAATCCAATGCTCCTTTGCCAAAAACTACACTTGCTTAATTTTGCAAAGAGTTTATGCTCCCTTAATCGCTCAAAGACCTTCCTTAGGTGATCTTGGTGAGTTTCCCAATCCTTGGAATAAACCAAGATGTCATCGATGAAAATAATCACGAATTCATCCAGGAATTCTCGGAAAACTCCATTCATCATCTTCATAAAGGCTGCTGGAGCATTCGTTAGCCCGAAAGGCATTACAACAAATTCATAATGCCCGTACTTTGTCCGGAAAGCCGTTTTCCGCACGTCTGAAGGTTCTATCGGGATTTGATGATATCCCGAAGCCAAGTCTATTTTGGAGAACCATGTCGCACCCCCAAGTTGATCCAACAACTCGTCGATCCTTGGTAACGGGTATTTATTCTTTACCGTCACCCGATTCAATCCCCGGTAGTCGATACACAACCGGAAGCTTCCATCTTTCTTTTTCACAAACAAGACCGGTGCACCCCATGGTGAACTACTCGGCCGTATGAACCCTTTATCCAACAATTCTTCCAATTGTTTCTTTAACTCGGCCATTTCCGCCGGTGCCATCCGGTATGGAGCCTTTGATATAGGCTTTGTGTCCAGTTCGAGTTCAATTGTGAATGGATCGGAGCGGTCTGGTGATAGTCCACTCACAGCCCCGAATACATCCTTGAACTCCCCTGCGATCGGAATATCTTTCAACTCCGTATTCGCCCCAACTTCCGTTGTATTGATTGTGGCTAAATATGCCTCACAACCCTTCTCGAGCATCCGTTCTGCCTGGATTGCCGAGATTACCAAATTTCCCGAAGTTGTTCTAATTCCTTGGAATTTTAACATACCTTCGTCCCTCTCAAATTGAACCCGGCCTCGATGACAATCGATGTGTGCCTTATACTTTCCCAACCAGTCCATTCCCAAGATAACTTCATGTTTCTTCAACGGAACAACGATTAGGTCTGCCGGCATATCGACTCCATTGACCACAACTGAGATGCCCCAAACCATGCCAGACGGATACATTGCCTGTCCGCCGGCTGCTCGTACCATTCCATACCCGGTGTTTGGTTCTTTCTCGAACCCACCTGTTACAACCATTTCGGGACTCACAAAACAATGTGTAGCTCCCGAATCAAATAGGGTGTGTGTTTCTACACCACCGATACTCAAGGTCCCTATACATCCCTCTAGAATGTTAAGTCCCCAAACCGTTTTCCTTAATGCCATATGCTTATGCAATGCACGTATTCACAAGATAAGGCCTTAGTAACTTACCAGTGATCGCGTTGAAGTTTTCGGAACTTCCAGCTTCCTCAGACATCTCGAAAACCCGTGGTGCTATTGCCAGCCTTTTTGGCGCTGGTGGCAACGCATTACTTCCACGATTATCCTTTAGCCCTGCTTGTCCTTCCGCGTCAAGCTTTGGGCATTCTCGCTTGAAATGTCCCGTCTTTCCGCAATGGTAACAAGCCCTTGGCTCATCGCCGTTTGGTTTTACTTGTCCCTTTTCCATCCGTGGGCAGTTTTGGATTGCATGATCCTTACTCCCGCAACGACCACATGCACCAATGGCCTTCCAGCACGTTCGCTATGATTTTTCCCACAAGTTTGGCATTCTCCTGGTTTGCCATCCGGCTTGGTATCTTCGACCTTGTCTAATTTCCTTTTACGGTTCCCGGTCTTAACAGCCTGATTGTTGCGGGCTTGGAACCTTGCCCGATTGATTTGTTTCTCCTCCTCAATCCCAATTTCAATCATTGCAGCACGTTCCACTAACTCCGATACCGAGTTGAACGTTCGTATTAAGCAGTGGTTACGGATTTCCACCCTTAGTCCTCGTATGAAACGCCGGACTTGAGCTTGCTCCTCCTCAAGCTCTCTCCCAACATATCGCCTAAGGCGATTAAATTCCTCATCATATTCCCGGACTGTTTTGTTTCCTTGTACCAATTCCAGATACGCACATTCCAGTCTGTCCCATGCTTCCGGTGGGAAGAACTTTTTATTGAACTCACGTTCATAGTCCTCAAAGGATCTTATCTCGTCACCCTTGCGCTTCTCTACAGTCAGCCACCAGTTATGCGCATCACCTTCCAGAAAGTGAACCGCAATATCCTTCTGGTAGTCATCAGGGCAACGAGTGGATTTGAAATTCCTCACCAACCGACTTCTCCATTCGTCAGCCACGATCGGGTCTGAACTTCCAGTAAAATGCCTTGTTCCCAACTTGGAAACGTGTTCCAATAAGCTTAGATAGTCACCCCTTATCCTTGCCGAACTCGCCCTTGGACTTATCTCCTTCACGTCCATGTCGGCACCGGACTGTTTTTTCCTCAACTTGCACCACAGGAGCCGGTGCAAGTGCTTGGGTCAATATGGCCATTTGTGCCATCATTGCCTTCATAGTATCCCATTGTTCCTGTGCGCTTGGTAGCGTACTTGGGTTTTCAACCGTTCCCCCATTCCCAGTCGCCAATGGCACAGAATTTCGTCCCGCGTTTGAAGTCTCGGCCGTATCATCTCGACCGTTTACGTTATGAACATCTTGTTGCCCATACGGAGTTTGAAGAACCGGAGGGATTTGATTTTGCCCAGCCACAGGTCCGACTGGGTTCTGTTCCTGCCCAGCCACAGGTCCGGCTGGGTTTTGCTCATTTATCCTCACATGCGTTACCGTAACATCGGTTTCCTCAGCAATGTCCTTGCCTTTTTCCTTCCTACTTTTCCTTTCCGTTTTGTTGCTCTTACCCATCTGCAGAAACTTGAAAGTTAATCACGATAATTTTAACAAAAACCGTTAAGTGAGTAAGACAACAATACCGCGAGAACTCATAAGCCGGTGAGTGGTGATCCCTAAACCCCATACTAACAGTCCTAAGAACAAGCATGCTCTGATACCAACTTGAAAGGACCCGTCCCGGACTCAACGACCAAGTCCGGATCCTTTCCTATACTTAACTCATTTTAGGGTCTGATCCTTAGACAAATTCGTTTGAGGTTGATTCTGTGATTCAATTCTAGAGTCATTTGATAACATTAGAGATAAACAACAACAACCGGATTTCTTTATTTATATAACAAAAGATTCAATACAACTTGAGAGTTTGCATATAAGCTATTACAAGTTATATTATCCTAACTATCCGGTTTCATCACCACCCATCTTCCCGACTTTGAGTCCCGCCTAAGCCCGATCCTTCCCACGATCATTCTCTTTTCCTGAAAGCCACAAAGGCATAAGTAACCGTACTTCCTTACTGGAAAACGGATGAATGCATATGCAGATTATGAACGTTTATTTTGCCAGTTTCCCCTTTAATCCCCCAAATATCAATAGAACTGAACGTTAGTCATATAGACAATAAAGTAACAAGTCCAGGCTTGAAAGCCACGGTTTGCACTTACCTTGGCAACACAGATTCGTTCGACGATTATCTGCGCTGTCTCTGGTACCGCCGATCCAACCGCTCGGCTTGATTCCTTCTAATTTCGACAACAATGCCTTATCGCCCAGATTCTTTCTGTGTTCTTCCTTAGAATATTTTTCTGAGTTTTTTCTGTATGTTCGTAGTGTTTTTCTGCGAGTTCTGAGGGTCATTTGATAGTTTTCCTCGACAGAAATCGCGTCCGTAACCGCCGGGTCAGATTCAATGAATCTTTGGTAACCGCTCGGCAGTTACTTAACCGTTCGTACCAAGCACCCGTTCGGCAGCCGACCTGGAAACTGCCTCGGACACTCCAGCTGCACCAGCTGACCTTCAGTCCGTCCAGCTACGTCAGCTGACCTTCAGCCCGTCCAGCTAGGTCGAGCTTCCCGGCAGCTGGTTCAGCTACGTCTAGCTACCCAGTCAGCTGTTCTAAGCTTCATGAGCTTCTGCCGAGCTCAATCCAACTTTTCCTTCATATTTTCGGACTATTTCTCGACCGGCGTCCTTACCGCGGGTCGCGGGTGTGACAAGCTCCCACCTTTTCTGGACCGGGTCCAACATTTCCTCGGCCATCAGCATTCTATCCCGGACACTATCCATTCTCGTATCAATTCTGCTTCTAAGTATTCACCATTTGAAGTTGTTTATGGATTTAACACCTTGTCTCCTATGGATCTAACCCCTTTACCTTTGAGCGAAAGAGCTAATGTGGATGGACAGAAAAAGGCGGAACTGGTCAAAAGGATCCATGAGAAGGCTCGTGCCAAAATTGAGAAACGAACAGAGCAATATGCAACGCAAGCAAACAAAGGACGACAAGAAGTAGCTTTCAAAGAAGGAGAACTCGACAAGAAGTAGTTTCCGGAGGAAAGAAAATCAAAGCTCATGCCTCGGATCGATGGCCCGTTCAAAATCTTAAAGAAGATTAGACTTAATGCCTACAAACTTGACTTGCAAGGTAAGTACATCGTCAGCTCAACCTTCAACGTTTCTGACTTGATCCCTTTTGTGGCAGATACTCCAGATTTGAGGACAAATCTTTTTCAACTGGGGGAGCATGATGTGAGAATGGATAGCGACCAGGATGGACAGTCGATGGCCGAAGAAATGTTGGAACCGGTCGAGGAAATGTTTGGACCGGTCGAGAAGGAATCTCCGGATGAGCCACTTGGAGCTAGGATACCGTGGCCACCTTGGTCATGGTTCATGTCCGGGAAGATTAGTGTCAAGCCCTATGGCTCACTTACACTCTTTTTCCCTTCCCTTTGGTTTTTCCCAAGTGGTTTTCCAAAGACAGGTTTTTAATGAGGTTCGTGGTCCATAGGTTCCATTGTGTTTGGCATTAGTCCGACCTAGTTCGGCCCGTCTTGAGAGTTTAGGCGCGGCCCGTCTCTTTATCCTTTCTATCTTATTTCTGTTTAGTTAATTTAAATTTGAACTTATGTTTGAGAGAATTATGTGCGCGGGATTGTTATTTGTGTTTTGGTCGTTGGTGAGTTCCCAAGGCATGTCATGGAACTCGACGAGACTTAATTGCTCTGCTCCTCCTCTCTTCTCCTCTTCGTCTCCTTTCTCTTTATATGTCTTTGAACTCCTAATGAATTATCTATCTATCTTTTTATCAAATATCTCTTTTTCATGATAGATCCTTGTTATCTTTTTCGAGTGATTCGATCTAGATTACTTGTGAACATTTCTAGTGATTAGAGTGTTCAAACCGACTTATCAAGAGGTCTTTCACAACCTCTCGTGGCGTCACTCATTCCATCAACTCCAGAATTCGCTTGCTGCTTAAGCCTGGAGCCTTACCTTTGTCATCTTAGCTTCCTGGTGTGTGATTGGGGCGTGATTCTCTAACCAGAATCGTATCACTTACTTATTTAACGGTTTTTGATAAAATTACTGTGATTAACTTTCAAGTTTCTGCAGATGGGTAAGAGCAACAAAACGAAAAGGAAAAGTAGGAAGGAAAAAGGCAAAGACATTGCCAAGGAAACCGAAGTTACGGTAACACATGTGCATATAAATGAGTAAAACCCAGCCGGACTTGTGGCTGGGCAAGAACATAACCCAGTCGAACCTGTGGCTGGGCAGAATCAAATCCCTCCGGTTCTTCAAAGTCCGGATGGGCAAGAAGATGTTCATAATGTAAATGATCGAGATGATACAACTGAGAATTCAAACGCGGGGCGAGATTCCGTGCCATTAGCGACTAGGAATGGGGGAACGGTTGAAAACCCAAGTACGCTACCAAGCGCCCAGGAACAATGGGATACTACGAAGGCAATGCTGGCACATATGGCCATATTGACCCAAGCACTTGCACCGGCTCCTGTGGTGCAAGTAGAGGAAAAACAGTCTGGTGCCGACATGGACGTGATTGAGATAACTCCAAGGGCGAGTTCGGGAAGAAAAACTGGTGACTATCTAAGCTTATTGGAACACGTTTCCAAGTTGGGAACAAGGCATTCTACTGGAAGTTCAGACCCCGTGGCTGACGAATGGAGAAGTCGGTTGGTGAGGAATTTCAAATCCACTCGTTGCCCGGATGACTACCGGAAGGATATTGCGGTTCACTTCCTGGAAAGTGATGCGCATAATGGGTGGCAGACTGTAGAGAAGCGCAAGGGTGACGAAATAAGATCCTTTCATGATTTTGAACGTGAGTTCAATAAAAAGTTCTTCCCACCGGAAGCATGGGACATACTAGAGTGTGCGTACCTGGAATTGGTACAAGGAAACAAAACAGTCCGGGAATATGATGAGGAATTTAATCGCCTTACGCGATATGTTGGGAGAGATCTTGAGGAGGAGCAAGCTCATGTCCGGCGTTTCATACGAGGCCTAAGGGTGGAAATCCGTAACCATTGCTTGATACGTACGTTCAACTCGGTATTGGAGTTAGTGGAACATGCTGCTATGATTGAAATTGGAATTGAGGAGGAGAAACAAATCAATCAGGCAAGGTTCCAATCCCGCAACAATCCGGCTGTCATAACCGGGGACAAGAAAAAGAAATTCGACAAGGTCGAAGATACCAAGCCTGATGGCAAACCGGGAGAGTCCAAAACTTGTGGGAAAAATCATAGCGGAATGTTCTGGAAGGCCATCGATGCATGCGGTCGTTGTGGGAGTAAGGATCATGCAATCCAAAACTGCCCACGGATGGACAAGGGACATCCAAAACCATACGGCGTTGAGCCGAGGGCTAGTTACCATTGCGGAAAAACGAGACATTTCAAGCGAGAATGCCCAAAGCTTGACGCGGAAAGACAAGCCGGGCTAAGGGATAATCGTGGAGGCAATGCCTTGCCACCAGCGCCAAAAAGGGTGGCAATAGCACCACGGGTTTACGAGATGGTAGAGGAAGCTGGAAGTTCCGAAAACTTCAACGCGATCACTGGTTAGTTCCAATGGCCTTGTCTTGTGAATACTTGCATTGTATAAGCATATGGCATTAAGGAAAACGGTTTGGGGACTTAACATTCTAGAGGGATGTATAGGGACCTTGAGTATCGGTGGTGTAGAAACATACACCCTATTTGATTCGGGAGCTACACATTGTTTTGTGAGTCCCGAAATGGTTGTAACAGGTGGGTTTGAGAAATAGCAAAACGCCGTGTATGGAATGGTACGAGCAGCCAGCGGACAGGCAATGTATCCGTCTGGCATTGTTCCATAAAAAAACATGATGTTATCTTGGGAATGGACTGGTTGGGAAAGTATAAGGCACACAACGATTGTCATCGAGGCTGGGTTTAATTTGAGAGGGACGAAGGTATGTTAAAATTCCAAGGAATTAAAATAACTTCGGGAAATTTGGTAATCACGGCAATCCAGGCAGAATGGATGCTCGAGACAGGTTGAAAGATATTCCTATCGCAAGGGAGTTTACGTATGTATTCGGTGCCGTTAGTGGACTACCACCAGACCACTCCGATCCATTCACGATTGAACTCAAGTCGGACACAAAGCCTATATCAATGGCTTCGTACCGGATGGCACCGGCGTAAATGGCCGAGTTAAAGAAACAATTGAAAGAATTTTTGGATAAAGGGTTCATACGGTCGAGTTGTTCACCATGGGGTGCACCGGTCTTGTTTGTGCAAAAGAAATATGGAAGCTTTCGGTTGTGTATCGATTACCGGGGATTGAATCTAGTGACGGTAAAGAATAAATACCCGTTACCAAGGATTGACGAGTTGTTGGATCAACTTGGGGGCGCAAAATGGTTCTCCAAGATAGACTTGGCTTCGGGATATCATCAAATCCCGATAGAACCTTCGGACGTGCGGAAAAAGGCTTTCCGGACAAGGTATGGGCATTACGAGATTATGGTAATGCCTTTCAGGCTAACAAATGCGCCATCAGCCTTTATGAAGATGATGAATGGAGTTTTCTGAGAATTCCTTGATGAATTCGTGATTATCTTCGTCGATGACATATAGGTTTATTCCAAGGATTGGGAAACTCACCAAGATCACCTAAGGAAGGTCTTGAAAAGGTTAAGGGAGCATAAACTCTTTGCAAAATTAAGCAAGTGTAGTTTTTGGCAAAGGAGCATTGGATTCCTTGGACAAGTTATGTCAGACCAAGGCGTGACCGTGGACTAAGAAAGATCAAATTGATCAAGGAGTGGTCACGACCTAGAAAAGCCACCGAGATAAGGAGTTTTCTCAGATTGCCGGGATACAACAGGAAGTTTGTCAAGGGTTTTGCAAGTATGTCACAACCGATGACTCGCTTAACAGGAAAGGATACCAAGTTTGTATGGTCTGAGGAATGTGAGGCCAGTTTCATGGAGTTGAAGAAAATGCTTACAAGTGCCCCTGTGCTAGCATTGCCGGATCCGGATGTACCATTTGTTGTTTACACCGATGCATCGATCATGGGCTTTGAATGCGTGTTAATGCAGAGGGGGAGTGTGATCGCATATGCCTCAAGGCAACTAAGGAAGCATGAAGGGAATTATCCCACGCATGACCTTGAGTTGGCTGTGGTGGTGTTCAAGTTAAAGATATGGCGATCACACTTGTATGGCGCCAAGGTGCAAATCTTTACCGACCACAAGAGCTTAAAATACATATTCACCCAGCCGGAGTTGAACCTAAGGCAAAGGAGATGGATGGAGTTTGTCGCCGACTATGACATAGACATTGTCTATAATCCCTGAAAGGCAAACCAAGTTACCGACGCACTAAGTCGTAGATGGTTTGAGGTAGAAGCGGAAAGGAACCAAGAGGTATTGGTAAATATGATTGGGATGTTGCATTTGAATGCATTAACCCAAGGATTAGAGTCATTGGGATTGGCGGTAGCGGATCAAGCTGATTTACTTAGCCGAGTCCGGATTGCTCAAGAGAAGGATGAAAATTTGAAGAAGGTAGCACGAAATGACCAAACCGAGTACCAGACTTCAAACAATGGAACAATTGTTGTGAAGGGGCGAGTGAGCGAACCGGACAATCCGGGACTGAAGGAAGAAATCCTTAGGGAAGCGCATCAATCAAAGTTTGGGTGGTGGTCGATAGACTTACCAAATCTGCACATTTTGTTGCAATCTCGGAAAAAGATGGAGACGAGGAGATTGCAGCAAGGTACGTGGAAGAGATAGTCCAGTTGCAGGGCATTTTGGTAATCATCGTATCGGATCGTGACCCCGATTCACGTCACACTTTTAGAAAGCCTTCCAAAGGGCTTTGGGAAAAAGGGTGAATATTAGCACGGCCTGTCACCCACAAACGGATGGAAAATCTGAAAGAACGATCCAAACACTAGAAGACATGTTGCGAGCATGAAGGTTGGATTGGGGAGGCAGTTGGGAGAAGTACTTAAAGTTGGTCGAATTCGCCTACAATAATAGCTATCAAGCTAGTATTGGAATGTCACCATATGAAGACTTATACTGTAGAGCCTGTAGAACACCGTTGTGTTGGACACCGGTGGGAGAAAGGAGAATATTTGGGCCAGACATCGTGGATGAGACAACGGCCAAGATAAAATTCCTAATGATAAAACTTAAGGAAGCCCAAGATAGGACGAAAGAGCTATGCGGATAAACGACGCAAGGAGTTGGAGTTCGGGTGACCTGGTGTATAGGTGACCTGGTGTACCTTAACGCGCTTACTTACAAGGGTCATGGTTTACCAAGAAGAAGAAGTTAAATCCAAGGTACGTTGGTCCTTACAAGGTGTTAGAACAAGTAGGCGCGGTGGCTTATAAACTCGAATTACCACCAAGGTTGGATGCCTTCCACAAGGTATTCCATGTATCACAACTACGGAAGTGCCTAAGTGACCAAGACTAAGGAGATTGAAAATAAGATGAAGGCCAATTTCCCAGAATGGTTTAAGAAGATGGGAAAAGATAAACAAGATGCGGATTCGGGGACAAATCCCCTTTAAGGGGGGGGGGGGAAATTGTCACACCCGCGACCCGTGGTAAGGACGCCGGTCGAGACTTAGTCCAAAAATAAGGAGAATCAGGATTGAGCTCGGTAGAAGCTCATGAAGCTTAGAACCAGCTGACTCGGTAGCTCAACATAGCTGAATCAGCTGCCAGGAAGTTCGACCTAGCTAAACTAGCTGTCGGAAAGCTTGACCTAGCTAGACGGACTGAAGGTCAATTGAAGAAGCTGGACGGACTGAAGGTCAGCCAGCTCGTGCAGCTGGAGTGTCCGAGGCAGTTACAAGGTCGGCTGCCGAATGGGTGCTTGGTACGGACTATTAAATAACTGCCGAGCAGTTACCAAAGATTCAATGAATCTGACCAGGCGGTTACGAAAGTGGTTTCTGTCGAGGAAAACTATAAAAAGACCCTCAAAACTCGTAGAAAAACACACAAAAGATACAGAAAAACTCAGAGAATTATTTTAGGGAAGAACACATATAGAATCCGCACATTTTGTCGATAGACTTACCAAATCCGCACATTTTGTTGCAATCTCGGAAAAAGATGGAGACGAGGAGATTATAACAAGGTACGTGGAAGAGATAGTTCGGTTGCACGGGATTTTGGTAATCATCGTATCGGATCGTGACACCCGATTCACGTCACACTTTTGGAAAGCCTTCCAAAGGGCTTCAGGAAAAAAGGGTGAATATGAGCACGGCCTATCACCAACAAACGGATGGACAATCTGAAAGAACGATCCAAACAATAGAAGACATGTTGCGAGGATGCGTATTGGATTGGGGAGGCAATTGGGAGAAGTACTTAACGT
This sequence comes from Barbarea vulgaris, assembly GCA_963667165.1. Lineage (NCBI taxonomy): Eukaryota > Viridiplantae > Streptophyta > Magnoliopsida > Brassicales > Brassicaceae > Barbarea > Barbarea vulgaris. Next base: position 19,970,611 of record OY763887.1, on the reverse strand, counting down.
TGGTCGAATTCGCCAACAATAATAGCTATCAAGCTAGTATTGGAATGTCCCCATATGAAGACTTATACGGTAGCGCCTGTAGAACACCGTTGTGTTGGACACCGGTGGGAGAAAGGAGATTATTCGGGCCAGACATCGTGGATGAGACAACGGCCAAGATAAAATTCCTAATGATAAACCTTAAGGAAGCCCAATATAGGACGAAAGAGCTATGCGGATAAATGACGTAAGGAGTTGGAGTTTGGGTGACCTGGTGTATAGGTGACCTGGTGTACCTTAACGCGCTTACTTTCAAGGGTCAAGGTTTACCAAGAAGAAGAAGTTAAATCCAAAGTACGTTGGTCCTTACAAGGTGTTAGAACGAGTAGGCGCGGTGGCTTATAAACTTGAATTACCACCAAGGTTGGATGCCTTCCTGATGCGAGAATGGATAGCGACCAGGAGGAACAGCCGATGGCCGAGGAAATGTTGGACCCGGTCAAGGACACGTTCAGACCGGTCGAGAAGAAAGCTCTGGATGAGCCACTAGGAGCTAGGACGCGATATTGGTCGGCCACAGAAGCATTGAGCGTACCATTTGGGACAATGACTCGTTCTAAGACTAAGGAACTCATTCATACAGTTGGAACATTGCTACGACAACCTTTGGTTCAAAGGGGTCACTCGGACGTAGGTGATACCGCGGCCACGTTGGTCTTGGTTCATGTCCGGGATGATTAGTATCAAGCCCTATGGCTCACCTACACTCTTTTTCCCTTGCATTTGGTTTTTCCCAAGTGGTTTTCTAAAGGAAGGTTTTTAATGAGGTTCGTGGTCCATAGGTTCATCATTGCTTGGTGCTAGTCCGACCTAGTCCGGCCTTCTCGAGATTATTTGGCGCGGACCGACTATCTCTTTCCTTTCTATATTTTTCTATTTTAGTTATTTGAATTTTAAACTATGTCTGAGAGTTTTATTTGCGTTGTGTGTTTATTTTGAGTTGGTCTTTGGTGAGTTTCCGAGGCATGTCTCGAAACTCACCGAGCATTAACTCCATGCGCTCCTCCTCTCTTCTCCTCTTCGTCTCCTCTCTTCTTTATATTCTCTGAGACTCTTATGTATTTTCTTAACCATCTTTTGAATAAAAATTTTCTTTTTTTCTTTTCTCTTTCGAGTGATTCGAATTAGAAACCCAAGAAAAATTCTAGTGATTAGATTGTTCGAACCAAACTTATCAAGAGGCCTTCTGCATCCTCTCGTGGCGTCTATCCTCCCATCCAACTCTAGATCAGCTTGCTGCTCAAGCCTGGAGTCTAAACTTGACATCTTAACTTCCCAGTGTATTCTTGTGTGTTGTTTCAGGAAAAAGATGTCTGATCACAGTGGAACCAGCCGCAACAACAATCAACTCCTGATCGATGCTCTCACGGCAAAGATGGCTCGATTGATGGATGAAAGATTCAATGTTCTGCAGGAGCAAATTCTCCTAGCGATGATTCGTGATGCTAGAGGATCTCAAGGAGCTAATACAGCAAGAAATGGTGAGGAAAACGTTCATCCAGTAAGACAACAAGATGAAGTTCTAAGGGAACCTCGGGCAATTAATCAAAGACCGCATCCAAGAGAACCTGGAGATTTTGAAGCAGAGAATTATTACAGTGGCTCTTCTCGTAGCAGTCATAGGAGGCAAAGGCACATGAGACATGAGAGGAACCAGCCCCAGGATGGTTTTGGAGGACTCAAGCTCCGTATACCTTCTTTCCAAGGGAAAAATGATCCGAGTGCTTACTTGGAATGGGAAAAGAAGATTGAGATGGTGTTTGATTGTCAACATTACACTGAGGTGAACCGAGTTAAAGTTGCAGCTACTGAGTTCACTGACTATGCCTTGAGTTGGTGGGATCAGTTGGTTACGTCTAGAAGAAGAAACCAAGAGTATCCGGTTTCTACTTGGAATGAGATGAAAACTATCATAAGGAAACGTTTTGTGCCTAGCTACTACTACCGTGAGTTGCATAACCAGCTTAGAAGACTTGTGCAAGGTAGTAAGGGTGTTGAGGAATACTACCAGGAGATGGAAACCTTGTTGATACAAGCTGATGTTCAAGAGGATCGAGAGGCTACCATGTCTAGGTTTCTAGGAGGTTTGCAGCGTGACATTCAAGATAGGTTGGAGATGCAGCCTCATGTTGATCTACAGGAAATGCTACACCAAGCCATACTAATAGAGCAGCAGCTTAAGAGGAGAGGTCCTATACGGACTCCGTTTGGAGCTGGAGGTAGTAGTTACACAAGAGGTTATCCGAGAGAAGAGAAGCCGAGGTGATACGAGAATGGATAGTGTCCGGGATAGAATGCTGATGGCCGAGGAAATGTTGGACCCGGTCGAGAAAAGGTGGGAGCTTGTCACACCCGCGACCCACGGTAAGGACGCCGGTCGAGAAATAGTCCGAAAATATGAAGGAAAAGTTGGATTGAGCTCGGCAGAAGCTCATTAAGCTTAGAACAGCTGACTGGGTAGCTCGACGTAGCTGAACCAGCTGCCGGGAAGCTCGACCTAGCTGGACGGACTGAATGTCAGCTGACGTAGCTGGACGGACTGAAGGTCAGCTGGACGGACTGAAGGTCAGCTGGTGCAGCTGGAGTGTCCGAGGCAGTTTCCAGGTCGGCTGCCGAACGGGTGCTTTGTACGAACGGTTAAGTAACTGCCGAGCGGTTACCAAAGATTCATTGAATCTGACCCGGCGGTTACGGACGCGATTTCTGTCGAGGAAAACTATAAAATGACCCTCAGAACTCGCAGAAAAACACTACGAACATACAGAAAAACTCAGAAAAATATTCTAAGGAAGAACACAGAAAGAATCTGGGCGATAAGGCATTGTTGTCGAAATTAGAAGGAATCAAGCCGAGCGGTTGGATCGGCGGTACCAGAGACAGCGCAGATAATCGTCGAACGAATCTGTGTTGCCAAGGTAAGTGCAAACCGTGGCTTTCAAGCCCGGACTTGTTACTTTATTGTCTATATGACTAACGTTCAGTTCTATTGATATTTGGGGGATTAAAAGGGAAACTGGCAAAATAAACGTTCATAATCTGCATATGCATTCATCCGTTTTCCAGTAAGGAAGTACGGTTACTTATGCCTTTGTGGCTTTCAGGAAAAGAGAATGATCATGGAAAGGATCGGGCTTAGGCGGGACTCAAAGTCGGGAAGATGGGTGGTGATGAAACCGGATAGTTAGGATAATATAACTTGTAATAGCTTATATGCAAACTCTCAAGTTGTATTGAATCTTTTGTTATATAAATAAAGAAATCCGGTTGTTGTTGTTTATCTCTAATGTTATCAAATGACTCTAAAATTGAATCACAGAATCAACCTCAAACGAATTTGTCTAAGGATCAGACCCTAAAATGAGTTAAGTATAGGAAAGGATCCGGACTTGGTCGTTGAGTCCGGGACGGGTCCTTTCAAGTTGGTATCAGAGCATGCTTGTTCTTAGGACTGTTAGTATGGGGTTTAGGGATCACCACTCACCGGCTTATGAGTTCTCGCGGTATTGTTGTCTTACTCACTTAACGGTTTTTGTTAAAATTATCGTGATTAACTTTCAAGTTTCTGCAGATGGGTAAGAGCAACAAAACGGAAAGGAAAAGTAGGAAGGAAAAAGGCAAGGACATTGCTGAGGAAACCGAAGTTACGGTAACGCATGTAAGGATAAATGAGCAAAACCCAGCCGGACCTGTGGTTGGGCAGGAACAGAACCCAGTCGGACCTGTGGCTGGGCAGAATCAAATCCCTCCGGTTCTTCAAACTCCGGATGGGCAACAAGATGTTCATAACGTAAACGGTCGAGATGATACGGCCGAGACTTCAAACGCGGGACGAAATTCTGTGCCATTGGCGACTGGGAATGGGGGAACGGTTGAAAACCCAAGTACGCTACCAAGCGCACAGGAACAATGGGATACTATGAAGGCAATGATGGCACAGATGGCCATATTGACCCAAGCACTTGCACCGGCTCCTGTGGTGCAAGTTGAGGAAAAACAGTCCGGTGCCGACATGGACGTGAAGGAGATAAGTCCAAGGGCGAGTTCGGCAAGGAAAAGGGGTGACTATCTAAGCTTATTGGAACACATTTCCAAGTTGGGAACAAGGCATTTTACTGGAAGTTCAGACCCGATCGTGGCTGACGAATGGAGAAGTCGGTTGGTGACGAATTTCAAATCCACTCGTTGCCCTGATGACTACCAGAAGGATATTGCGGTTCACTTTCTGGAAGGTGATGCGCATAACTGGTGGCTGACTGTAGAGAAGCGCAAGGGTGACGAGATAAGATCCTTTGAGGACTTTGAACGTGAGTTCAATAAAAAGTTCTTCCGACCGGAAGCATGGGACAGACTGGAATGTGCGTATCTGGAATTGGTACAAGGAAACAAAACAGTCCGGGAATATGATGAGGAATTTAATCGCCTTAGGCGATATGTTGGGAGAGAGCTTGAGGAGGAGCAAGCTCAAGTCATGCGTTTCATACGAGGACTAAGGGTGGAAATCCGCAACCACTGCTTAATACGAACGTTCAACTCGGTATCGGAGTTAGTGGAACGTGCTGCTATGATTGAAATTGGGATTGAGGAGGAGAAACAAATCAATCGGGCAAGGTTCCAAGCCCGTAACAATCCGACTGTTAAGACCGGGAACCGTAAAAGGAAATTCGACAAGGTCGAAGATACCAAGCCGGATGGCAAACCAGGAGAATGCCAAACTTGTGGGAAAAATCATAGCGGAACGTGCTGGAAGGCCATTGGTGCATGTGGTCGTTGCGGGAGTAAGGATCATGCAATCCAAAACTGCCCACGGATGGAAAAGGGACAAGCAAAACCAAACGGCGATGAGCCGAGGGCTTGTTACCATTGCGGAAAGACGGGACATTTCAAGCGAGAATGCCCAAAGCTTGACGCGGAAGGACAAGCAGGTCTAAAGGATAATCGTTTAAGCAATGCGTTGCCACCAGCGCCAAAAAGGCTGGCAATAGCACCACGGGTTTACGAGATGTCTGAAGAAGCTGGAAGTTCCGAAAACTTCAACGCGATCACTGGTAAGTTACTAAGGCCTTATCTTGTGAATACGTGCATTGCATAAGCATATGGCATTAAGGAAAACGGTTTGGGGACTTAACATTCTAGAGGGATGTATAGGGACCTTGAGTATCGGTGGTGTAGAAATACACACCCTATTTGATTCGGGAGCTACAGATTGTTTTGTGAGTCCCGAAATGGTTGTAACAGGTGGGTTCGAGAAAGAATCAAACACCGGGTATGGAATGGTACGAGCAACCGGCGGACAGGCAATGTATCCGTCTGGCATTGTTCGGGGCATCTCAGTTGTGGTCAATGAAGTCGATATGCCGGCAGACCTAATCGTTGTTCCGTTGAAGAAACATGAAGTTATCTTGGGAATGGACTGGTTGGGAAAGTATAAGGCACACATCGATTGTCATCGAGGCCGGGTTCAATTTGAGAGGGACGAAGGTATGTTAAAATTCCAAGGAATTAGAACAACTTCGGGAAATTTGGTAATCTTGGCAATCCAGGCAGAACGGATGCTCGAGAAGGGTTGTGAGGCATATTTAGCCACAATCAATACAACTGAAGTTGGGGCGAATACGGAGTTGAAAGATATTCCGATCGCAGGGGAGTTCAAGGATGTATTCGGGGCTGTGAGTGGACTACCACCAGACCGCTCCGATCCATTCACAATTGAACTCGAACCGGACACAAAGCCTATATCAAAGGCTCCATACCGGATGGCACCGGCGGAAATGGCCGGGTTAAAGAAACAATTGGAAGAATTGTTGGATAAAGGGTTCATACGGCCGAGTAGTTCACTATGGGGTGCACCGGTCTTGTTTGTGAAAAAGAAAGATGGAAGCTTCCGGTTGTGTATCGACTACCGGGGATTGAATCGGGTGACGGTAAAGAATAAATACCCGTTACCAAGGATCGACGAGTTGTTGGATCAACTTGGGGGTGCGACATGGTTCTCCAAAATAGACTTGGCTTCGGGATATCATCAAATCCCGATAGAACCTTCAGACGTGCGGAAAACGGCTTTCCGGACAAGGTACGGGCATTATGAATTTGTTGTAATGCCTTTCGGGCTAACGAATGCTCCAGCAGCCTTTATGAAGATGATGAATGGAGTTTTCCGAGAATTCCTGGATGAATTCGTGATTATTTTCATCGATGACATCTTGGTTTATTCCAAGGATTGGGAAACTCACCAAGATCACCTAAGGAAGGTCTTTGAGCGATTAAGGGAGCATAAACTCTTTGCAAAATTAAGCAAGTGTAGTTTTTGGCAAAGGAGCATTGCATTCCTTGGACACGTTGTGTCAGACCAAGGCGTGACCGTGGACCCGGAAAAGATCAAATCGATTAAGGAGTGGTCACGACCGAAAAATGCCACCGAGATAAGGAGTTTTCTCGGATTGGCGGGATACTACAGGAAATTTTTCAAGGGTTTTGCGAGTATGTCACAACCGATGACTCGTTTAACTGGAAAGGATACCAAGTTTGTATGGTCTGAGGAATGTGAGGCCAGTTTCACGGAATTGAAGAAAATGCTTACAAGTGCTCCAGTGCTAGCTTTGCCGGAACCGGATGTACCATACGTGGTGTATACCGACGCATCGATCACGGGCTTAGGATGCGTACTAATGCAAAAGGGGAGTGTGATCGCATATGCCTCAAGGCAACTAAGGAAGCATGAAGGGAATTATCCCACGCATGACCTTGAGATGGCTGCGGTACTGTTCGCGTTAAAGATATGGCGATCATACTTGTATGGTGCCAAGGTGCAAATCTTTACTGACCACAAGAGCTTAAAATACATATTCACCCAGCCGGAGTTGAACCTAAGGCAAAGGAGATGGATGGAATTGGTCGCCGACTATGACATAGACATTGCTTACCATCCCGGAAAGGCAAACCAAGTTGCCGACGCACTAAGCCGTAGACGGTTTGAGGTAGAAGCGGAAAGGAACCCGGAAGTATTGGTGAATATGATTGGGACTTTGCATTTGAATGCATTAACCCAAGGATTGGAACCATTGGGATTGGCGGTGGCAGATCAGGCTGATTTACTTAGCCGAATCCGGATTGCTCAAGAGAAGGATGATAATTTGAAGAAGGTAGCACAGAATGACCAAACTGAGTACCAGACTTCAAACAATGGAACAATTGTTGTGAAGGGGCGAGTGAGCGTACCGAACTATCCAGGACTGAAGGAAGAAATCCTTAGGGAAGCGCATCAATCCAAGTTTGCGATACATCCAAGATCAAATAAGATGTACCGGGACTTGAAAAGATACTACCATTGGGTAGGAATGAAGAAAGACGTGGCTGCCTGGGTAGCCAAGTGTCCGACGTGCCAACTCGTTAAGGCAGAACACCAAGTGCCAAGCGGTTTGCTACAAAGCTTACCAATACCAGAATGGAAGTGGGATCAGGTAACCATGGACTTTGTGACCGGGTTACCAATGGGGAAAGCAAAGCATGATGCGATTTGGGTGGTGGTCGATAGACTGACCAAATCTGCACATTTTGTTGCAATCTCGGAAAAAGATGGAGCCGAAGAGATTGCAGCAAGGTACGTAGAAGAGATAGTCCGGTTGCACGGGATTCCGGTGAGCATTGTATCAGATCGTGACACTCGATTCACGTCACACTTTTGGAAAGCCTTCCAAAGGGCTTTGGGAACAAGGGTGAATATGAGCACGGCCTATCACCCACAAACGGATGGACAATCTGAAAGAACGATCCAAACACTAGAAGATATGTTGCGAGCATGCGTGTTGGATTGGGGAGGCAATTGGGAAAAGTACTTAACGTTGGTCGAATTCGCTTACAATAATAGCTATCAAGCTAGTATTGGAATATCACCATACGAAGCATTATACGGTAGAGATTGTAGAACACATTTGTGCTGGACACCGGTGGGAGAAAGAAGATTATTCGGGCCAAACATCGTGGATGAGACAACGGCCAAGATAAAATTCCTAAAGATAAAACTAAAGGAAGCCCAAGATAGAACGAAGAGCTATGCGGATAGGCGACGTAAGGAGTTGGAGTTTAATGTAGGCGACCTGGTGTACCTTAAGGCGGTTACTTACAAAGGTCAAGGTCGGTTTACCAAGAAAAAGAAGTTAAGTCCAAGGTACGTTGGTCCTTACAAGGTGATTGAACGGGTAGGCGCGGTGGCTTATAAACTCGAATTACCACCAAGGTTGGATGCCTTCCACAAGGTATTCCATGTATCACAACTAAGGAAGTGCCTAAGTGACCAAGTCTACGTCGTTAAGGACATACCAAACGGGTTAAAAAGTAACCTAACGGTGGAAGCAAAACCAATAAGGATCATTGACCGCACGGAGAAAGGAACTCGAAGGAAGAAGTTCACCATGATAAAGGTTGTCTGGGATTGCTCTGGACGTGAAGAAGCCACTTGGGAGATTGAAAATAAGATGAAGGCTGATTTTCCAGAATGGTTTGAAAAGATGGGAAAAGATCAACAAGATGCGGATTCGGGGACGAATCCCTTTTAAGGGGGGGAGACTTGTCACACCCGCGGTAAGGACGCCGGTCGAGAAATAGTCCGAAAATATGAAGGAAAAGTTGGATTGAGCTCGGCAGAAGCTCATGAAGCTTAGAACAGATGACTGGGTAGCTCGACGTAGCTGAACCAGCTGCCGGGAAGCTCGACCTAGCTGGACGGACTGAATGTCAGCTGACGTAGCTGGACGGACTGAAGGTCAGCTGGACGGACTGAAGGTCAGCTGGTGCAGCTGGAGTGTCCGAGGCAGTTTCCAGGTCGGCTGCCGAACGGGTGCTTGGTACGAACGGTTAAGTAACTGCCGAGCGGTTACCAAAGATTCATTGAATCTGACCCGGCGGTTACGGACGCGATTTCTGTCGAGGAAAACTATAAAATGACCCTCAGAACTCGCAGAAAAACACTACGAACATACAGAAAAACTCAGAAAATATTCTAAGGAAGAACACAGAAAGAATCTGGGCGATAAGGCATTGTTGTCGAAATTAGAAGGAATCAAGCCGAGCGGTTGGATCGGCGGTACCAGAGACAGCGCAGATAATCGTCGAACGAATCTGTGTTGCCAAGGTAAGTGCAAACCGTGGCTTTCAAGCCCGGACTTGTTACTTTATTGTCTATATGACTAACGTTCAGTTCTATTGATATTTGGGGGATTAAAAGGGAAACTGGCAAAATAAACGTTCATAATCTGCATATGCATTCATTCGTTTTCCAGTAAGGAAGTACGGTTACTTATGCCTTTGTGGCTTTCAGGAAAAGAGAATGATCGTGGAAAGGATCGGGCTTAGGCGGGACTCAAAGTCGGGAAGATGGGTGGTGATGAAACCGGATAGTTAGGATAATATAACTTGTAATAGCTTATATGCAAACTCTCAAGTTGTATTGAATCTTTTGTTATATAAATAAAGAAATCCGGTTGTTGTTGTTTATCTCTAATGTTATCAAATGACTCTAAAATTGAATCACAGAATCAACCTCAAACGAATTTGTCTAAGGATCAGACCCTAAAATGAGTTAAGTATAGGAAAGGATCCGGACTTGGTCGTTGAGTCCGGGACGGGTCCTTTCAGAGCTGGTCGAGGAATCGTTGGAAATGGCCGAGAAGGAAGCTACGGATGAACCAAGTGGAGCTAGGACGCGATCTTGTTCGGCCAAGGAAGTGCTAGTTGGTTCTAAGATTCGTTCTAAGACTAAGGAACTCATTCACACAGTTGGAACATTGCTACGACAAGCTTTGGTTCATAGGGGTCACTCGGACGTAAGTGATACCGCGGCCACGTTGGTCTTGGTTCATGTCTGGGATGGATAGTATCAAGCCTTATGGCTCACCTACACTCTTTTTCCCTTGCCTTTGGTTTTTTCCAAGTGGTTTTCCAAAGGAAGGTTTTTAATGAGGTCCGTGATCCATAGGTTCATCTTTGCTTGGTGCTAGTCCGACCTAGTCCGGCCTTCTCGAGATTATTTGGCGCGGACCGACTATCTCTTTTCTTTCTATCTTTTTCTATTTTAGTTATTTGAATTTTAAACTATGTCTGAGAGTTTTATTTGTGTTGTGTGTTTATTTTGAGTTGGTCTTTGGTGAGTTTCCGAGGCATGTCTCGAAACTCACCGAGCATTAACTCCATGCGATCCTCCTCTCTTCTCCTCTTCGTCTCCTCTCTTCTTTATATCCTCTGAGACTCTATGTTATTTCTTAACCATCTTTTGAATAAAAATTATCTTTTCTCTATCTCTTTTTCGAGTGATTCGAATTAGAACCCAGGAACAATTCTAGTGATTAGATTGTTCGAACCAGACTTATCAAGAGGCCTTCCGCATCCTCTCGTGGCGTCTATCCTTCCACCCAACTCTAGATCAGCTTGCTGCTCAAGCCTGGAGTCGAAACTTGTCACCTTAACTTCCCAGTGAGAGATTGGGACACGATTCTCCACCCAGAATCGTATCACGAGGGTACCAAGTGAAAGTAAGCAGCCGGCTATTTCAAACTCTGAAACAAGAACTTATGGAGATAAAGGAAAAACTGAATCCAGAACCAGCAGAATCAAGTGCTACAAGTGTCAAGGAATGGGACACTATGCGAGTGAGTGTACCAACAAAAGGATAATGGTTCTAAAAGATAATGGCGAGTATGAATCCGAAGATGAGCAACCAGAAGTTGAGAATCCTGAAGATGAAAATGTTGAGTTACCAGCTAAGGGAGAGTTGCTAGTATCAGTAAGGACGCTCAGCATACAGTCTAAGTCCGAAGAGCAAGAACAAAGAGCTAACTTGTTTCACACGCGATGCCTAGTCAAAGGAAAAGTGTGCAGCCTTATCATTGACGGTGGAAGTTGTACAAATGTGGCTAGTGAAACAATGTTAAGAAGCTGGGATTGGAGATTAAGAAGCATCCAAAGCCGTATGATCTTCAGTAGCTTAGCAAAGATGGAGAAATGAAAGTGAAACATCAAGTGGAGGTCCCTATAGTCATCGGCAAATATGAAGATGAAATTTTGTGTGATGTACTACCTATGAAAGCTGGACATATTCTGGTTGGGAGGCCGTGGCAATCTGACAGGAAGGTAGTTCATGATGGCTTCACCAACCGGCATACGTTCGAGTTCAAAGGAAGGAAGACCACTCTAGTGCCAATGTCACCGCATGAAGTTTATCTTGATCAAGTTCGACTTCAAGGCAAACAGGAACCAAACAAGAAAGCCAATCATTTTGCTATGGCTGGGATAAGTAAAGAGAACAAACCTTGGGCTGAACCGAATTATTTTGGACTTGATGATAATTTTACTTGTTCGTTTAACCTTACACCGGTGCCACCGAGTGATTTTAAATCTTTGCAGGTTACAGGTTATGGACCGAGACCGAAAGATCAGTTCTACCACTACAGTGTGTCTCTAGGACCAAACAAAGCTCCACCATCTGGCCAAGACAAGAAAGCATCAAAGGAGCAAAACAAAGTCCAGTCTTTGCTTATGATGGCGAGAAGACTCTATACCTTTTTCAAGTCAAGGAAGAGAACCAGAACTGTGCAACCATCCAAGTCCAGTCCGCGGACATTCCGGACCTAACATGATTTCTTATGGCTTTAAATTCTACCTTTTCTTGAGTGATTCGAATTAGAAACCCAAGAACAATTCTAGTGATTAGATTGTTCGAACCAGACTTATCAAGAGGCCTTCCGCATCCTCTCGTGGCGTCTATCCTCCCATCCAACTCTAGATCAGCTTGCTGCTCAAGCCTGGAGTCTAAACTTGACATCTTAACTTCTCAGTGAGAGATTGGGACACGATTCTCCACCCAGAATCGTATCACTTCCACAAGGTATTCCATGTGTCACAACTACGGAAGTGCCTAAGTGACCAAGACTATGTGGTTAAGGACATACCGAACGGGTTAAAAATAACTTATCGGTGGAAGGAAAACCAATGAGGATCATTGACTGCACGGAGAATAGAACTCAAAGGAAGAAGTTCACCATGATAAAGGTCATGTGGGATTGCTCTGGACGTGAAGAAGCCACTTGGGAGATTAAAAATAAGATGAAGGCCAATTTCCCAGAATGGTTTAAGAAGATGGGAAAAGATAAACAAGATGCGGATTCGGGGACAAATCCCCTTTAAGGGGGGGGGGAAATTGTCATACCCGCGACCCGTGGTAAGGACGCCGGTCGAGACTTAGTCCAAAAATAAGGAGAATCAGGATTGAGCTCGGTAGAAGCTCATGAAGCTTAGAACCAGCTGACTCGGTAGCTCAACGTAGCTGAATCAGTTGCCAGGAAGTTCGACCTAGCTAAACTAGCTGTCGGAAAGCTTGACCTAGCTAGACGGACTGAAGGTCAATTGAAGCAGCTGGACGGACTGAAGGTCAGCCAGCTCGTGCAGCTGGAATGTCCGAGGCAGTTACAAGGTCGGCTGCCGAATGGGTGCTTGGTACGGACTATTAAATAACTGCCGAGCAGTTACCAAAGATTCAATGAATCTGACCAGGCGGTTACGAAACTGGTTTCTGTCGAGGAAAACTATAAAAAGACCCTCAAAACTCGTAGAAAAACACACAAAAGATACAGAAAAACTCAGAGAATTATTCTAGGGAAGAACACATATAGAATCTGGGTGATAAGGCATTGTTGTCGGAATAAGAAGGAATAAAGCCGAGTGGTTGGATCGGCGGTACCTGAGATAGCGCAGATAATCGTCGAATGGATCTGTGTTGCTAAGGTAAGTGCAAGACCGTGGCTTTCATGCCCGGACTTGTTACTTTATATTGTCAATATGACTAACGATTAAGTTCTAACGATTTTCGGGGGATTAAAAAGAAAACTGGGAAAACAAACGTTCATGATCTGTATATGCATTCATCCGATATCCAGTAAGGAATTACGGTTACTTATGCCTTTGTGGCTTTTAGGAAAAGAGAACGATCGTGGGAAGGATCGGGCTTAGGCGAAACTCAAGGCCATGAAGATAGGTGGTGATGTAACCGGATAGATAGGAACATATAACTTGTAATAGTTTGTATACCCTATGGCTCACTTACACTCTTTTTTCCTTGCCTTTGGTTTTTTCCCAAGTGGTTTTTCAAGGAAGATTTTTAATGAGGTTCGTGGTGCATAGGTACATCTTTGCTTGGCATTGTTCCGACCTAGTCCGGCCCATGTCGAGATCATTTGGTGCGGCCCGACTTATCAAGAGATTATGTTAGTGTGAGAGTTTATGTGTGTGTTTATTTTCAAAACCCGACTTATCAAGAGGCCTTCCGCATCCTCTTGTGGCGTCACTCATCCCATTCAACTCCAGATCGCTTGCTGCTCAAGCCTAGAGACTTATTATCGTCATCTCAGCTTCTCGGTGTGTGATTGGGGCGTGATTCTCTAACCAGAATCATATCAAGTGGTATCAGAGCCGCATCAAGAAGTTACGTGATTTTCCTCAAAACTTGTAAAATTTTTATTTAAATATTGGCTCGTGTAACAATTATGAAATTAACTGCAAATGAAACTAGGATGAGTCTAGTATTTTTTAATAATGGTTTAGCTATTTTCTGAATTTTTTTGAGATTTTTCCGTGACCGATCGACTTCCACTGTCGCGATTAGGGTCATTTTCGTGTTCTTATTTGTTAGGGTCAATTCGATCTTCAAAAGGACTCTTTACTGGTGTATTTTGTTTTGTTGTTTCAGGAAAAAGAAGTCCGATCACAGTGGAACAAGCAGCAACAACAAAAAACTCCTGATTGACTCTCTCACGGCAACGATGGCTCGATTGATGGATGAAAGATTTAATGTTTTGCAAGAGCAAGTCCTTCCAGAAATGATCCGAAGCTAGAGGATCTCAAGGAGTGAATACAGCAAGAAATGATGAGGGAAACGTTCAGCAAGCGAGGCAGCAAGAAGAAGTTCTAGTGGATCCACGGGAAAACAATCAAAGACCGCTTCTAAGAGAACCTGGAGACTTTGAAGCAGAAAACTATTACAGTGGCTCTTCTTGTAGCAGTCATAGAAGACAAAAGTATGTGAGGAATGAGAGGAACCAGCCCCATGATAGTTTTGGAGGACTCAAGCTCCGTATACCGTCTTTCCAAGGGAGAAATGATCCGAGTGCTTACTTTCAGTGGGAAAAGAAGATAGAATTGGTGTTTGATTGTCAACACTACAGTGAGGTGAACTGAGTGAAGGTTGCAGCTACTGAGTTCACTGATTATGGTCTAAGTTGGTGGAATCAGTTGGTTACGTCTAGAAGAAGAAATCAAGAGTATCCGGTTTCTACTTGGAATGAGATGAAAACTATCATGAGGAAATATTTTGTGCCTAGCTACTATTACCGTGAGTTGCATAACCAGATTAGGAGACTTGTGGAAGGTAGTAAGAGTATTGAGGAATACTACCAGGAGATGGAAACTTTGTTGATACAAGCTGATGTACAAGAGGACCGAGAGGCTACTATGTCGATGTTTTTAGGTGGTTTACAACGAGACATACAAGACAGATTGGAAATGCAGCCTCATGTTGACTTACAGGAAATGCTACATCAAGCTATACTAATAGAACATCAGATTAAGAGAAGAGGTCCTATACGGACTCAATCTGGAGCTGGGAATAGTGAGATGAGAGGCCGAGGTTACAAAGTGAAAGCAAGCAGCCGGCTATTTCAAACCCTGAAGCCAAGACTTATGGAGATAAAGGAAAAACTGAATCCAAAACCAGTAGAATCAAGTGCTACAAGTGCCAAGGAATGGGACACTATGCGAGTGAGTGTACCAACAAAAGGATAATGGTTCTAAAGGATAATGGCGAGTATGAATCTGAAGATGAGCAACCAGAAGTTAAGCAGCACGAAGATGACGATGTTGAGGTACCAGCTAAGGCAGAGTTGCTAGTAGCAGTGAGGACGCTCAGCATACAATCTAAGACCGAAGAGCAAGAGCAAAGAGCTAACTTTTTCACACGCGATGCTATGTCAAGGGGAAAGTGTGCAGCCTTATCATTGACGGTGGGAGTTGTACTAATGTGGCAAGTGAAACAATGGTTAAGAAGCTGGGATTAGAAATTAAGAAGCATCCGAAGCCATATGATCTTCAATGGCTTAGCAAAGAGGGAGAAATGAAAGTGAAGCATCAAGTGGAAGTACCTATAGTCATCAGCAAATATGAAGATGAAATCTTGTGTGACGTGCTACCTATGGAAGCTGGACATATCCTACTTGGGAAACCGTGGCAATCTGATAGGAAGGTAGTACATGATGGCTTCACCAACCGGCATACGTTCGAGTTCAAAGGAAGGAAGACGACTCTAGTAACGATGTCGCCGCATGAAGTTTATCTTGATCAAGTTCGGCTCCAAGGCAGATAGGAAACAAGCAAGAAAGCCAACCATTTTGCTATGGCTAGGATAAGTGAAGAAAACAAATCATGGGCTGAACCGATCCCTTTTGAACTTAATGATGTTTTTATTTGTTCATTTAACCTTACACCGGTGCCACCGAGTGAGCTTGAATCTTTGCAGGTTATAGGTGATGGACCGAGACAGGATCACTTCTACCACTACAGTGTGACTCTAAGGCAAGACAAAGCTCCACCATCCAACCAAGACAAGGAAGCACCAAAAGAACAAGATAAAGTCTTCAAGGAGTATCCATCCGGTTTGAGTGCCCAATACTTTGCTTATGATGGCCAGAAGACTCTATACATGTTTCAAGTCAAGGAAGAGAGCCAGACCAGTGCAACCATCCAAGGCCAGTCTACGAATATTCCAGACTTCACAGGATTCCTTAAACTCTTTAAAATAGTTTATTACTGGCTTTAAATCGATGATAGTACAACCTGGTCTTGTTGTAGATTTCCTATTAACTAACCATGATTTTACTGATTATTTTGATAGTAAAGGATCAAAGGGGAGTACTAAGGCTTGTAAGGAACCGACGTTTGAAAAGAAGAACAGAAACTCAACTAATGAAACCACATGTCACAGATCCTTTGTTCTAGACTACTTCCGTTATACAAAGCTTGGAACCAAGGAAGATCATTGGAAAGTGTTCAGCTCCTCTGAAAACCATGGACAAAATCCATATTCTCCACTAAAGCCCTTATGCCGAACCTCTTCCTAAGCTTTCTCTTTACCTTACTCTTATTCTTAAATATTTGCATGGTTTTATTAAGCTTCTATCCTTTTGGAAAACTAACTTGGCGTTGTTCTTGGCAGGTACTGCGGATTTTAGGACAAATCCTTTTCAACTGGAGGAGCATGATGTGATATTGGATAGCAACCAGGATTGGAAGCCGATGGCCGAGGAATTGCTTGAACAGGTCGAGAAGGAAGCTCCGGACGTGCCACTTGGAGCTAGGACTCGGTCTTGGACGGCCAAGGAAGTACTAAACGTACCAGCTGGTTCTATGACTTGCTCTAGGACTAAGGAACTTAACCATACTGTCGGAGTTTTGCTACGTCAAGCATTGGCTTAAAGAGGTCACTCGGGCACATGTGGTACCACGGCCACCTTGGTCATGGTTCACGTCCGGGATGACTAGTGTCAAACCCTATGGCTCACTTACACTCTTTTTCCCTTGCCTTTGGTTTTTCCCAAGTGGTTTTCTAAGGACGGTTTTTAATGAGGTTCGTGGTCCATAGGTACATCTTTGCTTGGCATTGGTCCAACCTAGTCCAGCCTGTCTCGAGATCATGTGGCGCGGCCCGTTTCTTATCTATCTATCTTATTTTTATTTTGTTATTTTGAATTTATACTTATGTCTGAGAGTTTTGTTAGTGTGAGAGTTTATGTGTGTGTTTATTTTTGAGTTGGTCTTTGGTGAGTTTCCGAGGCATGTCTTGAAACTCACCGAGCATTAACTCCTCCGCTCCTCCTCTCTTCTCCTCTTCATCTTCTTCTCTTTATATATCTCTGAGACTCTATTTTTTTACTCATCTATCTTTTTAATCAAAAACCTTTTTCTCTGATAGATCCTTGTCTTCTTTTTTCGAGTGATTCGAATTAGGATACTTGTGAACATTTTTAGTCATTAGATTGTTCAAAACCCGACTTATCAAGAGGCCTTCCGCATCCTCTCGTGTCGTCACTCATCCCATTCAACTCCAGATCGCTTGCTGCTCAAGCTTGGAGCCTTATCATCGTCAGCTTAGTTTCCCGGTGAGTGATTGGGGCGTGATTCTCTACCCAGAATCATATCACAAGACCAGGGAGGACGTGATACCACATGAATCTAAGTTACTTGCTTGAAGTAAAACCGGATGTGGTGTAGCTCAGAGTGTTTGTCAGTTTCTCTCGGTCTGGGGAGGAGTCTTGTCTCCATTTGATGCTTTCTTTGCTCCATTAGCTCTAGGCTTGTCCTTTGCTCTACGTATGATCCAAGCTCCTTGCTCCAAGTCCTTAGAGCCTCTCAGTATCATATCACGTACCCAAGGTTCCTTTTCCTAAGAACAATAGGAAGCCTAAGCAGGAGTTATATGACGCTAAATGCAGAGTGATAATGGATAAACTCACCATTGAGATTCCATTTATCAATGCTATCAAGACTTCGCCTGTGGTGAAGAGGTGCTTTAAGAAGATGCTTACGCAGGATATGCGAGAAGAAGAAAGAGTTATGATGATGACTGAGGTCTGTAGTGCTGTCATTCAGAACAGGATACCGGAGAAGCTTCTTGATCCGGGTAGCTTTGTCTTGGATTGTTCTACCTTACAAACAAGGTTCAAGAATTCCTTGTTCGATTTGGGTTTCAGTGTGAGTTTGATGCCGTATTCAGTTGATGTGTGATATGATTCTGGTTATAGAATCATGCTCCAATCACACACCGGGAAGCTAAGATGGTGAATAGATGGTTCCAGGGTTAAGCAGCAAGCAATCTGGAGTTAAAAGGATTGAATGACGCCACGAGAGGAGGCAGAAGTCCCCTTGATAAGTCGGTGAACACCCTAATCACTAGAAGTGTTCTAAGAGTTTCAAATTGGAATCACTCGAAAACAAAGAACCAATGATCTATTTTTAAGAGACAATATAATGAGAAAAAAGACAAAGAGAAGAAGAAAAGAGAGAGGAAAGCGTGTTTACGAGACATGCCTCGGTAAACAACAACTGAAAACAAAGCAAAAACTTAAATTTAGAGTTTGAAAAATCAGAGATAAAAAGATATGGGCCACGCCTAAAATTTCTTGATAGTGGGCCTAAGTGTGGATCAGACTAATGCCATGGCAAAGATAAGCTCAAGAACCACAAACCTCGCTAAAAACCTTGTCCCGGAAAACCCAATGGGAAAAACCAAAGATGAAGGAAAAGAGTGTAAGCTGGTCATGAGACCATGCACAAGCCTTCTCGAACTTATATCAAGACCGGTGTGGACTTGTTATAATCACATGGTTTGAGAGATCCTCTTGAGCCATTGCCAGTCGTAGCAAGACTCCATTAGCGTAGTGTAACTTCTTAATCCGTAACAATTCTTGACTCCTAAAGCTGCTTTCCTAGCTCCTTTCTTGGTCAGCTACGAATGACAGACTTCACGCCTACTAAGATCACTCTGATCCTTGCGGATAGGAGCATTCGGACACCAGAAGGTCTTTTGGAAGACGTGCCAGTGCGAGTCGGCGATTTCATGATACCGACAGATTTTGTGGTGTTGAAGTACAGTGGCGAGCCTAAGGATCCTCTTATCTAAGGTAGACCTTTCTTAGCCACCGCTGGAGCAAATATCGATGTTAGAGGAGGCAGAATAGCTCAAAATGCGGGGGAATCTGTGATGAATTTTGACATGGATAAGTCTATCAGACAACCCACTAGCGACGGACAAACATTATGTGTTGACACTTTGAATAATCTAACAGAGGCTATTCCCCACATAATACCGGATTCTAGATGTTCAATCCTAGATGTTGAAGTATTCGATTGTTGGGGCACTGACTTTATGGGACCTTTCCCCTCCTCCTATGGAAATCAATACATCTTGGGAGCTCTAGACTATGTGTCTAAGTGGGTAGAAGTTATCGCTTGCCCGACTATTGATTCGGAGTGCCTCGAATTATGATAAGTGATGGTGGTTCTTACTTTATCAATAAGGTTTTTGAGGAGTTGTTGCAAAGACGTGGTGTACATCATCGAGTGGCTACTCCTTATCATCCCTAGACAAGTGGTCAGGTTGAAGTTTCTAACAGGCAGATCAAAGATATTCTCGAGAAAACCGTAAGCGTTACTAGGAAAGATTGGTCTGCAAAGTTCGATGATGCACTCTGGGCATACTGAAACACAAGGCAGCATGGGCAGTTAAGAGTATGAATTTTAATATAAACCCGCCGCCGAGAGGAGATTGATTCAGCTGAACGAATTCGATGAGATCCGGTTCCATGCTTAAGAGAGTTCCAAGTTGTATAAGGAGAGGACAAATGCCTACCATGACAAGAAAATCATCTCCATAATGATACGATTCTGGGTGGAGAATCGTGTCCCAATCTCTCACTGGGAAGTTAAGGTGACAAGTTTAGACTCCAGGCTTGAGCAGCAAGCTGATCTAGAGTTGGGTGGAAGGATAGACGCCACGAGAGGATGCGGAAGGCCTCTTGATAAGTCTGGTTCGAACAATCTAATCACTAGAATTGTTCTTGCGTTCTAATTCGAATCACTCGAAAAAGAGATAGAGAAAAGATAATTTTTATTCAAAAGAGGGTTAAGAAAAATACAAAAGAGTCTCAGAGGATATAAAGAAGAGAGGAGACGAAGAGGAGAAGAGAGGAGGAGCGTAGGGAGTTAATGCTCGGTGAGTTTCGAGACATGCCTCGGAAACTCACCAAAGACCAACTCAAATTAAACACACAACACAAATAAAACTCTCAGACATAGTTTAAAATTCAAATAACTAAAATAGAAAAAGATAGAAAGAAAAGAGATAGTCGGTCCGCGCCAAATAATCTCGAGAAGGCCGGACTAGGTCGGACTAGCACCAAGCAAAGATGAACCTATGCATCACGAACCTCATTAAAAACCTTCCTTTGGAAAACCACTTGGGAAAAACCAAAGGCAAGGGAAAAAGAGTGTAGGTGAGCCATAGGGCTTGATACTAGCCATCCCGGACATGAACCAAGACCAACGTGGCCGCGGTATCACTTACGTCCGAGTGACCCCTATGAACCAAAGCTTGTCGTAGCAATTTTCCAACTGTGTGAATGAGTTCCTTAGTCTTAGAACGAGTCATTGTCCCAACTGGTACGCTCAATGCTTCTGTGGCCGACCAAGATCGCGTCCTAGCTCCAAGTGGCTCATCCAGAGCTTTCTCCTCGACCGTCCGAACGTGTCCTCGACCGGGTCCAACATTTCCTCGGCCAACGGCTGTTCCTCCTGGTCGCTATCTGCCACAAAAGGAATCAAGTCAGAGACATTGAAGGTTGAGCTGATAACGTACTTACCTTGTAAATCCAGTTTGTAGGCATTAGTTCCAATCTTCTTTAGGATTCTGAATGGACCATCAACTCGAGGCATGAGCTTTGATTTTCTTTCCTCCGGGAACCGGTCTTTTCTAAGATGTATCCAGACAAGTTCTCCTTCTTTGAATACTACTTCTTGTCGCCCTTGGTTTGCTTTTGTTGCATATTGTTCAGTTCGTCTCTCTATATTGGCACGGGCCTTCTCATGGATCCTCCTTACCAGTTCCGCCTTTTTCTGTCCATCAATATTAGCTCTTTCGCTCAAAGGTAAAGGGGTTAGATCCATAGGAGACAAAGGGTTAAATCCATAAACAATTTCAAAGGGTGAATACTTAGAAGCAAAATGCATGGAATGATTATCTGCAAACTCTACATGCGGCAAACATGCTTCCCAAGTGTTGAAGTTACTTTTTATCAAAGCTCGCAACAAGGTCGATAAACTTCTATTGACTACTTCAGTTTGCCCATCAGTTTGCGGATGACAAGTAGTGGAAAATAACAACTTAGTTCCTAGCTTAGACCACAAAGCTTTCCAAAAGTAACTCAGAAACTTAGTATCCCTATCAGAAACTATGGACCTAGGCATACCATGCAAACGAACAATCTCTTTGAAAAACAGGTTAGCCACATGAGATGCATCATCGGTTTTATTACAAGCAATGAAATGAGCCATTTTTGAAAACCTATCAACCATAACAAAGATCGAATCCTTCCCACTTCTAGTCATCGGCAATCCGTGAGGTTGGACTTTGGACTTTGCTTGTTTACAGTTAACACATCTTTTACAGATTCGTTCGACATCCTTTTTCATGTGCGGCCAATAGAAATGGTCTTGTACCACTTTCAGAGTCTTGGTTACTCCGAAGTGCCCCATTAATCCCCCTGCATGTGCTTCTCTAACAAACAACTCTCGAATAAAACAGTTAGGCACACACAAACGGTTATCATTAAACAAAAAACCTTTCAGTTTATAAAACCGACCAGAAGCATGATTTTCACATTTTTTTAAACATTTCTTTGAAATCAGGATCATTTTGATAAAGCTCTTTCAACTGCTCAAACCCTAATAGATTAGTTTCAAGAGTAGAAAGTAGAGTGTACCTCCGGGATAAGGCGTCTGCTACTATATTTTCCTTACCTTGCTTATACTTGATGACGTAAGGAAAAGTTTCAATGAATTCAACCCACCTTGCATGCCTTTTGTTGAGCTTTTGCTGTCCTTTCAAGAACTTGAGAGATTCAGGGTCAGTATGAATGACAAACTCCTTGGGCCATAGGTAATGCTGCCATGTTTGTAACTCTCGGACCAGGGCATAAAGTTCCTTGTCGTAAGTTGGATAGTTTAGCATTGCTCCTCCGAGTTTCTCGCTAAAGTAAGCTATTGGCCTTTGGTCTTGCATGAGAACAGCTCCAATACCTATCCCTGATGCATCACACTCAACCTTAAAAGTTTTAGAGAAGTTAGGCAATATTAGTAAAGGTGCATGCGTAAGCTCATTTTTAAGTTGTTGAAATGCAACTTCTTGAGCTTCTTCCCATTTGAACCCCACTTCCTTTTTGATGACTTCTGTAAGTGGCGCTGCTATGGTAGTAAAATTCTTGACAAACCGGCGATAAAACCCTGCAAGGCCGTGGAAGCTTCTCACTTCTCCTACCGTCTTTGGACTTGGCCATTCTTTGATTGCTTTAACCTTTTCTTCATCAACTTTTACTCCATCTGCACTCACAACAAAACCTAAAAACACGAGGTTATCTGTGCAAAAAGTACACTTCTTTAAGTTAGCATAGAGTTTCTCCTTCCTAAGAACTTCTAACACCTTTTTTAGATGCTGAATATGATCCTCTAAGTTCTTGCTATAAACCAGAATATCATCAAAGTATACTACCACAAAATGCCCAATGAAAGCTCTAAGAACATGATTCATCAATCTCATGAATGTACTAGGTGCATTAGTTAACCCAAAAGGCATGACTAACCATTCATACAACCCATGCTTAGTTTTAAAGGCAGTTTTCCATTCATCTCCTTCTTTCATCCTAATTTGATGGTATCCGCTTTTAAGATCAATTTTAGAAAATATGCTAGAACCATGTAACTCATCAAGCATATCATCTAATCTAGGAATAGGATGTCGATACTTCACCGTGATATTATTGACTGCCCTACAGTCGACACACATCCGCCAGCTTCCATCCTTTTTGGGAACAAGCAAAACTGGTACTGCACAAGGACTCATACTCTCTCGGATATGTCCTTTCTCCATCAGCTCATCCACTTGTTTCTGTAGTTCTTTGGTTTCCACCGGGTTAGTCCTATAAGCTGGACGGTTGGGAAGCGTAGCACCCGGGACAAAATCAATCTGATGCTCTATTCCTCGTACTGGTGGAAGTCCTGGTGCACTATCTTCTGGAAAGACATCGTGAAACTCCTGCAAAAGTTTGTTCATTTCACTCGGCAAAACCGGTGCGAGGTCAGTTAGGCTATTGAGAGCCTCCTTGTAAATAAACAATAAGATAGTTTGCTCAGAGAGTATGGCTTTCTTAACCACTTCAGCCTTGGCAAAGAAGTTTGTTGGTTTAACCCGGCTTACGGTTTGAAATGCTAAATGGGTCTGATCTTGATACACTTCTTGAGGTGATAGCGGAGCTAAGACTGTTTTTCTCCCGTTGTGCTCAAAAGAATATTTGTTAGCAAACCCCTCGTGCTTAACCCTCCTGTCGAACTGCCACGGTCTTCCTAGGAGAATATGTCCAGCTTCCATGGGCAGAATGTCGCACACAACTTCATCCTGGTATCCTCCAATCGCTATAGGGACAGTGACTTGCTGTTTGACTCGTAACTCACCTTTCTCATTAAGCCAGTGAATGTCATAAGGCTTTGGATGCTCTCTGACTGTTAACCCCAATTTCTTTACCATATACTCGCTGGCCACATTAGTACAGCTTCCCCCGTCGATGATTGGACTACACAATTTCCCGTTTACATGACATCGCGTGTGGAATAAGTTTTCCCTTTGATCCTCAGTTTCAGGTTGAAGGCACAAGTGAAAGGACCCGTCCCGGACCTAACGACCAAGTCAGGATCCTTTCTTATACTTAACTCGTTTTATAGTCTGATCCTTAGACAAATTCGTTTTGAGGTTGATTCCGTGATTCATTTTAAGAGTCGTTTGTAAGCATTAGAGATAAACACAACAACCGGATTTCTTTATTTATATAACAAAGGATTCGATACAACTTGAGAGTTTGCATATAAGCTATTACAAGTTATATTATCCTATCTATCCGGTTTAATCACCACCCATCTTCCCGACTTTGAGTCCCGCCTAAGCCCGATCCTTCCCACGATCATTCTCTTTTCCTTGGCAACACAGATCCGTTCGACGATTATCTGCACTGTCTCTGGTACCGCCGATCCAACCGTTCGGCTTGATTTCGTCTAATTCCAACAATAATGCCTTATCGCCCAGATTCTTTCTGTGTTCTTCCTTAGAATAATTCTCTGGGTTTTTCTGTATGTTTCGTGGTGTTTTTCTGCGAGTTCTGAGGGTCATTTTATAGTTTTCCTCGACAGAAATCGCGTCCAAAACCGCCTGGTCAGATTCAATGAATCTTTGGTAACCGCTCGGCAGTTACTTAACCGTTAGTACCAAGCACCCGTTCGGCAGCCGACCTGGTAACTGCCTCGGACACTCCAGCTGCACCAGCTGACCTTCAGTCAGTCCAGCTGACCTTCAGTCCGTCCAGCTGACCTTCAGTCTGTCCAGCTGCGTCAGCTGTCCTTTAGTCCGTCCAGCTAGGTCGAGCTTCCCGGCAGCTGGTTCAGCTACGTCGAGCTTCCCAGTCAGCTGTTCTAAGCTTCATGAGCTTCTGCCGAGCTCAATCCAGCTTCTCCTTCCTATTTTCGGACTATTTCTCGACCGGCGTCCTTACCGCGGGTCGCGGGTGTGACAAGTCTCCCCCCCTTAAAAGGGATTCGTCCCCAAATCCGCATCTTGTTGATCTTTTCCCATCTTTTCAAACCATTCTGGAAAATCAGCCTTCATCTTATTTTCAATCTCCCAAGTGGCTTCTTCACGTCCAGAACAATCCCACATTACCTTTATCATGGTGAACTTCTTCCCTCGAGTTCCTTTCTCCGTGCGGTCAATGATCCTCATTGGTTTTGCTTCCACCGTTAGGTTACTTTTTAACCCGTTCGGTATGTCCTTAACGACGTAGTCTTGGTCACTTAGGCACTTTCTTAGTTGTGATACATGGAATACCTTGTGGAAGGCATCCAACCTTGGTGGTAATTCAAGTTTATAAGCCACCGCGCCTACCCGTTCAATCACCTTATAAGGACCAACGTACCTTGGACTTAACTTCTTCTTTTTGGTAAACCGACCT
This sequence comes from Barbarea vulgaris, assembly GCA_963667165.1. Classification (NCBI taxonomy): domain Eukaryota; kingdom Viridiplantae; phylum Streptophyta; class Magnoliopsida; order Brassicales; family Brassicaceae; genus Barbarea; species Barbarea vulgaris. The sequence continues at coordinate 19,945,715 of OY763887.1, read as the reverse complement.
TGGCCCTTATAAGTGACCGCCTTAAGATACACCAGATCGCCTACATTAAATTCCAACTCCTTACGTCCCCTATCCGCATAGCTCTTCGTTCTGTCTTGGGCTTCCTTTAGTTTTATCTTTAGGAATTTTATCTTGGCCGTTGTCTCATCCACGATGTCTGGCCCGAATAATCTCCTTTCTCCCACCGGTGTCCAACACAACGGTGTTCTACAAGCTCTACCGTATAATGCCTCGTATGGTGACATTCCAATACTAGCTTGATAGCTATTGTTGTAAGCGAATTCGACCAACGTTAAGTACTTCTCCCAATTGCCTCCCCAATCCAACACGCATGCTCGCAACATGTCTTCCAGTGTTTGGATCGTTCTTTCAGATTGTCCATCCGTTTGTGGGTGATAGGCCGTGCTCATATTCACCCTTGTTCCCAAAGCCCTTTGGAAGGCTTTCCAAAAGTGTGACGTGAATCGAGTGTCACGATCCGATACAATGCTTACCGGAATCCCGTGCAACCGGACTATCTCTTCTACGTACCTTGCTGCAATCTCTTCGGCTCCATCTTTTTCCGAGATTGCAACAAAATGTGCGGATTTGGTCAGTCTATCGACCACCACCCAAACCGCATCATGCTTCGCTTTCCCCATTGGTAACCCGGTCACAAAGTCCATGGTTACGTGATCCCACTTCCATTCTGGTATTGGTAAGCTTTGTAGCAAACCGCTTGGCACTTGGTGTTCTGCCTTAACAAGTTGGCACGTCGGACACTTGGCTACCCAGGCAGCCACGTCTTTCTTCATTCCTACCCAATGGTAGTATCTTTTCAAGTCCCGGTACATCTTATTTGATCCTGGATGTATCGCAAACTTGGATTGATGCGCTTCCCTAAGGATTTCTTCCTTCAGTCCCGGATTGTTCGGTACGCTCACTCGCCCCTTCACAACAATTGTTCCATTGTTTGAAGTCTGGTACTCGGTTTGGTCATTTTGTGCTACCTTCTTCAAATTTTCATCCTTTTCTTGAGCAATCCGGATTCGGCTAAGTAAATCAGCCTGATCTGCCACCGCCAATCCCAACGGTTCCAATCCTTGGGTTAATGCATTCAAATGCAACGTCCCAATCATATTCACCAATACTTCTTGGTTCCTTTCCGCTTCTACCTCAAACCGTCTACGGCTTAGTGCGTCGGAAACTTGGTTTGCCTTTCCGCGATGATAGGCAATGTCTATGTCATAATCGGCGACTAACTCCATCCATCGTCTTTGCCTTAGGTTCAACTCTGGCTGGGTGAATATGTATTTTAAGCTCTTGTGGTCGGTAAAGATTTGTACCTTGGCACCGTACAAGTATGATCGCCATATCTTTAACGCGAACACCACCGCAGCCATCTCAAGGTCATGAGTGGGATAATTCCCTTCATGCTTCCTTAGTTGCCTTGAGGCATATGCAATCACACTCCCCTTTTGCATTAGTACGCATCCTAAGCCCGTGATCGATGCGTCGGTATATACCACGTATGGTACATACGGTTCCGGCAATGCTAGCACTGGAGCGCTTGTAAGCATTTTCTTCAATTCCGTGAAACTGGCCTCACATTCCTCAGACCATACAAACTTGGTATCCTTTCCTGTTAAACGAGTCATCGGTTGTGACATACTCGCAAAACCCTTGACAAATTTCCTGTAGTATCCCGCCAATCCGAGAAAACTCCTTATCTCGGTTGCATTTTTCGGTCTTGACCACTCCTTAATCGATTTGATCTTTTCCGGGTCCACGGTCACGCCTTGGTCTGACACAACGTGTCCAAGGAATCCAATGCTCCTTTGCCAAAAACTACACTTGCTTAATTTAGCAAAGAGTTTATGCTCCCTTAATCGTTCCAAGACCTTCCTTAGGTGATCTTGGTGAGTTCCCCAATCCTTTGAATAAACCAAGATGTCATCGATGAAAATAATCACGAATTCATCCAGGAATTCTCGGAAAACTCCATTCATCATCTTCATAAAGGCTGCTGGAGCATTCGTTAGCCCGAAAGGCATTACCACGAACTCGTAATGCCCGTACCTTGTCCGAAAAGCTGTTTTCCGCACATCCGAAGGTTCTATCGGGATTTGATGATATCCCGAAGCCAAGTCTATTTTGGAGAACCATGTCGCGCCCCCAAGTTGATCCAGCAACTCGTCAATCTTTGGTAACGGATATTTATTCTTTACCGTCACCCGATTCAATCCCCGGTAATCGATACACAACCGGAAGCTTCCATCTTTCTTTTTCACAAACAAGACCGGTGCACCCCATGGTGAACTACTCGGCCGTATGAATCCTTTATCCAACAATTCTTCCAATTGTTTCTTTAACTCGGCCATTTCTGCCGGTGCCATCCGGTACGGAGCCTTTGATATAGGCTTTGTGTCCGGTTCGAGTTCAATCGTGAATGGATCAGAGCGGTCTGGTGGTAGTCCACTCACGGCCCCGAATACGTCCTTGAACTCCCTTGCGATCGGAATATCTTTCAACTCCGTATTCGCCCCAACTTCCGTTGTATTGATTGTGGCTAAATATGCCTCACAACCCTTCTCGAGCATCCGTTCTGCCTGGATTGCCGAGATTACCAAATTTCCCGAAGTTGTTTTAATTCCTTGGAATTTTAACATACCTTCGTCCCTCTCAAATTGAACCCGGCCTCGATGACAATCGATGTGTGCCTTATACTTTCCCAACCAGTCCATTCCCAAGATAACTTCGTGTTTCTTCAACGGAACAATGATTAGGTCTGCTGGCATATCGACTCCATTGACCACAACTGAGATGCCCCGAACAATGCCAGACGGATACATTGCCTGTCCGCCGGCTGCTCGTACCATTCCATACCCGGTGTTTGGTTCTTTCTCGAACCCACCTGTTACAACCATTTCAGGACTCACAAAACAATGTGTAGCTCCCGAATCAAATAGGGTGTGTGTTTCTACACCACCGATACTCAAGGTCCCTATACATCCCTCTAGAATGTTAAGTCCCCAAACCGTTTTCCTTAATGCCATATGCTTATGCAATGCACGTATTCACAAGATAAGGCCTTAGTAACTTACCAGTGATCGCGTTGAAGTTTTCAGAACTTCCAGCTTCCTCAGACATCTCGTAAACCAGTGGTGCTATTGCCAGCCTTTTTGGCGCTGGTGGCAAGGCATTGCTTCCACGATTATCCTTTACCCCTGCTTGCCTTTCTGCGTCAAGCTTTGGGCATTCCCGCTTGAAATGTCCCGTTTTTCCGCAATGGTAACAAGCCCTCCGCTCATCGCCGTTTGGTTTCGCTTGTCCCTTTTCCATCCTTGGGCAGTTTTGGATTGCATGATCCTTACTCCCACAACGACCACATGCACCGATGGCCTTCCAGCACGTTCCGCTATGATTTTTCCCACAAATTTTGCATTCTCCTGGTTTGCCATCCGGCTTGGTATCATCGACCTTGTCGAATTTCCTTTTACGGTCCCCGGTCTTGGCAGCCAGATTATTACGGGCTTGGAATTTTGCCCGATTGATTTGTTTCTCCTCCTCGATTCCGATTTCGATCATAGCAGCACGTTCCACCAACTCCGATACCGAGTTGAACGTACGTATCAGACAATGGTTGCGGATTTCCACCCTTAGTCCTCGTATGAAACGTCAGACTTGAGCTTGCTCCTCCTCAAGCTCTCTCCCAACATATCGCCTAAGACGATTAAATTCCTCATCATATTCCCGGACTGTTTTGTTTCCTTGTACCAATTCCAGATACGCGCATTCCAGTCTGTCCCATGCTTCCGGTGGGAAGAACTTTTTATTGAACTCACGTTCAAAGTCATCAAAGGATCTTATCTCGTCACCCTTGCGCTTCTCCACAGTCAGCCACCAGTTATGCGCATCACCTTCCAGAAAGTGAACCGCAATATCCTTCTGGTAGTCATCTGGGCAACGAGTGGATTTGAAATTCCTCACCAACCGACTTCTCCATTCGTCAGCCACAATAGGGTCTGAACTTCCAGTAAAATGCCATGTTCCCAACTTGGAAACGTGTTCCAGTAGGCTTAGATAGTCACCCCTTTTTCTTGCCGAACTAGCCCTTGGACTCATCTCAATTACATCCGTGTTGGCACCAGACTGTTTTTCCTCTACTTGCACCACAGGAGCCGGTGCAAGTGCTTGGGTCAATATGGCCATCTGTGCCATTATTGCCTTCATAGTATCCCATTGTTCCTGGACGCTTGGTAGCGTACTTGGGTTTTCAACCGTTCCCCCATTCCCAGTTGCTAATGGCACGGAATCTCGTCCCGCATTTGAAGTCTCGGCTGTATCATCACGACCGTTTACATTATGCCCAACCGGAGTTTGAAGAACCGGAGGGAATTGATTCTGCCCAGCCACAGGTCCGACTGGGTTCTCTTCCTGCCCAGCCATAGGTCCGACTGGGTTTTGTTCATTTATCTCCGCATGCGTTACCGTGACTTCGGTTTCCTCGGCAATGCCTTTTCCTTTTTCCTTCCTACTTTTCCTTTCCGTTTTGTTGCTCTTACCCATCTGCAGAAACTTGAAAGTTAATCACGATAATTTTAACAAAATCGTTAAGTGAGTAAGACAACAATACCGCGAGAACTCATAAGCCGGTGAGTGGTGATCCCCAAACCCCATACTAACAGTCCTAAGAACAAGCATGCTCTGATACCAACTTGAAAGGACCCGTCCCGGACCTAACGACCAAGTCAGGATCCTTTCTTATACTTAACTCGTTTTATAGTCTGATCCTTAGACAAATTCGTTTTGAGGTTGATTCCGTGATTCATTTTAAGAGTCGTTTGTAAGCATTACAGATAAACACAACAACCGGATTTCTTTATTTATATAACAAAGGATTCGATACAACTTGAGAGTTTGCATATAAGCTATTACAAGTTATATTATCCTATCTATCCGGTTTAATCACCACCCATCTTCCCGACTTTGAGTCCCGCCTAAGCCCGATCCTTCCCACGATCATTCTCTTTTCCTTGGCAACACAGATCCATTCGACGATTATCTGCGCTGTCTCTGGTACCGCCGATCCAACCGTTCGGCTTGATTTCGTCTAATTCCGACAATAATGCCTTATCGCCCAGATTCTTTCTGTGTTCTTCCTTAGAATAATTCTCTGGGTTTTTCTGTATGTTTCGTGGTGTTTTTCTGCGAGTTCTGAGGGTCATTTTATAGTTTTCCTCGACAGAAATCGCATCCAAAACCGCCTGGTCAGATTCAATGAATCTTTGGTAACCGCTCGGCAGTTACTTAACCGTTAGTACCAAGCACCCGTTCGGCAGCCGACCTGGTAACTGCCTCGGACACTCCAGCTGCACCAGCTGACCTTCAGTCAGTCCAGCTGACCTTCAGTCCGTCCAGCTGACCTTCAGTCCGTCCAGCTGCGTCAGCTGTCCTTTAGTCCGTCCAGCTAGGTCGAGCTTCCCGGCAGCTGGTTCAGCTACGTCGAGCTTCCCAGTCAGCTGTTCTAAGCTTCATGAGCTTCTGCCGAGCTCAATCCAGCTTCTCCTTCCTATTTTCGGACTATTTCTCGACCGGCGTCCTTACCGCGGGTCGCGGGTGTGACAACAAGGCTCTCCGAGATACCAAAATCTCTTGTCTTACTGAAGTCTTGGATGTGACGATAGAGTCTGATGCAATCTTCTGATGCCACGATCTATTCCCTGTTTCTATCATACGATCAAACCTTTCGGAAATGGTTCTTGCGAGAGCATTGTTGTGAACTTGAAGCATTACTTGACCAGGTTCGTACATCTTTTTCCTGAAACAACACACAAGAATACACCAGTAAAGAGTTCTTTTGAAGATCGAATTGACCTTAAATCATAAGAACACGAAAATGACTCTTGGTATCCTATTTTCTCAGAAGAACACAAAACGCGACTGTGGAAGTCGATCAGTTACGAAAAAATATCAAAACACTTCATAAAATTCCCAAACTAATTTTAACAAATACTAGACTCATCCTAGATTGATTTGCAGTTGATTTCACAATTTTTGCACAAGCCAATATTTAATTAAAATTCGGACAAGATGGGGCGAAAACCACTTAACTTCTCAATGTTGCTCTGATACCACTTGATACGATTCTGGGTGGAGAATCGTGTCCCAATCTCTCACTGGGAAGTTAAGGTGACAAGTTTAGACTCCAGACTTGAGCAACAAGCTGATCTAGAGTTGGGTGGAAGGATAGACGCCACGAGAGGATGCGGAAGGCCTCTTGATAAGTCTGTTTCGAACAATCTAATCACTAGAATTGTTCTTGTGTTCTAATTCGAATCACTCGAAAAAGAGATAGAGAAAAGATAATTTTTATTCAAAAGAGGGTTAAGAAAAATACAAAAGAGTCTCAGAGGATATAAAGAAGAGAGGAGACGAAGAGGAGAAGAGAGGAGGAGCGTAGGGAGTTAATGCTCGGTGAGTTTCGAGACATACCTCGGAAACTCACCAAAGACCAACTCAAAATAAACACACAACACATATAAAACTCTCAGACATAGTTTAAAATTCAAATAACTAAAATAGAAAAAGATAGAAAGAAAAGAGATAGTCGGTCCGCACCAAATAATCTCGAGAAGGCCGGACTAGGTCGGACTAGCACCAAGCAAAGATGAACCTATGGATCACGAACCTCATTAAAAACCTTCCTTTGGAAAACAACTTGGGAAAAACCAAAGGCAAGGGAAAAAGAGTGTAGGTGAGCCATAGGGCTTGATACTAGCCATCCCGGACCTGGCCCATTGAGTATCCGACCGACTAGCTCGGCTAAATGGAAATCTACTCGGAAAAGGAAATATATAAAGCCGACCTGAAGAAAAAGGAAAGAAGGAAGGGCCCACGAAGCCGGCCCAATCTCTATCAAACCGACTTCAAACCTATATAAATAAAAGGTTTCGCCTCAATCAAAGGGCATCCAGTAATCGAGAGAGAAGACCTAATTCTAAGCATTCGAGCTATTATTGTATTCTCTTGAGATTAGAAACCCTAATTCCTTGTAATCATTGATCAAAGAAAGATTATTAATAAAGAAACCGATTAAAACCCCAGTGAACTTTTAAGGTTCAACAGTGAGAGATTGGGACACGATTCTCCACCAGAATCGTATCAAGTGGTATCAGAGCAACATCGAGAAGTTAAGTGGTTTTCATCCCAACTTGTTCGAATTTTAATTAAATATTTGCTCGTGCAAAAATTGTGAAATCAATTGAAGATGAATCTAGGATGAGTCTAGTATTTGTTAAAATTTGTTTGGGAATTTTCTGAAGTGTTTTGATATTTTTGCGACTGATCGACTCCCACAGTCGCGTTTTAGTGTTCTTCTGAGAAAATAGGATACCAAGAGTCATTTTCGTGTTCTTATGATTTAGGGTTAATTCGATCTTCAAAAGGACTCTTTACTGGTGTATTCTGTTGTGTTGTTTCAGGAAAAGGATGTCTGATCACAGTGGAACCAGCCGCAACAACAATCAACTTCTGATCGATGCTCTCACGGCAAAGATGGCTCGATTGATGGATGAAAGATTTAATGTTCTGCAAGAGCAAATTCTTCCAGAGATGATTCGTGATGCTAGAGGATCTCAAGGAGCTAATACAGTAAGAAATGATGAGGGAAACGTTCATCAAGCAAGGCAACAAGGAGAAGTTCTAAGGGAACCCCGAGAAATTAATCAAAGACCGCTTCCAAGAGAACCTGGAGATTTTGAAGCAGAGAATTGTTACAGTGGCTCTTCTCGTAGCAGTCTTAGGAGGCAAAGGCACATGAGACATGAGAGGAACCAGCCCCAGGATCCGTATACCTTCTTTTCAAGGGAAAAATGATCCGAGTGCTTACTTGGAGTGGGAAAAGAAGATTGAATTGGTGTTTGATTGTCAACATTACACTGAAGTGAACCGAGTGAAGGTTGCAGCTACTGAGTTCACAGACTATGCTTTGAGTTGGTGGGATCAGTTGGTTACGTCTAGAAGAAGAAACCAAGAGTATCCGATTTCTACTTGGAACGAGATGAAGACTATCATGCGGAAACGTTTTGTGCCTAGTTACTATTACCGGGAGTTGCATAATCAGTTGAGGAGGCTTGTGCAAGGTAGTAAGAGTGTTGAGGAATACTACCAGGAGATGGAAACTTTGTTGATACAAGCTGATGTTCAAGAGGACCGAGAGGCAACCATGTCTAGGTTCCTAGGAGGCTTGCAGCGTGATATACAAGACCATTTGGAGATGCAGCCTCATGTTGATCTACAGGAAATGCTCCATCAAGCTATACTAATAGAGCAGCAGCTTAAGAGGAGAGGTCCTATACGGACTCAGTTTGGAGTTGGAAACACTAGTTACACAAGAGGCTATCCGAGAGAAGAGAAGCCAAAGATACAAGGTGACAGCAAGCAACCGGCTATATCAAACTCTGAAGTAAAGACTTATGGGGATAAAGGAAAAGCTGAATCCAGAACCAGTAGAATCAAGTGCTACAAGTGCCAAGGAATGGGACACTATGCGAGTGAATGTACCAATAAAAGGATAATGGTTCTAAAGGATAATGGCGAGTATGAATCTGAGGATGAGCAACCAGCAGTTAAGCAGCTTGAAGATGAGAATGTTGAGTTACCAGCTAAGGGAGAGTTGCTAGTAGCAGTGAGGACGCTCAGCATACAGTCTAAGTCCGAAGAGCAAGAACAGCGAGCTAACTTGTTTCACACGCGATGCTTTGTTAAGGGAAAAGTTTGCAGCCTTATCATTGACGGTGGGAGTTGTACTAATGTGGCAAGTGAAACAATGGTTAAGAAACTGGGATTAGAAATTAAGAAGCATCCAAAACCGTATGATCTTCAGTGGCTTAGCAAGGATGGAGAAATGAAAGTAAAGCATCAAGTGGAGATTCCTATAGTAATCGGCAAATATGAAGATGAAATTTTGTGTGATGTTCTACCTATGGAAGCTGGACATATTCTGCTTGGGAGGCCGTGGCAATCTGACAGGAAGGTAGTCCATGATGGCTTCACCAACCGGCATATGTTCGAGTTCAAGGGAAGGAAGACTACTCTAGTACCGATGTCACCACATGAAGTTTATCTTGATCAAGTTCGACTCCAAGGCAAACAGGAACCAAGCAAGAAAGCCAATCATTTTGCTATGGCTAGGATAAGTAAAAGAAACAAACCTTGGGCTGAACCGAACTATTTTGGACTTAATGACGATTTTTCTTGTTCATTTAACATTACACCGGTGCCACCAAGTGAGTTTGAATCTTTGCAGGTTATAGGTGATGGACCGAGACAGGAGGATCAGTTCTACCACTACAGTGTGTCTCTAGGACCAAACAAAGCTCCACCATCAGACCAAGACAAGGACGCACCAAAGGAACAAAATGAGGACTTCAAGGATTATCCTTCCGATTTGAGTGCCAAATACTTTGCTTATGATGGCGAGAAGACTCTATACATTTTTCAAGTCAAGGAAGAGAACCAGACCAGTGCAACCATCCAAGTCCAGTCCACGGACATTACGGACTTAACAGGATTTCTTAAACTCTATAAAATAGTTTCTAATGGCTTTAAATCGATGATAGTACAACCCGGTCCTGTTGTAGACTTCCTATCTTCTAATCAAGATTTTACTTACTACTGTGACATGACAGGATTGAAGGACAGAACCAAGGCTTGCAAGGACTAGACGTTTGAAATGAAGAACAGAAACTCAAGTAATGAAGCCACACGTTACCAAACCTTTGTTCTAGACTACTTCCGTGATACAAAACTTGGAACCAAGGGAGATTTTTGGAAAGTCTTCAGCTCCTCTGAAGTTCAAGGACCGGAACCATGTTCTCCACTCACCTACCGCCCTTATGCCGAACCACTTCCTAAGCTTTATCCTTACCTTTCTCTTGTCTTTAAATATTGGTATGGTTTTATCAGTTTTCTACTCTTTTGGAAAACTAACTTGGCGTTGTTTTTGGCAGGTATTCTGGATTTGAGGACAAATTTTTTTCAACTGGGGGAGCATGATACGAGAATGGATAGCGTCCAGGATGGAAAGCCAATGTGATACGATTCTGGATGGAGAATCGTGTCCCAATCACTTACTGGGAAGTTAAGGTGACAAGTTTAGACTCCAGGCTTGAGCAGCAAGCTGATCTAGAGTTGGATGGGAGGATAGACGCCACGAGAGGATGCGGAAGGCCTCTTGATAAGTCTGGTTCGAACAATCAAATCACTAGAATTGTTCTTGGGGTTCTGATTCGAATCACTCGAAAAAGAAGAGAGAAAAGATAATTTTTATTAAAAAGATGGTTAAGAAAAATACAAAAGAGTCTCAGAGGATATAAAGAAGAGAGGAGACAAAGAGGAGAAGAGAGGAGGAGCGCATGGGGTTAATGCTCGGTGAGTTTCGAGACATGCCTCGGAAACTCACCAAAGACCAACTCAAAATAAACACACAACACAAATAAAACTCTCAGACATAGTTTAAAATTCAAATAACTAAAATAGAAAAAGATAGAAAGAAAAGAGATAGTCGGTCCGCGCCAAATAATCTCGAGAAGGCCGGACTAGGTCGGACTAGCACCAAGCAATGATGAACCTATGGACCACGAACCTCATTAAAAATCTTCCTTTGGAAAACCACTTGGGAAAAACCAAAGGCAAGGGAAAAAGAGTGTAGGTGAGCCATAGGGCTTGATACTAATCATCCCGGACATGAACCAAGACCAACGTGGCCGCGGTATCATTAGCGTCCGAGTGACCCCTTTGAACCAAAGCTTGACGTAGCAATGTTCCAACTCTGTGAATGAGTTCCTTAGTCTTAGAACGAATCTTAGAACCAACTAGCACTTCCTTGGCCGAACAAGATCGCGTCCTAGCTCCACTTGGTTCATCCGTAGCTTCCTTCTCGGCCAGTTCCAACGATTCCTCGACCAGCTCCCACCTTTTCTCGACCGGGTCCAACATTTCCTCGGCCATCAGCATTCTATCCCGGATACTATCCATTCTCGTATCAGGCTCCCCCAGTTGAAAAGGATTTGTCCTCAAATCCGGAATACCTGCCAAGAACAACGCCAAGTTAGTTTTCCAACAGAAAAGAAACTTGATAAGGTCATAACAATATTTAAGCATAAGAGAAAGGTAAAGAAAAAGCTTAGGCGAAGATTCGGTGTTAGGGCTGGCAGTGGATGGAGAGATTGGTTCCCGTTCTTGAGCTTCAGAGGAGCTGAACACTTTCCAAAGATCTCCATTGGTTCCAAGGTTTGTGTCACGGAAGTAGTCTAGAACAAAGGTTCGATGACATGGAGCTTCATTAGTTGAGTTTATGTTCTTCATTTCAAACGTCTGTTCCTTGTAAGCCTTAGCTCTGTCCCTTGTTCCTGTCATGTTACAACAATAAGTAAAATCCTGATTAGAATATAGAGAATCTTCAACAGGACCGGGTTGTACTATCATCAATTTAAAGCCATTAGAAACTATTTTAAAGAGTTTAAGAAATCCTGTTAGGTCCGGAATGTCCGTGGACTGGACTTGGATGGTTGCACAGTTCTGGTTCTCTTCCTTGACTTGAAAAAGGTATAGAGTCTTCTCGCCATCATAAGTAAAGTATTTGGCACTCAAATCGGAAGTATAATCCTTGAAGCTTCGTTTTGCTCCTTTGGTGCCTCCTTGTCTTGGCCAGATGGTGGAGCTTTGTTTGGTCCTAGAGACACACTGTAGTGGTAGAACTGATCTTTCGGTCTCGGTCCATCACCTGTAACCTGCAAAGATTTAAAATCACTCGGTGGCACCGGTGTAAAGTTAAACGAACAAGTAAAAGTATCATCAAGTCCAAAATAATTAGGTTCAGCCCAAAGTTTGTTTCTTTCACTTATCCTAGCCATAGCAAAATGATTGGCTTTCTTGCTCGGTTCCTGTTTTCCTTGTAGTCGAACTTGATCAAGATAAACTTCATGTGGTGACATCGGCACTAGAGTAGTTGATTGCTCGAGTATTTACTCGATACACTTAACCGCAAGGTAGTGTATAACGAGATCGATCCACAAGAACCAATGGTACACTAATGATTTACGAGACTCGTAATTAGCTATAGCAGGATGAGTTTGATTGTTTTCTTTCAAACTTGTAAACAAAATGCAATAAACATAAAATGATTGATTTATACGATTTAAAAGGCATTAGGCCTTAGGGCATTTCAGGTTGTCAATGGGTTAACGTATAATTTTTAGTATGGGATTTAACACTCTCAGCACCGTTCTAGAACATGAACGCAAGGTGGATTAACCCACTCTCGTGGCCTTAACCCCTAAACTTGGCTACTCGAAAACTAAACTCTCGTTTGATTTCTCCTAACCAAATTACCATTATCACACAAGTTCACTAAGTTCACAATGATGATCTAGCATCAACTCTCGCAGGCTAGAGATACAAAGCTCAATTCATAAGGCTCAAGTTCTCTATAACATGATTAGTGCTTATAGAACAACCTAGAATCAAGACTAAGGTAGCTACTCTTAATCTAGCATTAAGAACACATGAATCAAAGAACCTATGGAATAGAAACCCCAAATCTCTATCAATTCATCAAGCCATCAATTCCCTTCAAGAACCCTAAAACCTAACTATGAAATTACTCACACATAATCAGAAAAACAACAAAGTAAACCATACAAAGCATAATAGGATTGAAATAAACCACAAATGATACAACAAAACTTCTCCAAATGTTTGATAGAAGGAGGAGCTTAGAAAATCCAAGAAATGTCTCCAGAATAGTGTTTTAGGCGTCCAAGAGCTTTTAGAAAAATTCTGATCCGTTTTAGTAGGTTTAGGTGGGATATTTATAGACATAGGTGTTAAATGGTGTAGGCGGCCAAGGGGATCGGTCGATCCACAAGTCGGATCGATCGATCCCTGATTTACGGACATAATATCTAACTTGGCGGCTGGCTTGGGATCGATCGATCCACACGTCGGATCGATCGATCCCAATGTTGTTCTTCATGACGGATGGCTGGCGATCGATCGATCTGCCTTAGGGATCGATCGATCCGTTGTGTCCGGACAAAATCTCTTCAAGATGGCTGGGCATGGGATCGATCGATCTGCCTTAGGGATCGATCGATCCGTTGTGTCCGGACAAATGTCCGTGGTGCATGGATCGGTCGATCGGTTGGCCGGATCGACAGATCCGTGGCTGTGTTCTTGGAGTCGTCTGGATCGATCGATCCAAGGGTAGGATCGATCGATCCTTGTCCTTTCCGTATCTTCTAGGCTTCATCTTAGCCCGAACAATCCCGAAATCGTCTTATTCCGGCTTAACTCCATAGAACCTGTAAAAGACTCAAAACAAAATAGAAAAGACTCGAAAACTAACAAAAGACACAAAACAAATACTAAATACAAACCAGAAAGCAATCAAAAGTACAATACATCAACTCCCCCCAACTTAGACTTTTGCTTGTCCTCAAGGAAAACAAAACAAAATCTAATCCAAGAGAAAAGGTTTTGAAAAACATGAGAATTCGTAAAATCTATAGGATCATGCCTTCAACCAAATGCTCGCAACCACTTTCACCAAGTTCATATCAAACCGTACTACATTGTACTTCGCCATAACCGTAGCAAATGTATGAAATCCCGAGATCATGTAGAACTTAACATTTAACATTTATTAAGAAATGCGTGTACTCTCACAAAGGGAATATCTAACACGTTATGGTCTAGGTATGAAGGTTGACATTTGGTGGCTCAAGTGTTTTGGGTTCTCCAGCAAAACAAACGGATGCAAATCATTATGCAAAATCACCGTGAGACAAAGACCAATTAGGAAGTACATAGCTCTCCTTTCGCTCAGATCCTCCTAACCAACTGAAAACCCCAAGTATGAATATAAAGATTTCCTTCTTTTTCTTTTTTTTTAGATGCTAATGAAACACATTAATGATCTCAGACTCACTCCTTTCTCTTTTCACTCCTTTCCCATCTCGTTTTTTTTTTTTTTTTTTTTTTTTTTTAGATGGGGGAGCGGGAATGAGGAGTCCTACAAAAGCTGCATCAAAAGAAATCTTGACAATGAATGCTCGTCATACTCATAAATACATCTACTAATCCACAATAGCCCAATCTCGTCCAATGACGGTATGCAAACCAATTACTACCACAATCCTAGCGAAAGGAAAGCTATGTCGGTCCGTATACTCCATAGTTTTTGCACATGAATGCACATGACAATGGCTATAAACAGATGCATGTGGTTTGAAAGATGGAAATGGTAAGGGGTGTGGTACTAGACTAAAAATAAGTCTACCCATTTGGAGTTAACAAAGGTTGATATAAACAATGTAAAGAAAACTCCAAATGTAATTCCATTACATGATTATCAATCCCCTAGGTGAGATATATTTAGTCCATATTAAGATCATATATATATGATTAAGCTCAAATGATAGGGATTTTCATAAAATGATCAAGTTATGGATTTTTCTGCGCTTCCAAGTTATCCTCAAACAAGGCTAAGCAGTTTTAAGACAAAATGATCTTAAACATGTTGCAATTCCAAAAGATAACAAATTCTCATAACTATTTTGACTCAATAAAACATTTAAAATTCCAACAAAGTTTTAATAAAAATAAAACACACCAAAATAAAAGAAACAAACACAAACGTCATTCGTAAATAATGGCATCCTCCCCCGAACTTGCTTTTCACCGTCTCGGTGTAATAACAAAATTAACAGAAGAATGCCATACATAAAGAAATAAAACAAATGTCTTAAAAGCTAAATGATATAGAACAAGGGATAGAAATAACCACAAGCTCAGTGGTCGCGGGTAGAGCTATCGCTGGAGCTCTCTCTCCTGCCTATGATCCTCCTGCTTCTTGGTAAGCGGATGTCGCTATACTGTGGAGAGGAATGCTCCACCGGCGAATGAGAAGGTCCAGCTCGGACTTTTTTTTTTTTTTTTTTTTTTTTTTTTTTTTTTTTTTTTTAAACAATCCAAGTTCACCAACGTCCTATAAAATGAAAGCACACAAAATCAAAAATAAAGATCACACTTAAACAAATAAATAAACATATATACAAACGATAGAATTGGGGGAGTCCCCAATGGCTTGTTTAACGTCGCTAAGCTCGACGTTTGATGCCCATTTAGACTGAAGGGAGAATAGGAGTTGTCGAATGAACTCCATCCTTGAAATTTGGTCCCCAATCGGTCAGCTCGATCTTGAGAACCTTCACCATGAGCTCTTTGATGTAGTCTGATTGGTTCTCCTCTAAACCTGGCAATAAGATAATTCTTGCTTTGGCAAAAGGTTTGGAAGGACCTTTGCTCTTGATCTTGCACTCTATAGCACCACCATTGTGGCTCAATGGATGCAGGGTGAAAATGGATGAGGAGTTGTGACCAAAATGAGGATTCTTGCCTTTCTTGAGCTTTTTCCTTGGATCCACCATCTTTGGCTCATCAAATAAGGCATTAAGGCTTTCACCATGGTAAAGGAACTTATCATCACAGTCCTTAAGTCAATTTTTCTCAATCAAACCCTTGAGCTTTTCCTTCCTTTCCATTTCTTCGTTGGCGATTGTTCCACAAAATGTTGTAGAGGAAGGCTTGATTTGAAATGAGACTTTGGAGTCAACATGGATTAGGATCACTCGCCTGTTTGGGAAGTCAATGTTCGCTCCAGCGGTGTTGAGGAATGGAGTTCCAAGAATGAGTGGAAGCTTATCTGGTTTCTCTCTATCTACCACCAAGAAGTCCGTTGGGATTAGACAATCTCCTACCTTAAGAGGATAATCCTCAATCAACCCAAGTGGAGGTTTCGAAGAAGCATCTCCAAATGTGATGGAAGATGAGTGTTGTTTCATCTCTTTAATCCCTAACCTTTCCGCCATTTCAAATGACATCACATTTACGCTAGCTCCAGAATCACACTAGGCATTATCGATTTCCAAATCTCCTAGGGAGCAAGTGATTGTGAATGTACCAGGATTTCCAAGCTTGGTAAGCGGTTTAGGTTCAAGCGGTGGTGTACTCGGTGGTTTTAGCACTTTCATAACCTCTTCAACTTTCTCTTGGTTCGCTAGAATGGCTTCAATGAACTTAAAATAGAGAGGAACTTGAGATAAGTCATTCACATGAGGCAAAGGTGCTCCAACTCTACTCATATTAGCCTTGAAGCTCGAGAGGATTTTCTTTTTAGCCTTGGTAAGAACTTGGCTCGGAAAAGGAAGTGGAGGCTCATAAGGAGGAGGTTCAACTCTTGAAGTAACTTTTGTTTCAATGCTCTTGGTCACCATATCTTCTTCTTTAGTGCTAAATTTCCCTTCCACTTCACTCTTTATAACCAGATCATCAACATTCGAACCATATAGGAGCCTAGAAATTTCCTTTATAGCCTCTTCATTCTCGACCATTTTTGAATCACTTCTGAATATGACATTGCAAAATTCTTTACCATTGTTGTAGTCTTTCGGGTTCGGTTGTGGTTTTCCAGGAAGAACTCCCATAGGTCTTGTAGAAGTAGAAGCGGCTTGTGCTACCTGATTCTCAAGTGTTTTAACATGTGATGAAATATTTTCAAACTTACCTTGGAGTTCGCTGTACATGTTTTCCACTCTTGAGTTTATGTCAAAGGCGTTCTTGTTCTGGCCATCGAGCAGTTGCTTAAGCATTGTTTTCATTTCGCTGTCATCGGACGGTCCAGCTGGGGCATAGCTCGCAGGAGCTTGAGCTGGTGCTTGATAACCTCTCTGAAAGTTGTTGAACTGAGGTCTTTGCTGGAATCCCCCTTGTTGAAAACCTCCTTGGTTCTGAACTCTGTTTTCAAAAGGCTTGTTGTAGCCCCCTTGATTCTGAACCCTGTTCTCAAAAGGTTTGTTGTA
The DNA here is from genome assembly GCA_963667165.1 of Barbarea vulgaris. NCBI lineage: Eukaryota > Viridiplantae > Streptophyta > Magnoliopsida > Brassicales > Brassicaceae > Barbarea > Barbarea vulgaris. The sequence goes on along the minus strand of OY763887.1, from coordinate 19,928,811 downwards.
GCCTCCTTGGTTTGGCACAAACGGTTTTGGTTGATATTGTTGCCCTTGTGGTCTCACTTGTGCTGGATATTTTTGGTCTTGGGGGTTCTCGACATTGGTGCTTCGGTATGAGAGATTAGGATGATTCCTATAGCTTTGGTTGAACCCTTGGTTTTGATAACCATTCACATAATTCAGCTCAGCTTGTACATCCTCAAAACCGTCCCCAGACTGCTCTTGGTAACCTTGCTCTTGGTAACCCTGACCTTCTCCAGAATCATCACAATAGTTTACTGCTCTTTGTTCACGTCTTAGAAGTTGTTCCACCTTCGCAGTCAGCTCAGAAATCTGTTTTGATTCTCCTCCTCCAACGCTCCTCAAGGTCCTATCATAATCAACACAATGGTTGCTGTTGCTACCTGCAAGATTTTCAATCAAGATTAGAGCTTCCGGTTCTGTTTTTGTCATGAAGTCTCCATTGCTTGCTGTGTCCAAAGCCATCTTGTAGTTCTGGTCAATTCCTCTATAGAAGGTGTTGATGAGTGATTCAGGAGTGAACCCGTGATGAGGACACTCTCTTTTGTAGTCTTTAAATCTCTCCCAAGCTTCTTGGAATGACTCCGTACCAGCTTGTTGAAAACTCGAGATCTTGTTCCTTAGAAGCGTGGTCCTTGCTTGAGTAAAATATTGTCCCAAGAATGCAGCTTTGTAGTCATCCCATGAACTGATGGAGTCTCTTTCTAATGATTTGAACCAACGTTTCGCCTTATCAGCTAGCGAAAACAAGAACAAACGGCACTTAAAAGCATCGTTTGGTACTCCATTCATCCTGGTTGTTCCACACACATCCTCGAAGTTATCAAGATGAGTAACTGAATTTTCAGAAGGAAGTCCATGGAACTGGTTCTGTTTCACGAGATTCAGCAATCCCGACTTGATCTCAAAATCATTTCTGTTGATTGGAGGATGTTCGACACCTCCTCGATACATTTGAGCATTGGGAGCATCATGTTCCCTTAAGGTCCTACGAGCAGGAGCAGGCCTTTGATAATTTGGTTGTTGATGTGCAGCAACTCCGACTGGAGGGTCTTGTAACTCTCCACCATTGTCTCCATCATGTGGCAAATCTCCAGGTGGTGGCACATTACCTCCTTGTTCATGAGCCATTTGAGCTTCTCTTTGCTTAGCTAGCTTCTTCTTTCTTCTTATTGTCTTTTCGAACTTTCCAACTTCTTCGTGATATTCAACTAGGTGTGATGAACCTTCGCTTCGGGTCATATACCTTTAAAACATCAAAGAGAAAAAGGAAATCAGTAACTGTAAGTAAAATGCAATAGACTAACAACTGATCCTAAATCTTTAGGTAACGCTATTGGTCCCCGGCAACGGCGCCAACTTGATTGCTTGAGTATTTACTCGATACACTTAACCGCAAGGTAGTATATAACGAGATCGATCCACAAGAACCAATGGTACACTAATGATTTACGAGACTCGTAATTAGCTATAGCAGGATGAGTTTGATTGTTTTCTTTCAAACTTGTAAACAAAATGCAATAAACATAAAACGATTGATTTATACGATTTAAAAGGCATTAGGCCTTAGGGCATTTCAGGTTGTCAATGGCTTAACGTATAATTTTTAGTATGGGATTTAACACTCTCAGCACCGTTCTAGAACATGAACGCAAGGTGGATTAACCCACTCTCGTGGCCTTAACCCCTAAACTTGGCTACTCGAAAACTAAACTCTCGTTTGATTTCTCCTAACCAAATTACCATTATCACACAAGTTCACTAAGTTCACAATGATGATCTAGCATCAACTCTCGCAGGCTAGAGATACAAAGCTCAATTCATAAGGCTCAAGTTCTCTATAACATGATTAGTGCTTATAGAACAACCTAGAATCAAGACTAAGGTAGCTACTCTTAATCTAGCATTAAGAACACATGAATCAAAGAACCTATGGAATAGAAACCCCAAATCTCTATCAATTCATCAAGCCATCAATTCCCTTCAAGAACCCTAAAACCTAACTATGAAATTACTCACACATAATCAGAAAAACAACAAAGTAAACCATACAAAGCATAATAGGATTGAAATAAACCACAAATGATACAACAAAACTTCTCCAAATGTTTGATAGAAGGAGGAGCTTAGAAAATCCAAGAAATGTCTCCAGAATAGTGTTTTAGGCGTCCAAGAGCTTTTAGAAAAATTCTGATCCGTTTTAGTAGGTTTAGGTGGGATATTTATAGACATAGGTGTTAAATGGTGTAGGCGGCCAAGGGGATCGGTCGATCCATAAGTCGGATCGATCGATCCCTGATTTACGGACATAATATCTAACTTGGCGGCTGGCTTGGGATCGATCGATCCACACGTCGGATCGATCGATCCCAATGTTGTTCTTCATGACGGATGGCTGGCGATCGATCGATCTGCCTTAGGTATCGATCGATCCGTTGTGTCCGGACAAAATCTCTTCAAGATGGCTGGGCATGGGATCGATCGATCTGCCTTAGGGATCGATCGATCCGTTGTGTCCGGACAAATGTCCGTGGAGCATGGATCGGTCGATCGGTTGGCCGGATCGACCGATCCGTGGCTGTGTTCTTGGAGTCGTCTGGATCGATCGATCCAAGGGTAGGATCGATCGATCCTTGTCCTTTCCGTATCTTCTAGGCTTCATCTTAGCCCGAACAATCCCGAAATCGTCTTATTCCGGCTTAACTCCATAGAACCTGTAAAAGACTCAAAACAAAATAGAAAAGACTCGAAAACTAACAAAAGACACAAAACAAATACTAAATACAAACCAAAAAGCAATCAAAAGTACAATACATCAGTAGTCTTCCTTCCTTTGAACTCGAACGTATGCCGGTTGGTAAAGCCATCATGAACTACCTTCCTGTCAGATTGCCACGGCCTGCCAAGCAAAATATGTCCAGCTTCCATTGGTAGAACATCATACAAAATGTCATCTTCATATTTGCCGATTACTATAGGAACCTCCACTTGGTGCTTTACTTTCATTTCTCCATCTTTGCTAAGCCACTGAAGATCATACGGCTTTGGATGCTTCTTAATCTCCAATCCCAGCTTCTTAACCATTGTTTCACTAGCCACATTTGTACAACTTCCACCGTCAATGATAAGGCTGCACACTTTTCCTTTGACAAGGCATCGCGTGTGAAATAAGTTAGCTCTTTGTTCTTGCTCTTCGGACTTAGACTGTATGCTGAGCGTCCTTACTGATACTAGCAACTCTCCCTTAGCTGGTAACTCAACATTCTCATCTTCAAGCTGCTTAACTTCTGGTTGCTCATCCTCGGATTCATATTCGCCGTTATCCTTTAGAACCATTATCCTTTTGTTGGTACACTCACTTGCATAGTGTCCCATTCCTTGACACTTGTAGCACTTGATTCTGCTGGTTCTGGATTCAGTCTTTCCTTTATCTCCATAAGTTCTTGCTTCAGAGTTTCAAATAGCCGGCTGCTTGCTTTCGCTTGGTACCCTCGGCTTTTCTTCTCTCGGATAACCTCTTGAGTAACTACTGCCTCCGGCTCCAAACTGATTCCGTATAGGACCTCTTCTCTTAAGTTGTTGTTCAATGAGTATAGCTTGGTGTAGCATTTCCTGTAGATCAACATGAGGCTGCATCTCCAACCTATCTTGAATGTCACGCTGCAAACCTCCTAGAAACCTCGACATAGTAGCCTCTCGGTCTTCTTGAACATCAGCTTGTATCAACAAAGTTTCCATTTCCTGGTAGTAATCCTCAACTCTCCTACTACCTTGCACAAGTCTCCTAAGCTGATTATGCAACTCCCGGTAATAGTAACTAGGCACAAAACGTTTATGCATAATGGTCTTCATCTCATTCCAAGTAGAAACCGGATACTCATGGTTTCTTATTCTAGACGTAACCAACTGATCCCACCAACTCAAAGCATAGTCAGTGAACTCAGTAGCTGACAATCAAATACCAACTCAATCTTCTTTTCCCACTCTAAGTAAGCACTCGGATCATTTTTCCCTTGAAAAGAAGGTATGCGGAGCTTGAGTCCTCCAAAGCCATCCTGAGGTTGGTTCCTCTCATTTCTCATGTGCCTGTGCCTCCTATGACTGCTACGAGAAGAGCCACTGTAATAATTCTCTGCTTCAAAATCTCCAGGTTCCCTTGGAAGCGGTCTTGGATTGAATTCCCGGGGTTCTCTTAGAACTTCTTCTTGTTGCCTTGCTTGATGAACGTTTTCCTCACCATTTCTTGCTGTATTAGCTCCTTGAGATTCTCTAGCATCACGAATCATCTCTGGAATAATTCGCTCTTGCAGAACACTAAATCTTTCATCCATCAACCGAGCCATCTTTGCCGTGAGAGCATCGATTAGGAGTTGATTGTTGTTGCGGCTGGTTCCACTGTGATCAGACATCCTTTTCCTGAAACAACACACAAGAATACACCAGTAAAGAGTCCTTTTGAAGATAGAATTGACCCTAAATCATAAGAACACGAAAATGACTCTTGGTATCCTATTTTCTCAGAAGAACACAAAACGCGACTGTGGAAGTCGATCGGTTACGAAAAAATATCAAAACACTTCAGAAAATTCCCAAACTAATTTTAACAAATACTAGACTCATCCTAGATTGATTTTCAGTTGATTTCACAATTGTTTCACGAGCCAATATTTAATAAAAATTCGAACAAGTTGGGGCGAAAACCACTTAACTTCTCAATGTTGCTCTGATACCACTTGATACGATTCTGGGTGGAGAATCGTGTCCCAATCTCTCACTGGGAAGTTAAGGTGACAAGTTTAGACTCCAGGCTTGAGCAGCAAGCTGATCTAGAGTTGGGTGGAAGGATAGACGCCACGAGAGGATGCGGAAGGCCTCTTGATAAGTCTGGTTCGAACAATCTAATCACTAGAATTGTTCTTGGGTTCTAATTAGAATAACTCGAAAAAGAGATAGAGAAAAGATAATTTTTATTCAAAAGAGGGTTAAGAAAAATACAAAAGAGTCTCAGAGGATATAAAGAAGAGAGGAGACGAAGAGGAGAAGAGAGGAGGAGCGCATGGAGTTAATGCTCGGTGAGTTTCGAGAAATGCCTCGGAAACTCACCAAAGACCAACTCAAAATAAACACACAACACAAATAAAACTCTCAGACATAGTTTAAAATTCAAATACCTAAAATAGAAAAAGATAGAAAGAAAAGAGATAGTCGGTCCGCGCCAAATAATCTCAAGAAGGCCGGACTAGGTCGGACTAGCACCAAGCAAAGATGAACCTATGGATCACGAACCTCATTAAAACCCTTCCTTTGGAAAACCACTTGGGAAAAACCAAAGGCAAGGGAAAAAGAGTGTAGGTGAGCCATAGAGCTTGATACTAGCCATCCCGGACATGAACCAAGACCAACGTGGCCGCGGTATCACTTACGTCCGAGTGACCCCTATGAACCAAAGCTTGTCGTAGCAATGTTCCAACTGTGTGAATGAGTTCCTTAGTCTTAGAACGAATCTTAGAACCAACTAGCACTTCCTTGGCCGAACAAGATCGCGTCCTAGCTCCACTTGGTTCATCCGTAGCTTCCTTCTCGGCCAGTTCCAACGATTCCTCGACCAGCTCCCACCTTTTCTCGACCGGGTCCAACATTTCCTCGGCCATCAGCATTCTATCCCGGACACTATCCATTCTCGTATCAGGCTCCCCCAGTTGAAAAGGATTTGTCCTCAAATCCGGAATATCTGCCACAAAAGGAATCAAATCAGAAACGTTGAAGGTTGAGCTGATAACGTACTTACCTTGTAAATCAAGTTTGTAGGCATTAAGTCCAATCCTTTTGTTAAGAAAAATACAAAAGAGTCTCAGAGGATATAAAGAAGAGAGGAGACGAAGAGGAGAAGAGAGGAGGAGCGTAGGGAGTTAATGCTCGGTGAGTTTCGAGACATGCCTCGGAAACTCACCAAAGACCAACTCAAAATAAACACACAACACACAAACTTGATTTACAAGGTAAGTACGTTATCAGCTCAACCTTCAACGTTTCTGATTTGATTCCTTTTGTGGCAGGTATTCCGGATTTGAGGGCAAATACTTTTAACCTGGGAGAGCCTGATACGAGAATGGATAGTGTCCGGGATAGAATGCTGATGGCCGAGGAAATGTTGGACCCGGTCGAGAAAAGGTGGGAGCTGGTCGAGGAATCGTTGGAACTGGCCGAGAAGGAAGCTACGGATGAACCAAGTGGAGTTAGGACGCGATCTTGTTCGGACAAGGAAGTGCTAGTTGGTTCTAAGATTCGTTCTAAGACTAAGGAACTCATTCACACAGTTGGAACATTGCTACGACAAGCTTTGGTTCATAGGGGTCACTCGGACGTAAGTGATACCGCGGCCAGCTTGGTCTTGGTTCATGTCCGGGATGGCTAGTATCAAGCCCTATGGCTCACCTACACTCTTTTTCCCTTGCCTTTGGTTTTTCCCAAGTTGTTTTCCAAAGGAAGGTTTTTAATGAGGTTCGTGATCCATAGGTTCATCTTTGCTTGGTGTTAGTCCGGCCTTCTCGATATTATTTGGCGCGGACTAACTATCTCTTTTCTTTCTATCTTTTTCTATTTTAGTTATTTAAATTTTAAACTATGTCTGAGAGTTTTATTTGTGTTGTGTGTTTATTTTGAGTCGGTCTTTGGTGAGTTTCCGAGGCATGTCTCGAAACTCACCGAGCATTAACTCCCTACGCTCCTCCTCTCTTCTCCTCTTCGTCTCCTCTCTTCTTTATAGCCTCTGAGACTCTTTTGTATTTTTCTCAACCATCTTTTGAATAAAAATTATCTTTTCTCTATCTCTTTTTCGAGTGATTCGAATTAGAACCCAAGAACAATTCTAGTGATTAGATTGTTCGAACCAGACTTATCAAGAGGCCTTCCGCCCCAAACGATCAGGTTTTACTCTTTAACTCTCGATTTAAGCTCTTTCCAGGAACGTTAAGATCAAGATGGTCGGGGCCATTCAAAATAAAAGAGGTCAGGCCATACGGAGGTGTAGTCTTTGTGAATGACAAAGGAGAATCGTGCACTGTCAATGGACAACGTCTTAAGCCATATCTAGCCGAGATTGGAAAAGACAAAAGTGCAACCGTAGCCTTGATCGACGCCCCAATCGCCTAAACCCTACACCACCGTCGAGCCAACGACGCTAAACATGTGTGCTAAGTGGGAGGCAACCCACTTGTAAGTATTCTCTTTCATATTTAGCTTTAGTATCTAGTTTTGCTTTTTTCGGTTTTGTTTTTGTTTTTGCATTTCACGTTTCGCGCCCGGACCGGGTCATGGCAAGTGTGACCGGTTGAGAGAAAATAAGCCTAGATCAGCTTGCTTCTCAAGCCTGGAGTCTAAACTTGTCACCTTAACTTCCCAGTGAGAGATTGGGACACGATTCTCCACCCAGAATCGTATCAAGTGGTATCAGAGCAACATTGAGAAGTTAAGTGGTTTTTGCCCCAACTTGTTCGAATTTTAATTAAATATTGGCTAGTGAACAAATTGTGAAATAAACTGAAAATCAATATAGGATGAGTCTAGTATTTGTTAAAATTAGTTTGGGAATTTTCTGAAGTGTTTTGATATTTTTTCGTAACCGATCGACTTCCACAGTCGCGTTTTGTGTTCTTCTTAGAAAATAGGATACCAAGAGTCATTTTCGTGTTCTTATGATTTTAGGGTCAATTCGATCTTCAAAAGGACTCTTTACTGGTGTATTCTTGTGTGTTGTTTCAGGAAAAGGATGTCTGATCACAGTGAAACCAGCCGCAACAACAATCAACTCCTAATCGATGCTCTCACGGCAAAGATGGCTCGGTTGATGGATGAAAGATTTAGTGTTCTGCAAGAGCGAATTATTCCAGAGATGATTCGTGATGCTAGAGAATCTCAAGGAGCTAATACAGCAAGAAATGGTGAGGAAAACGTTCATCAAGCAAGGCAACAAGAAGAAGTTCTAAGAGAACCCCGGGAACTCAATCCAAGACCGCTTCCAAGGGAACCTGGAGATTTTGAAGCAGAGAATTATTACAGTGGCTCTTCTCGTAGCAGTCATAGGAGGCACAGGCACATGAGAAATGAGAGGAACCAACCCCAGGATGGCTTTGGAGGACTCAAGCTCTGCATACCTTCTTTTCAAGGGAAAAATGATCAGAGTGCTTACTTGGAGTGGGAAAAGAAGATTGAGTTGGTATTTGATTGTCAACATTACACTGAGGTGAACCGAGTTAAAGTGGAAACTACTGAGTTCACTGACTATGCTTTGAGTTGGTGGGATCAGTTGGTTACGTCTAGAAGAAGAAACCATGAGTATTCGGTTTCTACTTGGAATGAGATGAAGACCATTATGCGAAAACGTTTTGTGCCTAGTTACTATTACCGGGAGTTGCATAATCAGCTTAGGAGACTTGTGCAAGGTAGTAGGAGTGTTGAGGATTACTACCAGGAAATGGAAACTTTGTTGATACAAGCTGATGTTCAAGAAGACCGAGAGGCTACTATGTCGAGGTTTCTAGGAGGTTTGCAGCGTGACATTCAAGATAGGTTGGAGATGCAGCCTCATGTTGATCTACAGGAAATGCTACACCAAGCTATACTCATTGAACAACAACTTAAGAGAAGAGGTCCTATACGGACTCAGTTTGGAGCTGGAGGCAGAAAAGCCGAGGGTACCAAGCGAAAGCAAGCAGCCGGCTATTTCAAACTCTGAAGCAAGAACTTATGGAGATAAAGGAAAGACTGAATCCAGAACCAGCAGAATCAAGTGCTACAAGTGTCAAGGAATGGGACACTATGCAAGTGAGTGTACCAACAAAAGGATAATGGTTCTAAAGGATAACGGCGAATATGAATCCGAGGATGAGCAACCAGAAGTTAAGCAGCTTGAAGATGAGAATGTTGAGTTACCAGCTAAGGGAGAGTTGCTAGTATCAGTAAGGACGCTCAGCATACAGTCTAAGTCCAAAGAGCAAGAACAAAGAGCTAACTTGTTTCACACGCGATGCCTTGTCAAAGGAAAAGTGTGCAGCCTTATCATTGACGGTGGAAGTTGTATAAATGTGGCTAGTGAAAAAATGGTTAAGAAGCTGGGATTGGAGATTAAGAAGCATCCAAAGCCGTATGATCTTCAGTGGCTTAGCAAAGATGGAGAAATGAAAGTAAAGCACCAAGTGGAGGTTCCTATAGTAATCGTCAAATATGAAGATGAGATTTTGTGTGATGTTCTACCAATGGAAGCTGGACATATTTTTCTTGGCAGGCCGTGGCAATCGGACAGGAAGGTAGTTCATGATGGCTTTACCAACCGGCATACGTTCGAGTTCAAAGGAAGGAAGACTACTCTAGTGCCGATGTCACCACATGAAGTTTATCTTGATCAAGTTCGACTACAAGGAAAACATGAACCGAGCAAGAAAGCCAATCATTTTGCTATGGCTAGGATAAGTGAAAGAAACAAACTTTGGGCTGAACCGAATTATTTTGGACTCGATGATAATTTTACTTGTTCGTTTAACTTTACACCGGTGCCACCGAGTGATTTTAAATCTTTGCAGGTTACAGGTGATGGACCGAGACCCAAAGATCAGTTCTACCACTACAGTGTGTCTCTAGGACCAAACAAAGCTCCACCATCTGGCCAAGATAAGGAGGCACCAAAGGAGCAAAACGAAGTCTTCAAGGATTATACTTCCGATTTGGGTGCCAAATACTTTGCTTATGATGGCGAGAAGACTCTATACCTTTTTCAAGTCAAGGAAGAGAACCAGAACTGTGCAACCATCCAAGTCCAGTCCACGGACATTCCGGACCTAACAGGATTTCTTAAACTCTTTAAAATAGTTTCTAATGGCTTTAAATTGATGATAGTACAAGCCGGTCCTGTTGTAGATTCTCTATATTCTAATCAGGATTTTACTTATTGTTGTAACATGACAGGAACAAGGGACAGAGCTAAGGCTTACAAGGAACAAACGTTTGAAATGAAGAACAAAAACTCAACTAATGAAGTTCCATGTCATCGAACCTTTGTTCTAGACTACTTCCGTGACACAAACCTTGGAAGCAATGGAGATCTTTGGAAAGTGTTCAGCTACTCTGAAGCTCAAGAACGGGAACCAATCTCTCCATCCACTGCCAGCCCTAACACCGAATCTTCGCCTAAGCTTTTTCTTTAGCTTTCTCTTATGCTTAAATATTGTTATGTCCTTATCAAGTTTCTTTTCTTTTGGAAAACTAACTTGGCGTTGTTCTTGACAGGTATTCCGGATTTGAGGACAAATCCTTTTAACCTGGGAGAGCCTGATACGAGAATGGATAGTGTCCGGGATAGAATGCTGATGGCCGAGGAAATGTTGGACCCGGTCGAGAAAAGGTGGGAGCTGGTCGAGGAATCGTTGGAACTGGCCGAGAAGGAAGCTACGGATGAACCAAGTGGAGTTAGGACGCGATCTTGCTCGGACAAGGAAGTGCTAGTTTGTTCTAAGATTCGTTCTAAGACTAAGGAACTCATTCACACAGTTGGAACATTGCTATGACAAGCTTTGGTTCATAGGGGTCACTCGGACGTAAGTGATACCGCGGTCACGTTGGTCTTGGTTCATGTCCGGGATGGCTAGTATCAAGCCCTATGGCTCACCTACACTCTTTTTCCCTTGCCTTTGGTTTTTCCCAAGTTGTTTTCCAAAGGAAGGTTTTTAATGAGGTTCGTGATCCATAGGTTCATCTTTGCTTGGTGCTAGTCCGGCCTTCTCGAGATTATTTGGCGCGGACTAACTATCTCTTTTCTTTCTATCTTTTTCTATTTTAGTTATTTGAATTTTAAACTATGTCTGAGAGTTTTATTTGTGTTGTGTGTTTATTTTGAGTCGGTCTTTGGTGAGTTTCCGAGGCATGTCTCGAAACTCACCGAGCATTAACTCCCTACGCTCCTCCTCTCTTCTCCTCTTCGTCTCCTCTCTTCTTTATAGCCTCTGAGACTCTTTTGTATTTTTCTCAACCATCTTTTGAATAAAAATTATCTTTTCTCTATCTCTTTTTCGAGTGATTCGAATTAGAACCCAAGAACAATTCTAGTGATTAGATTGTTCGAACCAGACTTATCAAGAGGCCTTCCGCATCCTCTCGTGGCGTCTATCCTTCCACCCAACTCTAGATCAGCTTGCTGCTCAAGCCTGGAGTCTAAACTTGTCACCTTAACTTCCCAGTGAGAGATTGGGACACGATTCTCCACCCAGAATCGTATCAGTAAATCTTGTCACTTGTCTGTTGAATTAGAGTACAAAGCCACTTGGGCCGTGAAAGAGCTGAACTTCAACTTGAAGACGGCCACCAAGAGGTGTTTGATTCAATTGAACGAGCTGGACGAGAGTCGTCACAATGCTTATGAAAACCAAGGCATATCACAGCAGAAAGATCATTCCAAAATCATTCGCCCCAAACGATCAGGTTTTACTCTTTAACTCTTGATTTAAGCTCTTTCCAGGAACGTTAAGATCAAGATGGTCGGGGCCATTCAAAATAAAAGAGGTCAGGCCATACGGAGGTGTAGTCTTTGTGAATGACAAAGCAGAATCGTTCACTATCAATGGACAACGTCTTAAGCCATATCTGACCGAGATTGGAAAAGACAAAAGTGCAACCGTAGCCTTGATCGACGCCCCAATCGCCTAAACCCTACACCACCGTCGAGCCAACGACGCTAAACATATGTGCTAAGTGGGAGGCAACCCACTTGTAAGTATTCTCTTTCATATTTAGCTTTAGTATCTAGTTTTGCTTTTTTCGTTTTTGTTTTTGTTTTTGCATTTCACGTTTCGCGCCCGGACCGGGTCATGGCAAGTGTGACCGGTTGAGAGAACATAAGCCATACCGGTCACAACCGCCCGTGACCGGTGGCATGGAAAAGGACCGGACCAGTCATGGCCATTTGTGACCGGTGCCGAGCCGCGTCCTATCGTGTCCGACCTTGTGTCCTGGCCGCGTCCGACCGCGTCCGACCTCGTGCCAAGCCGCGTCCTATCGTGTCCGACCTTGTGTCCTGGACGCGTCCGGCCGCGTCCGACCTCGTGCCCAGCCACGTCCTACCGCGTCCGACCTCGTATCTGGCCGCGTCCTACCGCGTCCGACCTCTTATCCAGCCGCGTCCTATCGTGTCCGGCCGCGTCCAACCTCACGTCCGGCCAAGAACCCCTGTACCGCGACCTGGCCGTGACCTGTACCGCAACCTGTCCTGTCCCGAGTCACGACCTGTCCGTGTCCCCAACCACGACCTGTGCCGAGCTAAGCCGCGACCTGTACTGCGACCTGCCGTGTCCCGTACCAAACGCACTATGGCCAAACAATCCGCAAGACTATTGATGGTTTTAGGTTTTTTTCTCAGGGAGGATGCAAGTAGAGATTCACACCAAAACTTCGATGAATTAAGCCGAGTTCACTCGATGTCAAGCAAAAAGGATCAATGGTTAGTCACCAAACCACAATCGACCTATAAGACGAAAATCGAATTCTCAATTGAATCTAAGGAACATAACTCGATTATATCAAGGTGACATTTCCCTTGAACTCTAAATCCTTTTAACTTGATTTTTCATCCTCATCTCTTTCTTTTTCCCATCGAGGACGGTGTGATTTAAGTCTGGGGGGATGTTCCATCTTATACTAGTGCTAACTCTCTATTTTGTTGACTTGAGACCTTTTTCCCAAAACCAGTAGGGAATCATGATCCTATCTAACGGATGATCTTATTTGGATGAACACTCTTATGACTCTTGATTATGCTTGACAACAAAACCGATTTGGAAAGACTATGAGCTGAGTCAACATTCCGAAAGTCTCTTTCCATTGGATAATAGGATGATCCAACGTTGTCTCTAACCCTTATTATAACCTAACCTGACTTTTCATTTCTCATTTAGGGGTTGGATATACATCGGACGAGACCTTTTCGAGCCACATATGACACTGCACTACTTCACAAAGTATGATTTTCCTCTCTCTTCCCTTCAGTACTGATACGAGAATGGATAGTGTCCGGGATAGAATGCTGATGGCCGAGGAAATGTTGGACCCAGTCGAGAAAAGGTGCGAGCTGGTCGAGGAATCGTTGGAACTGGCCGAGAAGGAAGCTACGGATGAACCAAGTGGAGCTAGGACGCGATCTTGTTCGGCCAAGGAAGTGCTAGTTGGTTCTAAGATTCGTTCTAAGACCAAGGAACTCATTCACACAGTTGGAACATTGCTACGACAAGCTTTGGTTCATAGGGGTCACTCGGACGTAAGTGATACCGCGGCCACGTTGGTCTTGGTTCATGTCCGGGATGGCTAGTATCAAGCCCTATGGCTCACCTACACTCTTTTTCCCTTGCCTTTGGTTTTTCCCAAGTGGTTTTCCAAAGGAAGGTTTTTAATGAGGTTCGTGATCCATAGGTTCATCTTTGCTTGGTGCTAGTCCGACCTAGTCCGGCCTTCTCGAGATTATTTGGCGCGGACCGACTATCTCTTTTCTTTCTATCTTTTTCTATTTTTGTTATTTGAATTTTAAACTATGTCTGAGAGTTTTATTTGTGTTGTGTGTTTATTTTGAGTTGGTCTTTGGTGAGTTTCCGAGGCATGTCTCGAAACTCACCGAGCATTAACTCCCTACGCTCCTCCTCTCTTCTCCTCTTCGTCTCCTCTCTTCTTTATATCCTCTGAGACTCTTTTGTATTTTTCTTAACCCTCTTTTGAATAAAAAATATCTTTTATCTATCTCTTTTTCGTGTGATTCGAATTAGAACCCAAGAACAATTCTAGTGATTAGATTGTTCGAACCAGACTTATCAAGAGGCCTTCCGCATCCTCTCGTGGCGTCTATCCTTCCACCCAACTCTAGATCAGCTTGCTGCTCAAGCCTGGAGTCTAAACTTGTCACCTTAACTTCCCAGTGAGAGATTGGGACACGATTCTCCACCCAGAATCGTATCAAGTGGTATCAGAGCAACATTGAGAAGTTAAGTGGTTTTCGCCCCAACTTGTTCGAATTTTAATTAAATATTGGCTCGTGAACAAATTGTGAAATCAACTGAAAATCAATATAGGATGAGTCTAGTATTTGTTAAAATTAGTTTGGGAATTTTCTGAAGTGTTTTGATATTTTTTCGTAACCGATCGACTTCCACAGTCGCGTTTTGTGTTCTTCTGAGAAAATAGGATACCAAGAGTCATTTTCGTGTTCTTATGATTTTAGGGTCAATTCGATCTTCAAAAGGACTCTTTACTGGTGTATTCTTGTGTGTTGTTTCAGGAAAAGGATGTCTGATCACAGTGGAACCAGCCGCAACAACAATCAACTCCTAATCGATGCTCTCACGGCAAAGATGGCTCGGTTGATGGATGAAAGATTTAGTGTTCTGCAAGAGCGAATTATTCCAGAGATGATTCGTGATGCTAGAGAATCTCAAGGAGCTAATACAGCAAGAAATGGTGAGGAAAACGTTCATCAAGCAAGGAAACAAGAAGAAGTTCTAAGAGAACCTCGGGAATTCAATCCAAGACCGCTTCCAAGGGAACCTGGAGATTTTGAAGCAGAGAATTATTACAGTGGCTCTTCTCGTAGCAGTCATAGGCGGCACAGGCACATGAGAAATGAGAGGAACCAACCCCAGGATGGCTTTGGAGGACTATAGCTCCGCATACCTTCTTTCCAAGGGAAAAATGATCTGAGTGCTTACTTGGAGTGGGAAAAGAAGATTGAGTTGGTATTTGATTGTCAACATTACACTGAGGTGAACCGAGTTAAAGTGGCAGCTACTGAGTTCACTGAATATGCTTTGAGTTGGTGGGATCAGTTGGTTACGTCTAGAAGAAGAAACCATGAGTATTCGGTTTCTACTTGGAATGAGATGAAGACCATTATGCGAAAACGTTTTGTGCCTAGTTACTATTACCGGGAGTTGCATAATCAGCTTAGGAGACTTGTGCAAGGTAGTAGGAGTGTTGAGGATTACTACCAGGAAATGGAAACTTTGTTGATACAAGCTGATGTTCAAGAAGACCGAGAGGCTACTATGTCGAGGTTTCTAGGAGGTTTGCAGCGTGACATTCAAGATAGGTTGGAGATGCAGCCTCATGTTGATCTACAGGAAATGCTACACCAAGCTATACTCATTGAACAACAACTTAAGAGAAGAGGTCCTATACGGACTCAGTTTGGAGCTGGAGGCAGTAGTTACTCAAGAGGTTATCCGAGAGAAGAAAAGCCGAGGGTACCAAGCGAAAGCAAGCAGCCGGCTATTTCAAACTCTGAAGCAAGAACTTATGGAGATAAAGGAAAGACTGAATCCAGAACCAGCAGAATCAAGTGCTACAAGTTTCAAGGAATGGGACACTATGCAAGTGAGTGTACCAACAAAAGGATAATGGTTCTAAAGGATAACGGCGAATATGAATCCGAGGATGAGCAACCAGAAGTTAAGCAGCTTGAAGATGAGAATGTTTAGTTACCAGCTAAGGGAGAGTTGCTAGTATCAGTAAGGACGCTCAGCATACAGTCTAAGTCCGAAGAGCAAGAACAAAGAGCTAACTTGTTTCACACGCGATGCCTTGTCAAAGGAAAAGTGTGCAGCCTTATCATTGACGGTGGAAGTTGTACAAATGTGGCTAGTGAAACAATGGTTAAGAAGCTGGGATTGGAGATTAAGAAGCATCCAAAGCCGTATGATCTTCAGTGGCTTAGCAAAGATGGAGAAATGAAAGTAAAGCACCAAGTGGAGGTTCCTATAGTAATCGGCAAATATGAAGATGAGATTTTGTGTGATGTTCTACCAATGGAAGCTGGACATATTTTGCTTGGCAGGCCGTGGCAATCGGACAGGAAGGTAGTTCATGATGGCTTTACCAACCGGCATACGTTCGAGTTCAAAGGAAGGAAGACTACTCTAGTGCCGATGTCACCATATGAAGTTTATCTTGATCAAGTTCGACTACAAGGAAAACAGGAACCGAGCAAGAAAGCCAATCATTTTGCTATGGCTAGGATAAGTGAAAGAAACAAACTTTGGGCTGAACCGAATTATTTTGGACTTGATGATACTTTTACTTGTTCGTTTAACTTTACACCGGTGCCACCGAGTGATTTTAAATCTTTGCAGGTTACAGGTGATGGACCGAGACCGAAAGATCAGTTCTACCACTACAGTGTGTCTCTAGGACCAAACAAAGCTCCACCATCTGGCCAAGACAAGGAGGCACCAAAGGAGCAAAACGAAGTCTTCAAGGATTATACTTCCGATTTGAGTGCCAAATACTTTGTTTATGATGGCGAGAAGACTCTATACCTTTTTCAAGTCAAGGAAGAGAACCAGAACTGTGCAACCATCCAAGTCCAGTCCACGGACATTCCGGACCTAACATGATACGATCCTAGGAAGCATCAAGACACAAGAACTTAGAGATGGTGATGCACAAGGAGTGGTGTTCGAGGCAAGAGCAAAAGGAGCTAGGAAAGCAGCTTTAGGATTCAAGAATTGTTACGGATCAAGAAGTTACACTACGATAATGGAGTCTTGCTACATCCGGCAAAGACTCAAGAGGATCACTCGAGTATTAGTGGTTGTGTCAAGGCCACACCGGTCAAGATACACACTCGAGATGGCTAGAGCTTGGCCGTATGATCCACTTGCACTCTTTTCCTTCATCTCTGGTTTTTCCCAAGTGGTTTTCCGAGATAAGGTTTTTAACGAGGCTTGTGGCTCATGCGTCATCTATGCCACCTCCAGTCCGATCCACACTTAGGCCCACTATCAAGACATTTTAGGCGTGGCCCATATCCTTTTATTCTCTGATTTTAATTTCAAACTCTACATTTAAGTTTCTGCTTTGTTTCGAGTTGTTGTTTACCGAGGCATGTCTCGTAAACACGCTCTTCTCTCTCTCTTCTCTTCTCCTCTTCGTCTTCTCTTCTTTATATGTCTCTGAGACTCTAGTGTTTTACTCATCTATCTTTTTTATCAAAAATCTCTTTTCTTGATAGATCCTTGTTATCTTTTTCGAGTGATTCGATCTAGATTAACTTGTGAACATTTCTAGTGATTAGAGTGTTCAAAACCGACTTATCAAGGGGTCTTTCACATCATCTCGTGGCGTCATTCATTCCCTCAACTCCAGAACCACTTGCTGCTCAAGCCTGAAGTCTAAACTTGTCATCTTAGCTTCCCAGTGAGAGATTGGGACACGATTCACCACCCAGAATCGTATCAAGTGGTATCAGAGCCACATCGAGAAGTTAAGTGATTTCGTCCCAACTTGTTAGAATTTTAATTAAATATTGGCACGTACAAAAATTGTGAAATCAATTGAAAATGAACCTAGGATGAGTCCAGTATTTGTTAAAATTGGTTTAGGAATTTTGTGAAGTGTTTTGATATTTTTTTGTGACCGATCGACTTCGACAGTCGCGTTTAGGGTTCTTCAGAGAAAATAGGATACCTAGAGTCATTTTCGTGTTCTTATGAATTAGGACCAATTCGATCTTCAAAAGGACTCTTTACTGGTTACTTTTTGTGTTGATTTTCAGGCATAGATGGCCGATCATGATGAGGAGACACTCAGCAACCGCAACAAGCAACTAGTTGAAGCGATTACAGCAAACATGGAGCAAGTAATGAATAACAACATGGCTGAACTTCGTCAAAGATTTCGTCAAGGACTTCAACCAGAGCAGAGCAGAGGACGAAAAATGAGGGAACAAGATCTTAATCCCAAGCCGCCAGACAATACAACGAGATCAACTTGGCGCAGCCCGCATAAAACCTCTCACGCTCCCAAATCTGTGTTTTGTTTTGATTTTCAACCAACTAATGAGCATCGACTTTGGAAATTTTCAGGAAAAGAAAACTACTTAGAGTGGGAACAAAACATGGAGGATTGGTTCTACTACAATCATATTCTGAAAGAGAAGAGGTTAGATTATGCCACTGGCCGACTCATTGGAGATGCTTACAAATGGTTGTTGGATGAAGTTTATGAACGTTGGTATTACAACAAGCCGACTATCACGACCTGGAGAGATCTTAAGGAACTACTAAGGAATAAGTATGCTCCACAAGCACCACCAGAACTACTACAACAAGCTCCAAGCCAAGAATCGCCTAAAGAAGCAACAACACGAGCATTAGGAGGGTTTACTCAAACTGAAGCAGTTCTGGCCCACAATAACTTACCTACAGCTTGTCACAGTGTTGAGACTAATGAGAAACCACCAGGAGTTTTGCCACCAGTGAATACCCGAGGTAATTATCTAGACTCTCAAAAACGAATGAGAGCTAACTCGCTTTCTCTTGGTGCAGATTGTACCATTTTGGTGTCAAAATCTTTTCAAGAAAAGAAGATTAGTCTTGTACCATTGCCACCAGATGGAGTATATCTTGACAAAACCAAACTCAAAGGTAAGCAAGAACAAGGTAAGCAAGCTCATCACTTGGCCATGTCTGCTAAAGAGAAAGAGGATGAACCTTTTGATTCAAATTTATTCACCTCTTTGAATAAAATCACTTGTGCTTCTAACCCTCCACCGGTGCCACCGAGTGAACTTAAATTTTTGCAGGATGTGTCTATAGGTACTGAACCGAAGAAGCTACAGCCTAATCACTCCTACAACTACAATGTGGCGATGATCTATGGTGATGGAATTCAAGATAAAGCTAAAGAAAAAGAAGAGCAAAGTGATGACAACTTTCTTAAGGAGACGCAACCAGTTCAAGCCAGGAGTATTTCGGCTCAACAAGGATTTTTCATGGGCTTTAGAATGATTTCTAATGGCTCTAAATCGATGAAAGTACAACCTCGTCATGTTGTGGATTTTCTACTAACTAACATGGAGTTTTCTTCTTGTCATGATAGGAATAAAGCAAGAGATCATCATGAACAAGTTTTCGAAGACATTGAATTGCAAGCAAAGCTACCCACTGGAAAAACCATCCGTTGTCTTCATCAAGATGCCTCTCAAAGCCACATTTGGAGACCTGGAGACTATCTAGAATGTTCAAGACCTGTACTGAAAGGACCCGTCCCGGACCTAACGACCAAGTCAGGATCCTTTCTTATACTTAACTCGTTTTATAGTCTGATCCTTAGACAAATTCGTTTTGAGGTTGATTTCGTGATTCATTTTAAGAGTCGTTTGTAAGCATTAGAGATAAACACAACAACCGGATTTCTTTATATAACAAAGGATTCGATACAACTTGAGAGTTTGCATATAAGCTATTACAAGTTATATTATCCTATCTATCCGGTTTGATCACCGCCCATCTTCCCGACTTTGAGTTTCGCTTAAGCCCGATCCTTCCCACGATCATTCTCTTTTCCTGAAAACCACAAAGGCATAAGTAACCGAAATTCCTTACTGGAAATCGGATGAATGCATATGCAGAACATGAACAATTGTTTTCCCAGTTTTCCTTTTAATCCCCCGAATATCGTTAGTTGTTAACCGATAGTCATATAACAATAAAAAGTGATAAGTCCGGGCATAAAAGCCACGGTCTCGCACTTACCTTGGCAACACAGATCCGTTCAACGATTAACTGCGCTGTCTCTGGTACCGCCGATCCAACCGCTCGGCTTGATTCCTTCTAATTCCAGCAACAATGCCTTAACGCCCAGATTCTTTCTGTGTTCTTCCTTTAATTATTTCTGAGTGTTTCTGTATGTCTCCTAGTGTTTTTCTGCGAGTTCTGAGGGTCATTTTATAGTTTTCCTCGACAGAAATCGCGTCCAAAACCGCCTGGTCAAATTCAATGAATCTTTGGTAACCGCTCGGCAGTTACTTAAACGTTCGTACCAAGCACCCGTTCGGCAGCCGACCTGGTAACTGCCTCGGACACTCCAGCTGCACCAGCTGACCTTCAGTCAGTCCAGCTGACCTTCAGTCCGTCCAGCTGACCTTCAGTCCGTCCAGCTGCGTCAGCTGTCCTTTAGTCCGTCCAGCTAGGTCGAGCTTCGCGGCAGCTGGTTCAGCTACGTCGAGCTTCCCAGTCAGCTGTTCTAAGCTTCATGAGCTTCTGCCGAGCTCAATCCAGCTTCTCCTTCCTATTTTTGGACTATTTCTCGACCGGCGTCCTTACCGCGGGTCGCGGGTGTGACATGTACCATTCGAGTTTTGGATCACATCACTTCAAAAGTTTCCCGTGGAGCCTAAAATGGATCTTTCATCATCTGGATCATTCTTAACCTATCATTGGCGACCAGGAGAGTTTTTAGACACCTATAGAGAGTATGAGATGGTCACCAACAATGCCCTGATCCAAGAAGAACCCCCGGATCCAACACTATTTTCATTTGTTGTGATACTTACAAGCACCAAATACACCAAGGACCTTGTTCAGGTAAGTATCTCTTCATCTCGACTTGTTTCTCATGATTTAAGGGCTGTGAATATGAGTTTATTTTATCCAGAAATCATTGAGAAAAAGTTAGGATTATTCAAAGAATATTCTGAACAGAATTCTTGTATTAAGATGCATGAAAAAGAAAAACTTGACAAGGATAATGTTTTGAATCAAGCTAAGAAGTGTTTATTTGTTTATGGTACTTCCATGACTGTGATAACACACTTTCTCTTTGCCAAAGCTGTTGAAAACATTGCAGGTACAAAGGAGGAGCCACCGGATCTGGAAGTTCTCTCGCTAAATTTCTTTGCAAGGACTGGAATTGGAGTCGTTATGTCAAAGGAGCTAAACGTTTTCAAGATATTTCTTCTGATGGAGATGCTGGGAGTTCTCCCCAATGTTCTCAAAGGACGCCACCATGAAGCTGAATCTCTCTTGAGAATTCCCGACACTACTCTTTCCCTTTCTTTTCATTACCAAGATAAGTCATTGTTGTTTTACCCTTTTGATGCTTCTAACTTAATGTTGTTTGGGGCAGGTCAAGCGGATTTGAGGACAAATCCTTTTCAACAGGAGGGGCATGATACGATCCTAGGAAGCATCAAGACACAAGGACTTGGAGATGATGATGCACAAGGAGTGGTGTTCGAGGCAAGAGCAAAAGGAGCTAGGAAAGCAGCTTTAGGAGTCAAGAATTGTTACGGATCAAAAAGTTACACTACGATAATGGAGTCTTGCTACATCCGGAAAAGACTCAAGAGGATCACTCGAGTATTAGTGGTTGTGTCAAGGCCACACTGGTCAAGATACACACTCGAGATGGCTAGAACTTGGCCGTATGATCCACTTGCACTCTTTTCCTTCATCTCTGGTTTTTCCCAAGTGGTTTTCCGAGATAAGGTTTTTAACGAGGCTTGTGGCTCATGCGTCATCTATGCCACCTCTAGTCCGATCCACACTTAGGCCCCCTATCAAGACATTTTAGGCGTGGCCCATATCCTCTTATTCTCTGATTTTAATTTCAAACTCTACATTTAAGTTTCTGCTTTGTTTCGAGTTGTTGTTTACCGAGGCATGTCTCGTAAACACGCTCTTCTCTCTCTCTTCTCTTCTCCTCTTCGTCTTCTCTTCTTTATATGTCTCTGAGACTCTAGTGTTTTACTCATCTATCTTTTTTTTATCAAAAATCTCTTTTCTTGATAGATCCTTGTTATCTTTTTCGAGTGATTCGATCTAGATTAACTTGTGAACATTTCTAGTGATTAGAGTGTTCAAAACCGACTTATCAAGGGGTCTTTCACAACCTCTCGTGGCATCATTCATTCCCTCAACTCCAGAACCACTTGCTGCTCAAGCCTGGAGTCTAAACTTGTCATCTTAGCTTCCCGGTGAGAGATTGGGACACGATTCACCACCCAAAATCGTATCATAACAGGATTTCTTAAACTCTTTAAAATAGTTTCTAATGGCTTTAAATTGATGATAGTACAACCCGGTCCTGTTGTAGATTCTCTATATTCTAATCAGGATTTTACTTATTGTTGTAACATGACAGGAACAAGGGACAGAGCTAAGGCTTACAAGGAACAGACGTTTGAAATGAAGAACAGAAACTCAACTAAGGAAGCTTCACGTCATCGAACCTTTGTTCTAGACTACTTCCGTGACACAAACCTTGGAACCAATGGAGATCTTTGGAAAGTGTTCAGCTCCTCTGAAGCTCAAGAACGGGAACCAATTTCTCCATCCACTGCCAGCCCTATGTCCTTATCAAGTTTCTTTTCTTTTGGAAAACTAACTTGGCGTTGTTCTTGGCAGGTATTCCGGATTTGAGGACAAATCCTTTTCAACTGGGGGAGCCTGATACGAGAATGGATAGTGTCTGGGATAAAATGCTGATGGCCGAGGAAATGTTGGACCCGGTCGAGAAAAGGTGGGAGCTGGTCGAGGAATCGTTGGAACTGGCCGAGAAGGAAGCTACGGATGAACCAAGTGGAGCTAGGACGCGATCTTGTTCGGCCAAGGAAGTGCTAGTTGGTTCTAAGATTCGTTCTAAGACTAAGGAACTCATTCACACAGTTGGAACATTGCTACGACAAGCTTTGGTTCATAGGGGTCACTCGGACGTAAGTGATACCGCGGCCACGTTGGTCTTGGTTCATGTCCGGGATGGCTAGTATCAAGCCCTATGGCTCACCTACACTCTTTTTCCCTTGCCTTTGGTTTTTCCCAAGTGGTTTTCCAAAGGAAGGTTTTTAATGAGGTTCGTAATCCATAGGTTCATCTTTGCTTGGTGCTAGTCCGACCTAGTCCGGCCTTCTCGTGATTATTTGGCGCGGACCGACTATCTCTTTTCTTTCTATCTTTTTCTATTTTAGTTATTTGAATTTCAAACTATGTCTGAGAGTTTTATTTGTGTTGTGTGTTTATTTTGAGTTGGTCTTTGGTGAGTTTCCCAGGCATGTCTCGAAACTCACCGAGCATTAACTCCATGCGCTCCTCCTCTCTTCTCCTCTTCGTCTCCTCTCTTCTTTATATCCTCTGAGACTCTTTTGTATTTTTCTTAACCCTCTTTTGAATAAAAATTATCTTTTCTCTATCTCTTTTTCGAGTGATTCGAATTAGAACCCAAGAACAATTCTAGTGATTAGATTGTTCGAACCAGACTTATCAAGAGGCCTTCCGCATCCTCTCGTGGCGTCTATCCTTCCACCCAACTCTAGATCAGCTTGCTGCTCAAGCCTGGAGTCTAAACTTGTCACCTTAACTTCCCAGTGAGTGATTAGGACACGATTCTCCACCCAGAATCGTATCAAGTACTCTAAAAAAAAAAAAAAGAAAAAAAAAAAGAAGAAAAGAAAAAGAAAAGAAAAGAAAGAAAACCGAATACAAGTTGATGTGACCGAGGAATAGAGTGAGCAAACCAGTGCATCTTTCGGAACCTCGCTGAGATTTGTATCCACAAAAAGAAAAGAAAAAGGGCAAGGGCGGATGTGACCGAGGGATATAGTGCGTAACCCCGTGCATCTTTCATAACCTCGCAGAAGCCTAAGTTTAAAGAAAAAGGAGCAAGAGATCGATAGAAAAAATAAAATGATACCCTAGAAAAGTAAGGAAAAATGCAAGAAAATGGAGAGGAAATGAACCATACAAAGAATGTCTTGGCTTGGATTGGATCGACATGTCCTTTGGCTGATATCCCTTAAGTAAGACCACCTTTACTTTTTGCTTATTCTATGTAAAGAGATGACAATGGTGATTTCGAAAAGTCCTTTGGACCGTGGACTAAGAATAAAGGATGTTGAAGCTTCTTATGGGACAAGTACGTAAAGTTGGTTCTACGGTCAAGGCGACGAGGAATGCGAAGATGAGATTCCTACAGATAAGTGAGTTCCCGTGATTTTTAAAACCTCTTTTCCAAGACTTTACTTTCTTGTTTGCTTGAGGACAAGCAAAGTCTAAGTCTGGGGGAGTTGATAGCATCGTATTTTCACCTCTTTTAACTCTTATATTCTATTAATTTGAGATGAGATTGTTGTGATTTCATGCATAAGGGACTAGTTATCAAGTATTTTCAGTTTAAGAAGGTTTTAGAGATTCCAGGGTAAAATGCCAAGGAAAACCCGTTTTTAGACAGTTTCAGAATGCGAGAAGTATGACATATTTTTAAGGGCTTCCCGATACTCAATTTTAGAGTTCTCGGTGTCAATAGAAAGAAAAAAGTGTCAAGTTTCACGTCTAACAAGAATCAATCCATTCCCTTCAGCCGTTTGGGAGATATCGTCCGAGGAATGAAGCCCTGTCACCACCAGTCACAAGGGCCCGTGACCGGTCTCGGCCTTATTGGCACTACCGGCCTCTTCTCTTGTCACCACCGGTCACAAGGCTCATGACCAGTCCGAAGTTATGCGTCCAATGTTTCCTTAAGTGGCTCCCGAAGCCCAAAAAGCCCTAAACCGACCCTGAAGCCTATAAATACTCATTTAACCTATTTTTGGAGGTGTTCCTTCTAAACCCTAAGAAGATTTCGTGTGCCTCAGCCCCTACACTCAGAGACATATGAGAACCCTAAAGAGAAGCCTCACCACCGTTGAAGCTCCTCTTGCCGCTGCACCAAGTCTTTGAAGCCGCCACCTCTCTTATCCTCTCATCTCTTCTCTCTAGTATTTGTTCTCTAGTTGTTTAAGGAAGAAGATTCATCTCCTTTGTATCACAGAGAAGATCTCTAAACCCTTTTCTCATACTCTTATAAGTTTATTCAATCTATTATCCATTGCATTGATTTGCTTGAGTATGCGTGAGTAGTTTACTTTTGGGTTTAAGGGTTTCAAAGGGGATTCGTGTGGTCGATTTGTTAGGTTGTTAGATTCTGTAGTTATTCATATTTTTCCTTTGTTCTAGGCTTGTTCTTAATGCATATTTCTTGACTAGCTGACTAGTAATTGATCCTAGGCATTTCATAGCATCATAAGTGTTGTAAACTCGCTTGAATCTAGTCTAGACGAGTTTAACCTGCGTGAGTTGAGTTATAGGTGATACGATTCTGGATGGAGAATCGTATTAAGTGGTATCAGAGCAACATTGAAAAGTTAAGTGGTTTTCGCCCCAACTTGTTCGAATTTTAATTAAATATTGGCTATTGCAAAAATTGTGAAATCAACTACAAATCAATCTAGGATGAGTCTAGTATTTGTTAAAATTAGTTTGGGAATTTTCTGAAGTGTTTTGATATTTTTTCGTAACCGATCGACTTCCACAGTCGCGTTTTGTGTTCTTCAGAGAAAATAGGATACCAAGAGTCATTTTCGTGTTCTTATGATTTAGGGTCAATTCGATCTTCAAAAGGACTCTTTACTGGTGTATTCTTGTGTGTTTGTTCAGGAAAAGGATGTCTGATCACAGTGGAACCAGCCGCAACAACAATCAACTCCTAATCGATGCTCTCACGGCAAAGATGGCTCGGTTGATGGATGAAAGATTTAGTGTTCTGCAAGAGCGAATTATTCCAGAGATGATTCATGATGCTAGAGAATCTCAAAGAGCTAATACAGCAAGAAATGGTGAGGAAAACGTTCATCAAGCAAGGCAACAAGAAGAAGTTCTAAGAGCACCCCGGGAATTCAATCCAAGACCGCTTCCAAGGGAACCTGGAGATTTTGAAGCAGAGAATTATTACAGTGGCTCTTCTCGTAGCAGTCATAGGAGGCACAAGCACATGAGAAATGAGAGGAACCAACCCCAGGATGGCTTTGGAGGACTCAAGCTCCGTATACCTTCTTTTCAAGGAAAAAACGATCCGAGTGCTTACTTGGAGTGGGAAAAGAAGATTGAGTTGGTGTTTGATAGTCAACATTATACTGAGGTGAACCGAGTTAAAGTTGCAGCTACTGAGTTCACTGACTATGCTTTGAGTTGGTGGGATCAGTTGGTTACGTCTAGAAGAAGAAACCATGAGTATCCGGTTTCTACTTGGAATGAGATGAAGACCATTATGCGAAAACGTTTTGTGCCTAGTTACTATTACCGGGAGTTGCATAATCAGCTTAGGAGACTTGTGCAAGGTAGTAGGAGTGTTGAGGATTACTACCAGGAAATGGAAACTTTGTTGATACAAGCTGATGTTCAAGAAGACCGAGAGGCTACTATGTCGAGGTTTCTAGGAGGTTTGCAGCGTGACATTCAAGATAGGTTGGAGATGCAGCCTCATGTTGATCTACAGGAAATGCTACACCAAGCTATACTCATTGAACAACAACTTAAGAGAAGAGGTCCTATACGGACTCAGTTTGGAGCTGGAGGCAGTAGTTACTCAAGAGGTTATCCGAGAGAAGAAAAGCCGAGGGTACCAAGCGAAAGCAAGCAGCCGGTTATTTCAAACTCTGAAGCAAGAACTTATGGAGATAAAGGAAAGACTGAATCCAGAACCAGCAGAATCAAGTGCTACAAGTGTCAAGGAATGGGACACTATGCAAGTGAGTGTACCAACAAAAGGATAATGGTTCTAAAGGATAACGGCGAATATGAATCCGAGGATGAGCAACCAGAAGTTAAGCAGCTTGAAGATGAGAATGTTGAGTTACCAGCTAAGGGAGAGTTGCTAGTATCAGTAAGGACGCTCAGCATACAGTCTAAGTCCGAAGAGCAAGAACAAAGAGCTAACTTGTTTCACACGCGATGCCTTGTCAAAGGAAAAGTGTGCAGCCTTATCATTGATGGTGGAAGTTGTACAAATGTGGCTAGTGAAACAATGGTTAAGAAGCTGGGATTGGAAATTAAGAAGCATCCAAAGCCGTATGATCTTCAGTGGCTTAGCAAAGATGGAGAAATGAAAGTAAAGCACCAAGTGGAGGTTCCTATAGTAATCGGCAAATATAAAGATGAGATTTTGTGTGATGTTCTACCAATGGAAGCTGGACATATTTTGCTTGGCAGGCCGTGGCAATCTGACAGGAAGGTAGTTCATGATGGCTTTACCAACCGGCATACGTTCGAGTTCAAAGGAAGGAAGACTACTCTAGTGCCGCTGTCACCACATGAAGTTTATCTTGATCAAGTTCGACTACAAGGAAAACAGGAACCGAGCAAGAAAGCCAATCATTTTGCTATGGCTAGGATAAGTGAAAGAAACAAACTTTGGGCTGAACCGAATTATTTTGGACTTGATGATACTTTTACTTGTTCGTTTAACTTTACACCGGTGCCACCGAGTGATTTTAAATCTTTGCAGGTTACAGGTGATGGACCGAGACCGAAAGATCAGTTCTACCACTACAGTGTGTCTCTAGGACCAAACAGCTCCACCATCTGGCCAAGACAAGGAGGCACCAAAGGAGCAAAACGAAGTCTTCAAGGATTATACTTCCGATTTGAGTGCCAAATACTTTGCTTATGATGGCGAGAAGACTCTATACCTTTTCAAGTCAAGGAAGAGAACCAGAACTGTGCAACCATCCAAGTCCAGTCCACGAACATTCCGGACCTAACAGGATTTCTTAAACTCTTTAAAATAGTTTCTAATGGCTTTAAATTGATGATAGTACAACCCGGTCCTGTTGTAGATTCTCTATATTCTAATCAGGATTTTACTTATTGTTGTAACATGACAGGAACAAGGGACTGAGCTAAGGCTTACAAGGAACAGACGTTTGAAATGAAGAACAGAAACTCAACTAATGAAGCTCCATGTCATCGAACCTTTGTTCTAGACTACTTCCGTGACACAAACCTTGGAACCAATGGAGATCTTTGGAAAGTGTTCAGCTCCTCTGAAGCTCAAGAACGGGAACCAATCTCTCCATCCACTGCCAGCCCTAACACCGAATCATCGCCTAAGCTTTTTCTTTACCTTTCTCTTATGCTTAAATATTGTTATGTCCTTATCAAGTTTCTTTTCTTTTGGAAAACTAACTTGGCGTTGTTCTTGGCAGGTATTCCGGATTTGAGGACAAATCCTTTTCAACTGGGGGAGCCTGATACGAGAATGGATAGTTGTCCGGGATAGAATGCTGATGGCCGAGGAAATGTTGGACCTGGTCGAGAAAAGGTGGGAGCTGGTCGAGGAATCGTTGGAACTGGCCGAGAAGGAAGCTACGAATGAACCAAGTGGAGCTAGGACGCGATCTTGTTCGGCCAAGGAAGTGCTAGTTGGTTCTAAGATTCGTTCTAAGACTAAGGAACTCATTCACACAGTTGGAACATTGCTACGACAAGCTTTGGTTCATAGGGGTCACTCGGACGTAAGTGATACCGCGGCCACGTTGGTCTTGGTATCAAGCCCTATGGCTCACCTACACTCTTTTTCCCTTGCCTTTGGTTTTTCCCAAGTGGTTTTCCAAAGGAAGGTTTTTAATGAGGTTCGTGATCCATAGGTTCATCTTTGCTTGGTGCTAGTCCGACCTAGTCCGACCTTCTCGAGATTATTTGGCGCGGACCGACTATCTCTTTTCTTTCTATCTTTTTCTATTTTAGCTATTTGAATTTTAAACTATGTCTGAGAGTTTTATTTGTGTTGTGTGTTTATTGGTTAGTTCCTAGTTTAATCACTTAGCTTATATTCGATCCATGATACCCAAAGAATTCCCTAAGGCCCGACACTTCATTTATTGATATTTACATTGTTTTTTTTAGCTTTAATTGTGTTATTTTCAATTGTTACCAAAACCCCAATCCAGACCCCTCTTATTGTCTTATCCATATTCATCTCTATAAAATTCGTAACGTTATTTACAAGTCTCTGTGGGATTCGATCCTTAAATTCTACATACATTTTACTATGCACTTGCAGTAGTCGTTTGGTCTTTGAGGTAAAAGACTATGGATAGAGGCATTAGACTTACTGAAAGGACCCGTCCCGGACTCAACTACCAAGTCCGGATCCTTTCTTATACTTAACTCATTTTAGGGTATGATCCTTAGAAAAATTCGTTTGAGGTTGATTCCGTGATTCATTTTAAGAGTCATATGATAACATTAGAGATAAACAACAACAACCAGATTTCTTTATTTATATAACAAAGGATTCGATACAACTTAAGAGTTTGCATATAAGCTATTACAAGTTATATGATCCTAACTATCCGGTCCCATCACCACCCATCTTCCGGACTTTGAGTCCCGCCTAAGCCTGATCCTTCCTACGATCATTCTCTTTCCCCGAAAGCCACAAAGGCATAAGTAACCTTACTTCCTTACCGGAAAATGGATCAATGCATATGCAGATCATGAACGTTTGTTTGCCCAGTTTTCCTTTTAATCCCCCAAATATCGTTAGAACTTAACCGTTAGTCATATAGACAATACAAAGCAACAAGTCCGGGCATGGAAACCACGGTCTCGCACTTACCTTGGCAACACATATCAGTTCGATGATTGTCTGCGCTGTCTTTGGTACCGCCGATCCTACCGCTCGGCTTGATTCCTGCTTATTTCGACAATAATGCTTTATCGCCAAGATTCTTTATGTGTTCTTCCTTAGAATAATTCTCTGAGTTTTTCTGTATGTGTCGTGATGTTTTTCTGCGAGTTCTAAGGGTCATTTTATAGTTTTCCTCAACATAAACCATTTTCGTAACCGCCTGGTCAGATTCAATGATTCTTTGGTAATCCGCTCAGCAGTTACTTAACCGTCCGTAACAAGCACTCGTTTAGTAGCCGACCTGGTAACTGCCTCGGACACTCCAGCTGCACCAGCTGACCTTCAGTCCGTCTAGCTGACCTTCAGTCTGTCCAGCTGCTTCAGCTGACCTTCAGTCCATCCAGCTAGGTCGAGCTTCCCGGCAGCTGGTTCAGCTACGTCGAGCTACCCAGTCAGCTGGTTCTAAGGTTCACGAGCTTCTGCCGAGCTCAATCCAGATTCCCCTTCTTTTTTTCGGACTAAGTCTCGGCCGGCGTCCTTACCGCGGGTCGCGGGCGTAACAAGTCTCCCCCCCCTTAAAGGGGATTCGTCTCCGAATCCGTATCTTGTTGATATTTTTCCATCTTTTTAAACCATTCTGGAAAATCGGCCTTCATCTTATTTTCAATCTCCCAAGTGGCTTCTTCACGTCCAGAGCAATCCCACACGACCTTTATCATGGTGAACTTTTTCTTTCGAGTTCCTTTCTCCGTGCGGTCAATGATCCTTATTGGTTTTGCTTCCACTATTAAGTTACTTTTTAACCCGTTCGGTATATCCTTTACCACGTAGTCTTGGTCACTTAAACACTTTCGGAGTTGTGATACATGGAATACCTTGTGGAAAGCATCCAACCTTGGTGGTAATTCGAGTTTATAAGCCACCGCGCCTACTCGTTCTAACACCTTGTAAGGACCAACGTACCTTGGACTTAACTTCTTTTTCTTGGTAAACCGACCTTAACCATTGTAAGTAACTGCCTTAAGGTACACTAGGTCACCTACGTTAAACTCCAACTCCTTACGTCGCCTATCCGCATAGCTCTTTGTCCTATCTTGCGCTTCCTTTAGTTTGATCTTTAGGAATTTCATCTTGGCCGTTGTCTCATCCACAATGTCTGGCCCAAATAATCTCCTTTCTCCCACCGGTGTCCAACACAACGGTGTTCTACAAGCTTTACCGTATAATGCTTCGTTTGGTGACATTCCAATACTAGCTTGATAGCTATTATTGTAGGCGAATTCGACCAACGTTAAGTACTTCTCGCAACATGTCTTCTAGTGTTTGGATCGTTCTTTCAGATTGCCCATCTGTTTGTAGGTGATAGGCTGATACGAGAATGGATAGCGTCCAGGATGGAACGCTGATGGCCGAGGAAATGGTGGACCCGGTCGAGCAAACGCTGGAGCTGGTCGAGGAGACGCTTGATACGATTCTGGGTGGAGAATCGTGTCCTAATCTCTCACTGGGAAGTTAAGATGTCAAGTTTAGACTCCAGGCTTGAGCAGCAAGCTGATCTATAGTTGGATGGAAGGATAGACGCCACGAGAGGATGCGGAAGGCCTCTTGATAAATCTGGTTCGAACAATCTAATCACTAGAATTGTTCTTGGGTTTCTAATTCGAATCACTCGAAAGAGAAAAGAAAAAAAGATAATTTTTATTCAAAAGATGGTTAAGAAAATACATAAGAGTCTCAGAGAATATAAAGAAGAGAGGAGACGAAGAGGAGAAGAGAGGAGGAGCGCATGGAGTTAATGCTCGGTGAGTTTCGAGACATGCCTCAGAAACTCATCAAAGACCAACTCAAAATAAACACACAACGCAAATAAAACTCTCAGACATAGTTTAAAATTAAAATAACTAAAATAGAAAAAGATAGAAAGGAAAGAGATAGTCGGTCCGCGCCAAATAATCTCAAGAAGGCCGGACTAGGTCGGACTAGCACCAAGCAATGATGAACCTATGGACCACGAACCTCATTAAAAACCTTCCTTTGGAAAACTACTTGGGAAAAACCAAAGGCAAGGGAAAAAGAGTGTAGGTGAGCCATAGGGCTTGATACTAATCATCCCGGACATGAACCAAGACCAACGTGGCCGCGGTATCACTTACGTCCGGGTGACCCCTTTGAACCAAAGCTTGTCGTAGCAATGTTCCAACTGTATGAATGAGTTCCTTAGTCTTAGAAAGAATCATTGTAACGCTCAATGCTTCTGTGGCCAACCAAGATCGCGTCCTAGCTCCTAGTGGCTCATCCGGAGCTTTCTTCTCGACCGGTCTGAACGTGTCCTCGACCGGGTCCAACATTTCCTCGGCCATCGGCTGTTCCTCCTGGTCGCTATCCATTCTCGCATCAACGCTGGAACTGGTCGAGAAGGAAGCTACGAATGAGCCATTTCGTGTTAGGATGCGTTCTTGTGCGGCCAAGGAAGTGCTAGTTGGTTCTAAGACTCGTTCTAGGACTAAGGAACTCATTCATGCAGTTGGAGCCTTGCTACGTCAAGCTTTGGTTCAAAGGGGTCACTCGGACGCAAGTGATACCGCGGCCACCTTGGTAATGGTTCATGTCTGGGAAGATTAATGTCAAGCCCTATGGCTCACTTACACTCTTTTTCCCTTGCCTTTGGTTTTTCCCAAGAGGTTTTCCAAAGGAAAGTTTTTAATGAGGTTCGTGGTCCATAGGTTCATCTTTGCTTGGCATTGGTCCGACCTAGTCCAGCCCGTCTCGAGAACTTAGGCGCGGCTCGTCTATCTCTTATCTTTCTATCTTATTTCTATTTTAGTTATTTGAATTTTAAACTTATGTCTGAGAGATTGTATTTGTGTGAGACTTCAGTCGTGTGATTATTTTCGAGTTGGTCTTTGGTGAGTTTCCGAGGCATGTCTCGAAACTCACCGAGCATTAACTCCCTCCGCTCCTCCTCTCTTCTCCTCTTCGTCTCCTCTCTTCTTTATATGTCTCTGAGACTCTTTTATATTTTCTTAACCATCTTTTTTATTAAATCTCCTTTTCTCTTTCGAGTGATTCGAATCAGAAACCCAAGAACAATTCTAGTGATTAGATTGTTCGAACCAGACTTATCAAGAGGCCTTCCGCATCCTCTCGTGGCGTCTATCATCCCATCCAACTCTAGAACAGCTTGCTGCTCAAGCCTGGAGTCTAAACTTGTCATCTTAGCTTCCCGGTGAGAGATTGGGACACGATTCTCCACCCAGAATCGTATCAAGTGGTATCAGAGCAACATCGAGAAGTTAAGTGGTTAGCATCCCAACTTGTTTGAATTTTAATTAAATAATGGCTCGTTAAAAATTGTGAAATCAATTGCATATGAATCTAAGATGAGTCTAGTATTTGTTAAAATTAGTTTGGGAATTTTCGGAAGTGTTTAAGTATTTTTTCGTCACCGATCGACTTCCACAGTCGCGTTTAGTGTTCTTCTGAGAAAATAGGATACCAAGAGTCATTTTCGTATTCTTATGATTTAGGGTCAATTCTATCTTCAAAATGACTCTTGACTGGTGTATTGTGTTGTGTTGTTTTTGGAAAAGGATGTCTGATCACAGTGGAACCAGCCGCAACAACAATCAACTTCTGATCGATGCTCTCACGGCAAAGATGGCTCAATTGATGGATGAAAGATTTAATGTTCTGCAAGAGCAAATTCTTCCAGAGATGATTCGTGATGCTAGAGGATCGCAAGGAGCTAATACAGTCAGAAATGATGAGGGAAACGTTCATCACGCAAGGCAACAAAAAGAAGTTTTAAGGGAACCCCGGGAAATTAATCAAGGACCGCTTCCAAGAGAACCTGGAGATTTTGAAGCAGCGAATTATTACAGTGGCTCTTCTCGTAGCAGTCATAGGAGGCAAAGGCACATGAGACATGGGAGGAACCAGCCCCAGGATGGTTTTGGAGGCCTCAAGCTCCGTATACCTTCTTTTCAAGGGAAAAATGATCCGAGTGCTTACTTGGACTGGGAAAAGAAGATAGAGCTGGTCTTTGATGTCAACATTACACTGAGGTGAACCGAGTTAATGTTGCAGCTACTGAGTTCACTGACTATGCTTTGAGTTTGTGGGATCAGTTGGTGATACGATTCTGGGTGGAGAATCGTGTCCCAATCTCTCACTAGGAAGTTAAGATGTCAAGTTTAGACTCCAGGCTTGAGCAGCAAGCTGATCTAGAGTTGGATGGGAGGATAGACGCCACGAGAGGATGCGGAAGGCCTCTTGATAAGTATGGTTCGAACAATCTAATCACTAGAATTGTTCTTGGGTTTCTAATTAGAATCACTCGAAAGAGAAAAGAGAAAAGATAATTTTTAATAAAAAGATGGTTAAGAATTACATAAGAGTCTCAGAGAATATAAAGAAGAGAGGAGACGAAGAGGAGAAGAGAGGAGGAGCGCATGGAGTTAATGCTCGGTGAGTTTCAAGACAAGCCTCGGAAACTCACCAAAGACCAACTCAAAATAAACACACAACGCAAATAAAACTCTCAGACATAGTTTAAAATTCAAATAACTAAAATAGAAAAAGATAGAAAGGAAAGCGATAGTCAGTCCGTGCCAAATAATCTCGAGAAGGCCGGACTAGGTCGGACTAGCACCAAGCAATGATGAACCTATGGACCACGAACCTCATTAAAAACCTTCCTTTGGAAAACCACTTGGGAAAAACCAAAGGCAAGGGAAAAAGAGTGTAGGTGAGCCATAGGGCTTGATACTAATCATCCCGGACATGAACCAAGACCAACGTGGCCGCGGTATCACTTACGTCCGAGTGACCCCTTTGAACCAAAGCTTGTCGTAGCAATGTTCCAACTGTATGAATGAGTTCCTTAGTCTTAGAACGAGTCATTGTCCCAACTGGTACGCTCAATGCTTCTGTGGCCGACCAAGATCGCGTCCTAGCTCCTAGTGGCTCATCCGGAGCTTTCTTCTCGACCGGTCCGAACGTGTCCTCGACCGGGTCCAACATTTCCTCGGCCATCAGCTGTTCCTCCTGGTCGCTATCCAATCTCGCATCAGGCTCCCCCAGTTGAAAAGGATTTGTCCTCAAATCCGAAATACCTGCCAAAAACAACGTCAAGTTAGTTTTCCAAAAGAAAAGAAACTTGATACGGGTATAACAATATTTAAGCATAAGAGAAAGGTAAAAGAAAAGCTTAGGCGAAGATTTGGTATGAGGGCTGGCAGTGAATGGAGAATATGTATTTGATCCGTGGGCTCCAGGGGTGCTGAACACTTTCCAAAGATCTTCCTTAGTTCCAAGCTTTGTATCACGGAAGTAGTCTAGAACAAAGGTTCGATGACATGGAGCTTCATTAGTTGAGTTTCTGTTCTTTATTTCAAACGTCTGTTCCTTGCAAGACCTAGCTCTGTCCTTTGATCCTGTCATATCACAATCATAAGAAAATTCTTGATTAGAAAATAGGAAATCCACAACAGGACCGGGTTGTACTATCATCAATTTAAAGCCATTAGAAACTATTTTAAAGAGTTTAAGAAATCCTGTTAAGTCCGGAATGTCAGCGGACTGGACTTGGATGGTTGCACAGTTCTGGTTCTCTTCCTTGACTTGAAAAAGGTATAGAGTCTTCTCGCCATCATAAGCAAAGTATTTGGCACTCAAATCGGAAGGATATTCCTTGAAGACTTTGTTTTGCTCCTTTGGTGCTTCCTTGTCTTGGCCAGATGGTGGAGCTTTGTTTGGTCCTAGAGACACACTGTAGTGGTAGAACTGATCTTTCGGTCTCGGTCCATCACCTGTAACCTGCAAAGATTTAAAATCACTCGGTGGCACCGGTGTAAGGTTAAACGAACAAGTAAAATTGTCATCAAGTCCAAAATAATTCGGTTCAGCCCAAGGTTTGTCCTCTTTACTTATCCCAGCCATAGCAAAATGATTGGCTTTCTTGTTTGGTTCCTGTTTGCCTTGAAGTCGAACTTGATCAATATAAACTTCATGCGGTGACATTGGCACTAGAGTGGTCTTCCTTCCTTTGAACTCGAACGTATGCCGGTTGGTGAAGCCATCATGAACTACCTTCCTGTCAGATTGCCACGGCCTCCCAAGCAGAATATGTCCAGCTTCCATAGGTAGTACATCACACAAAATTTCATCTTCATATTTGCCGATGACTATAGGGACCTCCACTTGATGTTTCACTTTCATTTCTCCATCTTTGCTAAGCCACTGAAGATCATACGGCTTTGGATGCTTCTTAATATCCAATCCCAGCTTCTTAACCATTGTTTCACTAGCCACATTTGTACAACTTACACCGTCAATGATAAGACTGCACACTTTTCCTTTGACTAGGCATCGCGTGTGAAACAAGTTAGCTCTTTGTTCTTGCTCTTTGGACTTAGACTGTATGCTGAGCGTCCTTACTAATACTAGCAACTCTCCCTTAGCTGGTAACTCAAAATTTTCATCTTCAGGATTCTCAACTTCTGGTTGCTCATCTTCGGATTCATACTCGCCATTATCTTTTAGAACCATTATCCTTTTGTTGGTACACTCACTCGCATAGTGTCCCATTCCTTGACACTTGTAGCACTTGATTCTGCTGGTTCTGGATTCAGTTTTTCCTTTATCTCCATAAGTTCTGGTTTCAGAGTTTGAAATAGCCGGTTGCTTACTTTCACTTGGTACCCTCGGCTTCTCTTCTCTCGGATAACCTCTTGTGTAACTACTACCTCCAGCTCCAAACGGAGTCCGTATAGGACCTCTCCTCTTAAGCTGCTGCTCTATTAGTATGGCTTGGTGTAGCATTTCCTGTAGATCAACATGAGGCTGCATCTCCAAACGGTCTTGTATATCAATGCTTCTGTGGCCGACCAAGATCGCGTCCTAGCTCCTAGTGGCTCATCCGGAGCTTTCTTCTCGACCGGTCCGAACGTGTCCTCGACCGGGTCCAACATTTCCTCGGCCATCGGCTGTTCCTCCTGGTCGCTATCCAATCTCGCATCAGGCTCCCCCAGTTGAAAAGGACTCCTGGTCGTGTGATTATTTTCGAGTTGGTCTTTGGTGAGTTTCCGAGGCATGTCTCGAAACTCACCGAGCATTAACTCCCTCCGCTCCTCTCTTCTCCTCTTCGTCTCCTCTCTTCTTTATATGTCTCTGAGACTCTTATATATTTTCTTAACCATCTTTTTTATAAAATCTCCTTTTCTCTTTCGAGTGATTCGAATCAGAAACCCAAGAACAATTCTAGTGATTAGATTGTTCGAACCAGACTTATCAAGAGGCCTTCCGCATCCTCTCGTGGCGTCTATCATCCCATCCAACTCTACAACAGCTTGCTGCTCAAGCCTGGAGTCTAAACTTGTCATCTTAGCTTCCCGGTGAGAGATTGGGACACGATTCTCCACCCAGAATCGTATCAAGTGGTATCAGAGCAACATCGAGAAGTTAAGTGGTTTTCATCAAAACTTGTTTGAATTTTAATTAAATATTGGCTCGTGAAAAATTGTGAAATCAATAGCATATGAATCTAAGATGAGTCTAGTATTTGTTAAAATTAGTTTGGGAATTTTCGGAAGTGTTTAAGTATTTTTTCGTCACCGATCGACTTCCACAGTCGCGTTTAGTGTTCTTCTGAGAAAATAGGATACCAAGAGTCATTTTCGTATTCTTATGATTTAGGGTCAATTCTATCTTCAAAATGACTCTTGACTGGTGTATTCTGTTGTGTTGTTTTTGGAAAAGGATGTCTGATCACAGTGGAACCAGCCGCAACAACAATCAACTTCTGATCGATGCTCTCACGGCAAAGATGGCTCGATTGATGGATGAAAGATTTAATGTTCTGCAAGAGCAAATTCTTCCAGAGATGATTCGTGATGCTAGAGGATCTCAAGGAGCTAATACAGTCAGAAATGATGAGGGAAACGTTCATCACGCAAGGCAACAAAAAGAAGTTTTAAGGGAACCCCGGGAAATTAATCAAGGACCGCTTCCAAGAGAACCTGGAGATTTTGAAGCAGCGAATTATTACAGTGGCTCTTCTCGTAGCAGTCATAGGAGGCAAAGGCACATGAGACATGAGAGGAACCAGCCCCAGGATGGTTTTGGAGGACTCAAGCTCCGTATACCTTCTTTTCAAGGGAAAAATGATCCGAGTGCTTACGTGGACTGGGAAAAGAAGATAGAGCTGGTGTTTGATGTCAACATTACACTGAGGTGAACCGAGTTAATGTTGCAGCTACTGAGTTCACTGACTATGCTTTGAGTTGGTGGGAGCAGTTGGTGATACAACTCTGGGTGGAGAATCGTGTCCCAATTTCTCACTGGGAAGTTAAGATGTCAAGTTTAGACTCCAGGCTTGAGCAGCAAGCTGATCTAGAGTTGGATGGGAGGATAGACGCCACGAGAGGATGCGGAAGGCCTCTTGATAAGTCTGGTTCGAACAATCTAATCAATAGAATTGTTCTTGGGTTTCTAATTCGAATCACTCGAAAGAGAAAAGAGAAAAGATAATTTTTAATAAAAAGATGGTTAAGAATTACATAAGAGTCTCAGAGAATATAAAGAAGAGAGGAGACGAAGAGGAGAATAGAGGAGGAGCGCATGGAGTTAATGCTCGGTGAGTTTCGAGACATGCCTCGGAAACTCACCAAAGACCAACTCAAAATAAACACACAACACAAATAAAACTCTCAGACTTAGTTTAAAATTCAAATAACTAAAATAGAAAAAGATAGAAAGAAAAGAGGATAACGGTCCGCGCCAAACAATCTCGAGACGGTCGGACTAGGTCGGACTTGCACCAAGCAAAGATGAACCTATGGACCACGAACCTCATTAAAAACCTACCTTTTAAAAACCACTTGGGAAAAACCAAAGGCAAGGGAAAAAGAGTGTAGGTGAGCCATAGGGCTTGATACTAGCCATCCCGGACATGAACCAAGACCAACGTGGCCGCGGTATCACTTTCGTTCGGGTGACCCCTATGAACCAAAGCTTGTCGTAGCAATGTTCCAGCTGTATGAATGAGTTCCTTAGTCTTAGTACGAGTAATTGTCTCAACTAGAACTTCCTTGGCCGAACAAGAGCGCTTCCTAACACCACATGGCTCATCCGTAGCTTCCTTCTCGACCAGCTCGAACGTGTCCTCGACCGGGTCCAACATTTCCTCGGCCATCGGCTGTTCTTCCGGGTCGCTATCCATTCTCCCATCAGGCTCCCCCAGTTGAAAAGGATTTGTCCTCAAATCCGGAATACCTGCCAAGAACAACGTCAAGTTAGTTTTCCAAAAGAAAAGAAACTTGATAAGGACATAACAATATTTAAGCATAAGAGAAAGGTGAAGGAAAAGCTTAGGCGAAGATTCGGTGTGAGGGCTGGTAGTGGATGGAAAATATGGATTCTGTCCGTGGACTCCAGAGGTGCTGAACACTTTCCAAAGATCTCCCTTAGTTCCAAGCTTTGTATCACGGAAGTAGTCTAGAACAAAGGTTCGATGACATGGAGCTTCATTAGTTGAGTTCCTGTTCTTCATTTCAAACGTCTGTTCCTTGCAAGCCTTAGCCCTGTCCCTTGTTCCTGTCATGTCACAGTAGTAAGTAAAGTCTTGATTAGTAGATAGGAAATCTACAACAGGACCGGGTTGTACTATCATCAATTTAAAGCCATTAGAAAATATTTTAAAGAGTTTAAGAAATCCTGTTAAGTCCGGAATGTCCGTGGACTGGACTTGGATGGTTGCACAGTTCTGGTTCTCTTCCTTGATTTGAAAAAGGTATAGAGTCTTCTCGCCATCATAAGCAAAGTATTTGGCACTCAAATCGGAAGGATAATCATTGAAGTCTTCGTTTTGCTCCTTTGGGGCCTCCTTGTCTTAGCCAGATGGTGGAGCTTTGTTTGGTCCTAGAGACACACTGTAGTGGTAGATCTGATCGTTCGGTCTCGGTCCATCATCTGTAACCTGCAAAGAGTTAAAATCACTCGGTGGCACCGGTGTAACGTTAAACGAACAAGTAAAAGTGTCATCAAGTCCAAAATAATTCGGTTCAGCCCAAAGTTTGCTTCTTTCACTTATCCTAGCCATAGCAAAATGATTGGCTTTCTTGCTTGGTTCCTGTTTGCCTTGTAGTCGAACTTGGTCAAGATAAACTTCATGCGGTGACATCGGCACTAGAGTAGTCTTCCTTCCTTTGAACTCGAACGTATGCCGGTTGGTGAAACCATCATGGACTACCTTTCTATCAGATTGCCACGGCCTTCCAAGCAGAATATGTCCAGCTTCCATTGGTAGCACATCACACAAAATTTCATCTTCATATTTGCCGATTACTATAGGAACCTCCACTTGAAGTTTCACTTTCATTTCTCCCTCTTTGCTAAGCCACTGAAGATCATACGGCTTTGGATGCTTCTTAATCTCCAATCTTAGCTTCTTAACCATTGCTTCACTAGCCACATTTGTACAACTTCCACCGTCAATGATAAGGCTGCACACTTTTCCTTTGACAAGGTATCGCGTGTGAAACAAGTTAGCTCTTTGTTCTTGCTCTTCGGACTTAGACTGTATGCTGAGCGTCCTTACTGATACTAGCAACTCTCCCTTAGCTGGTAACTCAACATTCTCATCTTCAAGATGCTTAACTTCTGGTTGTTCATCCTCGGATTCATACTCGCCGTTATCCTTTAGAACCATTATCCTTTTGTTGCTACACTCACTCGCATAGTGTCCCATTCCTTGACACTTGTAGCACTTGATTCTGCTGGTTCTGGATTCAGTCTTTCCTTTATCTCCATAAGTTCTTGCTTCAGAGTTTGAAATAGCCGGCTGCTTGCTTTCGCTTGGTACCCTCGGCTTCTCTTTTCTCGGATAACCTCTTGAGTAACTACCACCTCCAGCTCCAAACTGAGTCCGTATAGGACCTCTTCTCTTAAGTTGTTGTTCAACGAGTATAGCTTGGTGTAGCATTTCCTGTAGATCAACATGAGGCTGCATCTCCAAACGGTCTTGTATATCACGCTCCAAACTTTGTTCTAGGAGGTTTGCAGCGTGAGGTTCAAGATTGGTTGGCGATGCAGCCTCATGTTGATCTACAGGAAATGTTACACCAAGCTATACTTATAGAGCAGCAGCTTAAGAGGAGAGGTCCTATACGGACTCAGTTTGGAGCTGGAAGTAGTAGTTACGCAAGAGGTTATCCGAGAGAAGAAAAGCCAAAGATACAAGGTGAAAGCAAGCAGCCGGTTATATCAAACTCTGAAGCAAAGAACTATGGAGATAAAGGAAAAGCTGAATCCAGAACCAGTAGAATCAAGTGCTACAAGTGCCAAGGAATGGGACACTATGCCAGTGAGTGCACCAATAACCAGCTAAGGGAGAGTTGCTAGTAGCAGTGAGGACGCTCAGCATACAATCTAAGTCCGAAGAGCAAGAGCAGAGAGCTAACTTGTTTCACACGCGATACTTTGTCAAAGGAAAAGTGTGCAGCCTT
Source organism: Barbarea vulgaris (assembly GCA_963667165.1). Taxonomy (NCBI): domain Eukaryota; kingdom Viridiplantae; phylum Streptophyta; class Magnoliopsida; order Brassicales; family Brassicaceae; genus Barbarea; species Barbarea vulgaris. The sequence continues at coordinate 19,888,048 of OY763887.1, read as the reverse complement.
ATCATTGACGGTGGTAGTTGTACTAATGTGGCAAGTGAAACAATGGTTAAGAAGCTGGGATTGGAAATTAAGAAGCATCCAAAGCTGTATGATCTTCAATGGCTTAGCAAAGATGGAGAAATGAAAGTAAAGCATCAAGTGGAGGTTCCTATAGTCATCGGCAAATATGAAGATGAAATTTTGTGTGATGTTCTACCTATGGAAGCTGGACATGTTCTGCTTGGGAGGCCGTGGCAATCTGACAGGAAGGTAGTTCATGATGGCTTCACCAACCGACATACATTCGAGTTCAAGGGAAGGAAGACCACTCTAGTGCCGATGTCACCACATGAAGTTTATCTTGATCAAGTTCGACTACAAGGCAAACAGGAACCAAGCAAGAAAGCCAATCATTTTGCTATGGCTAGGATAAGTGAAAGAAACAAACCTTGGGCTGAACCAAACTATTTTGGACTTAATGACGATTTTACTTGTTCACTTAACCTTACACCGGTGCCACCGAGTGAGTTTGAGTCTTTGCAGGTTATAGGTGATGGACCGAGACAGGAAGATCAGTTCTACCACTACAGTGTGTCTCTAGGACCAAATAAAGCTCCACCATCTGACCAAGACAAGGAAGCACCAAAGGAACAAAATGAAGTCTTCAAGGATTATCCTTCCGAATTGAGTGCCAAATACTTTGCTTATGATGGCAAGAAGACTCTATACATTTTTCAAGACAAGGAAGAGAACCAGACGAGTGCAACCATCCAAGTCCAGTCCACGGACATTCCGGACTTAACAGGATTCCTTAAACTCTATAAAACAATTTCTAATGGCTTTCAATCGATGATAGTACAACCCGGTCCTGTTGTAGATTTTCTATCTTCTAATCAGGATTTTACTTACTATTGTGATATGGCAGGATCAAAGGATAGAGCTAAGGCTTGCAAGGAACAGACGTTTGAAAAGAAGAACAGAAACTCAACTAATGAAACCACACGTCACCGAGTCTTTATTCTAGACTACTTCCGTGATACAAAGCTTGGAATCAAGGGAGATCTTTGGAAAGTGTTTAGCTCCTCTGAAACTCAAGGACGTGAACCATGTTCTCCACTCACCTACCGCCCTTATGCCGAACCACTTCCTAAGCTTCCTCCTTACCTTTCTTTTGTCTTTAAATATAGGAATGGTTTTATCCGTTTTCTACTCTTTTGGAAAACTAACTTGGCGTTGTTCTTGGCAAGTATTCTGGATTTGAGGACAAATCCTTTTCAACTAGGGGAGCATGATATGAGAATGGATAGCGTCCAGGATGGAACGCTGATGGCCGAGGAAATGCTGGACCCGGTCGAGCAAACGCTGGAGCTGGTCGAGGAGACGCTGGAACTGGTCGAGAAGGAAGCTACGGATGAGCCATTTGGTGTTAGGATGCGTTCTTGTGCGGCCAAGGAAGTGCTAGTTGGTTCTAAGACTCGTTCTAGGACTAAGGAACTCATTCATGCAGTTGGAGCCTTGCTACGTCAAGCTTTGGTTCAAAGGGGTCACTCGGACGCAAGTGATACCGCGGCCACCTTGGTCATGGTTCATGTCCGGGAAGATTAGTGTCAAGCCCTATGGCTCACTTACACTCTTTTTCCCTTGCCTTTGGTTTTTCCCAAGTGGTTTTCCAAAGGAAGGTTTTTAATGAGGTTTGTGGTCCATAGGTTCATCTTTGCTTGGCATTGGTCCGACCTATTCCGGCCCGTCTCGAGAACTTAGGCCCGGCTCGTCTATCTCTTATCTTTCTATCTTATTTCTATTTTAGTTATTTGAATTTTAAACTTATGTCTGAGAGATTGTATTTGTGTGAGACTTCAGTCGTGTGTTTATTTTCGAGTTGGTCTTTGGTGAGTTTCCGAGGCATGTCTCGAAACTCACTGAGCATTAACTCCCTCTGCTCCTCCTCTCTTCTCCTCTTCGTCTCCTCTCTTCTTTATATGTCTCTGAGACTCTTATGTATTTTCTTAACCATCTTTTTTATAAAATCTCTTTTTCTCTTTCGAGTGATTCGAATTAGATTGTTCGAACCAGACTTATCAAGAGGCCTTCTGCATCCTCTCGTGGCATCTATCATCCCATCCAACTCTAGAACAGCTTGCAGCTCAAGCCTGGAGTATAAACTCGTCATCTTAGCTTCCCGGTGAGAGATTGGGACACGATTCTCCACCCAGAATCGTATCATAGGCCGTACTCATATTCACCCTTGTTCCTAAAGCCCTTTGGAAGGCTTTCCAAAAGTGTGACGTGAAACGGGTGTCGTGATCCGATACAATGCTTACCGGAATCCCGTGCAACCGGACTATCTCTTCCATGTACCTTGCTGCAATCTCCTCGGCTCCATCTTTTTCCGAGATTGCAACAAAATGTGCGGATTTGGTCAGTCTATCGACCACCACCCAAACTGCATCATGCTTTGCTTTCCCCATTGGTAACCTGGTCACAAAGTCCATAGTTACATGATCCCACTTCCATTCTGGTATTGGTAAGCTTTGTAGCAAACCGCTTGGCACTTGGTGTTCTGCCTTAACAAGTTGGCACGTCGGGCACTTGGCTACCCAGGCAGCCATGTCTTTCTTCATTCCTACCCAATGGTAGTATCTTCTCAAGTCCCAGTACATCTTATTTGATTATGGATGTATCGCAAACTTCGATTGATGCGCTTCCCTAAGGATTACTTCCTTCAGTCCCAGATTGTCCGGTACACTCACTCGCCCCTTCAAAACAATTGTTCCATTGTTTGAAGTCTGGTACTCGGTTTGGTCATTTTGTGCTACCTTCTTCAAATTTTCATCCTTCTCTTGAGCAATCCGGATTCGGCTAAGTAAATCAGCCTGATCCGCTACCGCCAATCCCAAAGGCTCCAATCCGTGCGTTAATGCATTCAAATGCAATGTCCCAATCATATTTACCAATACCTCTTGGTTCCTTTCCACTTCTACCTCAAACCGTCTACGGCTTAGTGCGCCGGCAACTTGGTTTGCCTTCCCGGGATGATAGGCAATGTCTATGTCATAGTCGGCGTCTAACTCCATCCATCTCCTTTGCCTTAGGTTCAACTCCGACTGGGTGAATATGTATTATAGGCTCTTGTGGTCGGTAAAGATTTGCACCTTGGCACCATACAAATATGATCGCCATATCTTTAACGCGAACACCACCGCAGCCATCTCAAGATCATGTGTGGGATAATTCCCTTCATGCCTCCTTAGTTGCCTTGAGGCATATGCGATCACACTCCCCTTCTGCATTAATACGCATCCTAAGACCGTGATCGATGCATCGGTGTAAACCACATATGGTACATCCAGTTCCGGCAGTGCTAGCACTGGGCGCTTGTAAGCATTTTCTTCAGTTCCGTAAAACTGGCCTCACATTCCTCAGACTATACAAACTTGGTATCCTTTCCAGTTAAGCAAGTCATCGGTTGTGACATACTCGCAAAACCCTTGACAAACTTCCTGTAGTATCCGGCTAATCCGAGAAAACTCCTTATCTCGGTGGCCTTTCTAGGTCGTTACCACTCCTTGATCGATTTGATCTTTTCTGGATCCACTGCCACACCTTGGTCGGACACAAAGTGTCCAAGGAATCCAATGCTCCTTTGCCAAAAACAACACTTGCTTAATTTTGCAAAGAGTTTATGCTCGCTTAACCGTTCTGAGACCTTCCTTAAGTGATCTTGGTGAGTTTCCCAATCCTTGGAATAAACCAAGATGTCATCAATGAAAACAATCACGAATTCATCAAGGAATTCTTGGAAAACTCCATTCATCATTTTCATAAAGGCTGCTGGCGCATTCATTAGCCCGAAAGGCATCACCACAAACTCGTAATGCCCATACCTTGTCCGAAAGGCCATTTTTCGCACGTCCGAAGGTTCTATCGGGATTTGATGATATCTCGAAGCCAAGTCTATCTTGGAGAACCATGTCGTGCCCCCAAGTTGATCCAATAACTCGTCAATCCTTGGTAATGGGTATTTATTCTTTACCGTTACCCGATTCAATCCCCGGTAGTCGATACACAACCGGAAGCTTCCATCTTTCTTTTTTACAAACAAGACCGGTGCAGCCCATGGTGAACTACTCGGGCGTATGAATCCTTTATCAAACAATTCTTCCAATCGTTTCTTTAACTCGGCCATTTCTGCCGGTGCCATCCAGTACGGAGCCTTTGATATAGGCTTTATGTCCGGTTTGAATTCAATCGTGAATGGATCGGAGCGGTCTGGTGGTAGTCCACTCACGGCCCCGAATACATCCATGAACTCCCTTGCGATCGGAATATCTTTCAATTTCGTATTCGCCCCAACTTCCGTTGTATTGATTGTGGCTAAATATGCCTCACAACCCTTCTCAAGCATCCATTCTGCCTGGATTGCCGAGATTACCAAATTTCCCGAAGTTGTTTTAATTCCTTGGAATTTTAACATACCTTTGTCCCTCTCAAATTGAACCCGGCCTCGATGATAATCGATGTGTGCCTTATACTTTCCCAACCAGTCCATTCCCAATATAACATCGTGTTTCTTTAATGGAACAATGATTAGGTCTGCCGGCATATCGACTCCATTGACCCTAACTGAAATACCCCGAACAATGCAGGACCGATACATTGCATGTCCGCCGGCTGCTCGTACCATTCCATACCTGGTGTTTGGCTCTTTCTTGAACCCACATGTTATAACCATTCCGGGACTCACAAAACAATATGTAGCTGCCGAATGAATAGAGTGTGTGTTTCTACACCACCAATACTCAAGGTCCCTATACATCCCTCTAGAATGTTAAGTCCCCAAATCGTTTCCTTAATGCCATATGCTTATGCAATGCAAGTATTCACAAGACAAGGTCATTTTAACTTACCAGTGATCGCGATGAAGTTTTCGGAACTACCACATTCCTCGGACTTTTTGTAAACCCGTAGTGCTATTGCCAACCTTTTTGGCGCCGGTGGCAAAGCATTGCCTCCACGATTATCCTTTAGCCCGACTTCTCTTTCCGCGTCAAGCTTTGGGCATTCTTGCTTGAAATGTCCCATTTTTCCGCAATGGTAACAAGCCCTCGGCTCATTGCCGTTTGGTTTCGGTTGTCCCTTGTCCATCCGTGGGCAGTTTTGGATTGCATGATCCTTACTCCCGCATCGGCCACAAGCACTGATGGCCTTCCAGCAGATTCTGCTATGATTTTTCCCACAACTTTTGCACTCTCCCCGTTGTCCACCCGGCTTGGTATCTTTGACCTTGTCGAATTTCATTTTCTGGTCCCGGTCTTGACAGCCGGATTATTGCGGGCTTGGAACCTAGCCCGATTGATTTGTTTCTCCTTCTAAATTCCAATTTCAATCATAGGAGCACGTTCCACTAACTCAGATACCGAGTTAAACGTTCGTATCAATCAATGGTTGAAGATTTCCACCCTTAGGCCTCGTATGAAACGTTGGACTTGAGCTTGCTCCTCCTCAAGCTCTCTCCCAACATATCATCTAAGGCGATTGAATTCCTCATCATATTCCCGGCCTATTTTGTTTCCTTGTACCAATTCCAGATACGCACATTCGAGTCTGTCCCATGCTCCGGATGAGCCATCTGAAGTTAGGACACGTTCTTGTCTGGCCAAGGAAGTACCTGTTGGTCTTAAAACCCATCCTAGGACTAAGGAACTAAACAATATTGTTGGAGCCTTGCTACGTCAAGCTTTGGTTCAAAGGGGTCACTCGGACGCCACTGATACCGCGGCCACCTTGGTCATGGTTCATGTCCGGGAAGATTAGTGTCAAGCCCTATGGCTCACTTACACTCTTTATCCCTTGCCTTTGGTTTTTCCCAAGTGGTTTTCCAAAGGAAGGTTTTTAATGAGGTTCGTGGTCCATAGGTTCCTCTTTGCTTGGCATTGGTCCGACCTAGTCCGGCCGTCTCGAGTGAATTTGGCGCGGCCCGTCTCTTATCTTTCTATCTATTTTTATTATAAACACGCTCTTCTCTCTCTCTCTTCTCTTCTCCTCTTCATCTTCTCTTCTTTATATGTCTCTGAGACTCTAGTGTTTTATTCATCTATCTTTTTATCAAAAATCTCTTTTTCTTGATAGATCCTTGTTATCTTTTTCGAGTGATTCGATCTAGATTACTTGTGAACATTTCTAGTGATTAGAGTGTTCAAAACCGACTTATCAAGGGGTCTTTCATAACCTCTCGTGCCGTCACTCGTTCCCTCAACTCCAGAACCGCTTGCTGCTCAAGACTGGAGTCTAAACTTGTCATCTTAGCTTCCCGGTGTGTGATTGGGGCGTGATTCTTCACTCAGAATCGTATCACACATGCACATGAGAAATGAGAGGAACCAACCCCAGGATGGCTTTGGAGGACTCAAGCTCCGTATACCTTCTTTTCAAGGGAAAAATGATCTGTGTGCTTACTTGGAGTTGGAAAATAAGATTGAATTGGTGTTTGATTGTCAACATTACACTGAAGTGAACCGAGTGAAGGTTGCAGCTACAGAGTTCACTGACTATGCTTTGAGCTGGTGGGATCACTTGGTTACGTCTAGAAGAAGAAACCAAGAGTACCCGGTTTCTACTTGGAATGAGATGAAGACTATTATGCGGAAACGTTTTGTGCCTAGTTACTATTACCGGGAATTGCATAATCAGTTGAGGATGCTTGTGCAAGGTAGTAAGAGTGTCGAGGAATACTACCAGGAAATGGAAACTTTGTTGATACAAGCTGATGTTCAAGAAGACCGAGAGGCAACCATGTCTAGATTCGTAGGAGGCTTGCAGCGAGACATACAAGACCGTTTGGAGATTCAGCCTCATGTTGACCTACAGGAAATGCTACACCAAGCCATTCTTATAGAGCAACAGGTTAAGAGGAGAGGTCCTATACGGACACATTTTGGAACCGGAAACACTAGTTACACAAGAGGCTACCCGAGAGAAGAGAAGCCAAAGATAAAAGGTGAAAGCAAGCATCCGGCTATATCAAACTCTGAAGCAAAGAACTATGGAGATTAAGGAAAAGCTGAATCCAGAACCAGTAGAATCAAGAGCTACAAGTGCCAAGGAATGGGACACTATGCGAGTGAGTGTACGAACAAAAGGATAATGGTTCTAAAGGATAATGGTGAGTATGAATCTGAAGACGAGCAACCAGAAGTTAAGCAGCAAGAAGATGAGGATGTTGAGTTACCAGCTAAGGGAGAGTTGCTAGTAGCAGTGAGGACGCTCAGCATACAGTCTAAGTCCGAAGAGCAAGAACAAAGAGCTAACTTGTTTCACACGCGATGCTATGTCAAGGGAAATGTGTGCAGCCTTATCATTGATGGTGGGAGTTGTACTAATGTGGCAAGTTAAACAATGGTTAAGAAGCTGGGATTGGGAATCAAGAAGCATCCAAAGCCGTATGATCTTCAATGGCTTAGCAAAGATGGAGAAATGAAAGTAAAGCATCAAGTGGAGGTCCCTATAGTCATCGGCAAATATGAAGATGAAATTTTGTGTGATGTACTACCTATGGAAGCTGGACATATTCTTCTTAGGAAGCCATGGCAATCTGATAGGAAGGTAGTTCATGATGGCTTCACCAACCGGCATACGTTCGAGTTCAAGGGAAGGAAGACCACTCTAGTACCGATGTCACCACATGAAGTTTATCTTGATCAAGTTCGACTCCAAGGCAAACAGGAACCAAGCAAGAAAGCCAATCATTTTGCTATGGCTGGGATAAGTAAAAGAAATAAACCTTTGGCTGAACTGATCTATTTTGGACTTAAAGATTATTTTACTTGCTCAATTAACATTACACCGGTGCCACCGAGTGAGTTTAAATCTTTGCAGGTTATAGGTGATGGACCGAGACTGGAGGACCACTTCTACCACTACAGTGTGTCTCTAGGGCCAAACAAAGCTCCACCATCTGACCAAGACAATGAAGCACCAAAGGGACAAAATGAAGTCTTCAAGGATTATCCTTCCGATTTGAGTGCCAAATACTTTGCTTATGATGGCGAGAAGACTCTATACATCTTTTAAGTCAAGGAAGAAAGCCAGACCCGTGCAACCATCCAAGTCCAGTCCGCGGACATTCCGGACCTAACAGGATTCCTTAAACTCTATAAAATAGTTTCTAATGGCTTTAAATCGATGATAGTACAACCCGGTCCTGTTGTAGATTTCCTATCTTCTAATCAGGATTTTACTTACTATTGTGATATGTCAGGATCAAAGGACAGAGCTAAGGCTTGCAAGGAACAGACGTTTGAAATGAAAACAGAAACTCAACTAATGAAACCACACGACACCAAGCCTTTGTTCTAGACTACTTCCGTGATACAAAGCTTGGAACCAAGGGAGATATTTGGAAAGTATTCAGCTCCTATGAAGCTCAAGGACGGGAACCATGTTCTCCACTCACCTACCGCCCTTATGCCGAACCACTTCCTAAGCTTCCTCCTTACCTTTCTCTTGTCTTTAAATATTGGTATGGTTTTATCAGTTTTCTACTCTTTTGGAAAACTAACTTGGCGTTGTTCTTGGCAGGTATTCTGGATTTGAGGACAAATCCTTTTCAACTGGGGGAGCATGATATGAGAATGGATAGCGTCCAGGATGGAAAGTCGATGGCTCATGAAGTACTGGACCCGGTCGAGGAAACGCTGGAGTTGGCCGAGGAAATGCTGGACCTGGTCGAGAAGGAAGCTCCGGATGAGGCATCTGAAGTTAGGACACGTTCTTGCCTGGCCAAGGAAGTACCTGTTGGTCTTAAAACCCATTCTAGGACTAAGGAACTGAACAATATTGTTGGAGCCTTGCTACGTCAAGCTTTGGTTCAAAGGGGTCACTCGGACGCAACTGTTACCGCGGCCACCTTGGTCATGGTTCATGTCCGGGAAGATTAGTGTCAAGCCCTATGGCTCACTTACACTCTTTTTCCCTTGCCTTTGGTTTTTCCCAAGTGGTTTTCCAAAGGAAGGTTTTTAATGAGGGTCGTGGTCCATAAGTTCCTCTTTGCTTGGCATTGGTCCGACCTAGTCCGGCCGTCTCGAGTGAATTTGGCGCGGCCCGTCTCTTATCTTTCTATCTATTTTTATTTTAGTTATTTTGAGTTTTAAAACTTATGTCTGTGAGAATAATGTATGCGTGTGTGAGTCTTTGTGTGTTGGTCGTTGGTAAGTTCCAAGGCATGTCTTGGAACTCGCCGAGACTTTAATGCTCCGCTCCTCCTCTCTTCTTGATACGAGAATGGATAGTGTCCGGGATAGAATGCTGATGGCCGAGGAAATGTTGGACCCGGTCGAGAAAAGGTGGGAGCTGGTCGAGGAATCGTTGGAACTGGCCGAGAAGGAAGCTACGGATGAACCAAGTGGAGCTAGGACGCGATCTTGTTCGGCCAAGGAAGTGCTAGTTGGTTCTAAGATTCGTTCTAAGACTAAGGAACTCATTCACACAGTTGGAACATTGCTACGACAAGCTTTGGTTCATAGGGGTCACTCGGACGTAAGTGATACCGCGGCCACGTTGGTCTTGGTTCATGTCCGGGATGGCTAGTATCAAGCCCTATGGCTCACCTACACTCTTTTTCCCTTGCCTTTTGTTTTTCCCAAGTGGTTTTCCAAAGGAAGGTTTTTAATGAGGTTCGTGATCCATAGGTTCATCTTATCTTTGCTTGGTGCTAGTCCGACCTTCTCGAGATTATTTGGCGCGGACCGACTATCTCTTTTCTTTCTATCTTTTTCTATTTTAGTTATTTGAATTTTAAACTATGTCTGAGAGTTTTATTTGTGTTGTGTGTTTATTTTGAGTCGGTCTTTGGTGAGTTTCCGAGGCATGTCTCGAAACTCACCGAGCATTAACTCCCTACGCTCCTCCTCTCTTCTCCTCTTCGTCTCCTCTCTTATTTATAGCCCCTGAGACTCTTTTGTATTTTTCTCAACCATCTTTTGAATAAAAATTATCTTTTCTCTATCTCTTTTTCGAGTGATTCGAATTAGAACCCAAGAACAATTCTAGTGATTAGATTGTTCGAACCAGACTTATCAAGAGGCCTTCCGCATCCTCTCGTGGCGTCTATCCTTCCACCCAACTCTAGATCAGCTTGCTGCTCAAGCCTGGAGTCTAAACTTGTCACCTTAACTTCCCAGTGAGAGATTGGGACACGATTCTCCACCCAGAATCGTATCACTTCTCCTCTTTGTCTCCTTTCTTCTTTATATGTCTCTGAACTCCTAATGAATTATCTATCTATCTTTTTATCAAAAATCTCCTTTTCTTGATAGATCCTTGTTATCTTTTTCGAGTTATTCGTTCTAGATTAACTTGTGAACATTTCTAGTGATTAGAGTGTTCAAAACCGACTTATCAAGGGGTCTTTCACAACCTCACGTGGCGTCACTCATTCCCTCAACTCCAGAACCGCTTGCTGCTCAAGCCTGGAGTCTAAACTTGTCATCTTAGCTTCCCGGTGAGAGATTGGGACACGATTCTCCACCCAGAATCGTATCATCTACAGTCAGCCACCAGTTATGCGCATCACCTTCCAGGAAGTGAACCGCAATATACTTCCAGTAGTCATCCGGGCAACGAGTGGATTTGAAATTCCTCACCAACCGACTTCTCCATTCGTCAGCCACGATCGGGTCTTAACCTCCAGTAAAATGCCTTGTTCCCAACTTGGAAACGTGTTCCAGTAAGCTTAGATAGTCACCCATTTTCCTTGCCGAACTCGCCCTTGGACTTATCTCAATCACATCCATGTCGGCACCAGACTGTTTTTCCTCTACTTGCACCACAGGGGCCGGTGCAAGTGCTTGGGTCAATATGGCCATATGTGCCATTATTGCCTTCATAGTACCCCATTGTTCCTGGGCGCTTGGTAGCGTACTTGGGTTTTCAACCGTTCCCCCATTCCCAGTCGCTAATGGCACGGAATCTCATCTCGTATTTAAAGTCTCGGCCGTATCATCTGGACAGTTTATATTATGAGTGAAACGACCTCACCCGATTTTTTTTTTTTTAAATATTTATAAATATTAATTATCACAAAAACACGACAATTCCAAATTATTCCAATTCAACATTCATTAAGACTCGCTTATTAAACTTAACAACAAAAAAATAACAACACGAGTCCTAATCATCCTCCTCCGCAACGCCTTGATTCCACGATCACACTTTATCTTTACCTGCATCCAAAACGAAGAGATGCATCAGTATTTAATAAATACTGAGTGGACGATCATCCCATCTACGAGCTATACACACAAGCAAGTAGAACCACGCAATGCCCGAACCAAACCGGACACGACACACGATGCTACGAACCAAAAATCACACCAACACAACTGGATCGATCGATCCACCCTTACCCGGATCGACCAACCATCGATCATCACACTCGATCGATGACCGACGAACAGCTTGGGATCGATCGATCCCAACACTGGATCGATCGATCCAAGCTTCCTGCAACACACGGATTCGACTTCTACCAAGTCGAATTGCGGTAAACAACCTCCAAAACATCACAAACTTGAATCCTAATGATAATACAACATTACCCAACTCAAGGACACAAGAAACAATCCAGAAAACTCTATGGATCTAACCAAATCTATCAAACAAGAATCAAAACCGAAATCAATGCTCTACAAGCTTAGTCCAGCCCATGGTCACGCACTCACCTCGAATTCGGATTGATTGAAGCCACACGAAGCTTCTCCAGGCCAGCAAGAACCTCCACGCTCAAGCCAAGATCTCTGAAACTCCTTTGAAACTTCCCAAAAGCTCCCACTTCACAAACTCTTCCTTCTTCCTTTTAAACTCACAATTCCTTTCTTCCTTTCTCACTTCTTCACTTCCTTAGGCTCTCACTAACACTCCTTGTACCTCCAGAAGCAACCCCAATCGAAAAATGAAGAAGGAGGAAGAAGAAACATGTTTAAAAGGATGAAAAAGTCGACCAACCAACTCTGCCGACACAGGGATCGATCGATCCTAGCCGGGATCGATCGATCCTAGCAGGATCGGTCGATCCTCTTTACAACCGCAAAACAGCAATTGCCTACAAGATCGATCGATCCCTATCAGGATCGATCGATCCAGATCATAACCGCAACCCAGCCAAAAAAATCATTCCCGATTTATTGATTCTTGAAAATTGATTCTTGACCACTTTTTTTTTCATCCCGTCATCTCTCTTCGAAAACTCCATTCCTGAGGCCAACAGAATGACTATAAAGATATAATCTCTCTTACACAGATTTATTCGGATGAAAGACGTTTTTTGGATATATATATCCATATATATAAATTTCGTCAATAATCCCTTTTTGGGAGACGGTCGTTACAATGAGCATCTTGTTGCCTATCCGGAGTTTGAAGAACCGGAGGGTTTTGATTCTGCCCAGCCACATGTCCGACTGGGTTCTGTTCTTGCCCATCCACAGGTCCGGCTGGGTTTTGCTCATTTATCTCCACATGCGTTACTGTAACTTCGGTTTCCTCGGCAATGTCTTTGCCTTTTTCCTTTCTACTTTTCCTTTCTGTTTTGTTGCTCTTACCCATCTGCAGAAACTTGAAAGTTAATCACAGTAATTTTATCAAAAACCTTTAAATGAGTAAGACAACAATACCGCGAGAACTCATAAGCCAGTGAGTGGTGATCCCCAAACCCCATACTAACAGTCCTAAGAACAAGCATGCTCTGATACCAACTTGATTCCGTGATTCATTTTAAGAGTCATATGATAACATTAGAGATAAACAACAATAACCAGATTTCTTTATTTATATAACAAAGGATTCAATACAACTTAAGAGTTTGCATATAAGCTGTTACAAGTTATATGATCCTAACTATCCGGTCCCATCACCACCCATCTTCCCGACTTTGAGTCCCGCCTAAGCCCGACCCTTCCCACGATCATTCTCTTTTCCTGAAAGCCACAAAGGCACAAGTAACCATACTTCCTTACTGGAAAACGGATGAATGCATATGCAGATCATGAACGTTTGTTTGCCCAGTTTTTCTTTTAATCCCCCAAATATCGTTAGAACTTAACCGTTAGTCATATAGACAATACAAAGCAACAAGTACGGGCATGGAAACCACGGTCTCGCACTTACCTTGGCAACACAGATCAGTTCGATAATTATCTGCGCTGTCTTTGGTACCGCCGATCCTACCGCCTGGCTTGATTCCTTCTTATTCCGACAACAATGCTTTATCGACCAGATTCTTTCTGTGTTCTTCCTTAGAATAATTCTCTGAGTTTTTCAGTATGTGTCGTAATGTTTTTCTGTGAGTTTTGAGGGTCATTTTATAGTGTTCCTAGACAGAAACAGCTTTCGTAACCGCCTGGTCTGATTCAATAAATCTTTGGTAACCGCTCGGCAGTTACTTAACCGTCCGAACAAGCACCCGTCCGGCAGCCGACCTTGTAACCGTCCGAACAAGCACCCGTCCAGCTGACCTTCAGTCCGTCCAGCTGCTTCAGCTTACCTTCAGTCCGTCCAGCTAGGTCGAGCTTCCCGGCAGCTGGTTCAGCTACGTCGAGCTACCCAGTCAGCTGGTTCTAAGCTTCATGAGCTTCTGCCGAGCTCAATCCAGATTCCCCTTCTTTTTTTGAACTAAGTCTCGACCGGCGTCCTTACCGCGGGTCGCGGGCGTTACATTTACAGCAGCACCAAGGTCACAAAGACAGTTCCTGAATTTCAAAGCACCAATGGAACATGGAAGAGTGAATGAACCTGGGTCTTCAGCTTTTCCTTGATGACCTTCTCTTGTATGATTGCCTTGCAATCATAGGTCATAGCTTCCAGAGCTAGAGCTTTCCTTTTTCTTCTCAGGATTTCTTCTTCCTGGATTCCATCATTGTTGGGGTAAGTCTTCCAAAGGCATGGTCTTCTTGATGTGATAATGGATAGAAACCAGAGTTTGGAGTCGGTGGCCGAGGAACTGCTGGAACTGGTCGAGGAGTAAGCCCCGGACGCACCTCTTGGAGCTAGGACTCGGTCCTGGACGGCCAAGGAAGTTCTGAACGTACCATCGGGTTCTATGACTCGCTCTAGGACTAAGGAGCATAACCATAGTGTCGGAGTCTTTCTATGTCACACATTGGCTCAAGGAGGTCACTCGGACACATGTGGTACCGCGGCCACCTTGGTCATGGTCCACGTCCGGGATGGCTAGTGTCAGGCCCTATGGCTCACCTACACTCTTTTCCCTTGTGATACGATTCTGGGTGGAGAATCGTGTCCCAATCTCTCACCGGAAGCTAAGATGACAAGTTTAGACTCCAGGCTTGAGCAGCAAGCTGTTCTGGAGTTTTGGATGGGAGGATAGACGCCACGAGAGGATGCGGAAGGCCTCTTGTTAAGTCTGGTTCGAACAATCTAATCACTAGAATTGTTCTTGGGTTTCTAATTCGAATCACTCGAAAGAGAAAAGAGATTTTTATTAAAAAGTTGGTTAAGAAAATACATAAGAGTCTCAGAGAATATAAAGAAGAAAGAAGACGAAGAGGAGAAAAGAGGAGGAGCGGAGCATTGAAGTCTCGGCGAGTTCCAAGACAGGCCTTGGAACTTACCAACGACTAAGGCACACAACACAATCCCGCGCACACATAACATTCCCATACATAAGTTTAAAATTTAAATAAACTAAAAGAAATGAGATAGACAGATAAGAGATAGACGGTCCGCGCCAAATAATCTCGAGACGGCCGGACTTGGTCGGACTAGCGCCAAGGAAAGATGAACCTATGGACCACGAACCTCATTAAAAACCTTCCTTTGGAAAACCACTTGGGAAAAACCAAAGGCGAGGGAAAAAGAGTGTAAGTGAGCCATAGGGCTTGACACTAATCTTTCCGGACTTGAACCATGACCGACGTGGCCGCGGTATCACTTGCGTCCGAGTGACCCCTTTGAACCAAAGCTTGACGTAGCAAGGCTCCAACTGCATGAATGATTTCCTTAGTCCTAGAACGAGTTTTAGAACCAACTAGCACTTCCTTGGCCGAACAAGAACGCATCCTAACACCAAATGGATCATCCGTAGCTTCCTTCTCGACCAGTTCCAGCGTCTCCTCGACCAGCTCCAACGTTTGCTCGACCGGGTCCAGCAATTCCTCGCCCATCAGCGTTCCCTCCTGGATGCTATCCATTCTCGTATCACCTTGCCTTTGGTTTTTCCCATGTGGTTTTCCAAGGAAGGTTTTTAATGAGGTTCGTGGTCCATAGGTCCGTCTATGCTTGGCATTGGTCCGACCTAGGCCGGTCCGTCTCGAGATCATTTTGGCGCAACCCTTATCTTATCTATCTATCTTTTATTTTATTTTCTCATTTTGAATTTAAACTTATGTCTGAATGTTTTATAGTTATGTGTGTGTTTATTTTCGAGTTGGTCTTTGGCAAGTTTCTGAGCCATGTCTCGAAACTTGCCGAGCATTAACTCCCTCCGCTCCTCCTCTCTTCTTCTCTTCGTCTCCTCTTCTTTATATGTCTGTGAAACTCCTATGCATTTTCTTATCTGTATTTTTAATCAAAATCTCTTTTCTCTTATAGATCCTTGTCTTCTTTTTTGAGTGATTCAAACTAGAATACTAAAGAACAATTCTAGTGATTAGATTGTTCGAACCAGTCTTATCAAGAGGCCTTCCGCATCCTCTCGTGGCGTCTATCATCCCATTCAACTCTAGATCGCCTCCTGCTCAAGCCTGGAGCCTTATCATTGTCACCTTAGCTTCCCGGTGTGAGATTGCAGCGTGATTCTCTAACCAGAATCATATCAAGTGGTATCAGAGCCACATCAAGAAGTTAAGTGATTTCAACCCAACATGTCCAATTTTTAATTAAATATTGGCTCGTGCAAAAATTGTTAAATTAATTGCAAATGAACCTATGATAAGTCTAGTATTTGTTAAAAATTGTTTGGGAATTTTCTGAAAAGATTTGATAATTTTAAGTGACCGATCGACTCCCACAGTCGCGGGAGAAACTAGGATACCAAGGGTCATTTTCGTGTTCTTATTTGTTAGGGTCAATTCGATCTTCAAAAGGACTCTTTAATGGTGTATTTTGTTGTTTTTTTTTTGGAAAAGGATGTCCAACAGTGGATCAAGCGGCAACAACAACAAGCTCCTGATTGAAGCTCTCACGGCAACGATGGCTTGATTGGTGGATGAAACATTCACTGTTTTGCGAGAACAAGTCCTTCCAGAGGATATTCTTGATGCTAGACGATCTCAAGGAGTGAATACAGCAAGAAATTATGAGGGAAGCATTTAGCAAGTGAGGCAGCAAGAAGAAGTTCTAAGGGATCCCCGGGAGAACAACCAAAGACCGCTTCTAAGAGAACCTGGAGACTTTGAGGCTGAGAACTATTACATTGGCTCTTCTCGTAGCAGTCATAGGAGGTGAAGCGACCCTATGTACCGGTCCATGCCGCGGCACGCTCCAAGCCTCCGGATCCTTCGATGGATTCCTCCGTGGATAGGGGCCGAGGTTCTCAGCATCAAAACCACCACCAGAAGCACTAGGAAGCACCAGGGACTATTTAGGAAACAAGCCTTCAACACCTCAAGCACCAAGGATAAGCATCGGACGAACGCCCAAGGAGCAAAGACACGCGGCAGTACGGATGGTGCCGGGAGCTGCCAAGATCATCAAGGCCAAATTCAAACGCCTTCATCCAATGCAGAAGTGCTTGACCAAGCTTTGGGAAGCTAGGTACGTGTGCCTGCACCACCATCCTATTGTGAAGGCACTCCTAAGTCATTAGAAGGAGCTGTACTCTTTTTCCCACTCCGGGTTTGTCCCAATGGGTTTACCGGAGGGGTTTTAACGAGGCAGTGAGCTCTAGTGCATCTCCACTTCCTTGATAATAAAGCCTTCTTTTCTTTTCCTTCCTTTTTATTTTACTTACCTTTTAAAACAGGCCATGTCACGCCTAGTCATTGCCCACTTGTTTAGGGCTTCCTTCCTTCTCATTTCCACCTATATAGAGGCATAGACTCTACTGTAATGAGGTTAGAAAACTTTGAATTAAAACAGAGATTTCTTGAGCCGGGCTCGGACATCCGACGGTGACCGTATCATTGGGTCTTCCATAGCCTTCGTGTTGCCATTCATTCCACCTTCATTCCATCTTGTTAACATCTCAGGTCGAGCAACTCCCTGATTTGTGACTTTTCCCACTTTGTCATTCCATCTCTTGAGGAGAATCCGGGTTGAGCAACTCTCCGGAGCCTTCTTCCGTCTCTATCGTCCTTACCGGTTCCATATTCTTGACCGCCGGATCTGGGGTCATATCAGCTGGTATCAGAGCTCCAAAAGCTCCTTCCCAAGTCCCTGGTCGTTTCTATCCTTCATCCTTTGTTTATTTTCGTTCATCACCTTCTTCCTTCCGCTTGCCTTCATCTTAAAGCATCAAAAATTCATAAAAAATCACATTTTCGTTTTCCTTCTTCCTGCTTGCATCCTTCACCATCAAATCCATAAAAATATCATTTTGTGTTTGATTTATGCTTCTGGTTTCATATCATTTGCATCTGTCTTCCAAAATCCAAAAGATTTCCAATTTTCGTCATTTTGGCATCTTTGTGTTCATCATCTTTCTGTCTATCCGCCTTGCATCATCTTTATCCTTTTAAAAACTCATATCCTTGTTTAATCTGTTGCATCATTTGTGTTTCCCTTGTTTGTAGTTTCTATTTGCATTTTAAAAACCCAAAATCCATAAAAATCGTCATTTGTGTTGTGCTCTAGCATTTAGTTATTCTCTTTTGCATTTCCTTGTGTTCTTGTTGTCTTGTTAAGTCCAATATTTCGTGTTATTGAGTCTAGGTTGTTAGTATCTTTCGTTCTTCATCATCTTGTGTTCATCCTATCTCTCTTGCGCTTGTTTTTGGTGTGTTTAGAGTCTTATTTGAGTCTTGTGGGTTAGTTCATGTTCTTGCTGTTCTTGATGTGTTCTTGATGTGTTCTTGGTAGGTTGTGTTTAGATTGAGTCTGTCTTTGAGTTATTTTCGTTTTGTTGTTTTTAGGTTGATAGATTCGTTCTTACCTTTGTCTTGTGTTGATTTTTGTGTTTTTAACCTTGTTGGCAAGTTAATTGAGTTAAAGGTTAAATTGGTTTTTACCACTTTGTTTTTACACTATTATTCTCAGCCAAGTGTTTAAACCTAATTCAAACTTGGGCAAAGCCACGTTTGAATAATTGTGTGGTCTTAGGTTAAAGATTCCTTTTGTGTGGCCTTAGGTCTAGGTTAATTGTGTAGTCATAGGTTGAAACGTGTGGCTCGAAGGGTCTTTGTTTGGTCAAAGGTTGAGAACGTGTGGTCCTTGCATTGTATGAGCTGTCTTTTATCTGATATCATCTAGCCGTTGGCATGCTCTATTTTATTCGTACATGTGCACCTTGATTTTAATCGTACAACCCTTGTGTTTGTCTTCTTGTGTGAGTTGTCTTGTGGTTTTGAAATAGATCCGTTGCCTTTGGATTTATCTTTTGTGCATGTGCTATTTTAATCGTACAAGCCAGTCATAGGAGGATTTTATTCGTACATGTGCACACTTGAATTTTAATCGTACAAGCCTTTGTCCTTTTGTGTTTTTGTGCTTTTTGCTTTTGTTTAAAAATTTAAGTCCTTGCATCATCCTTTACCAGTTAACCTTTCACTTTCATCTTCACCATTTACCATTGTGTTTTAACTTTTTACAGAGTCACATTTTCACTTTTTACTTTTACGGTTTACTTTTACCGTTTCACTTTTAATTTTTATTTTTGCATTTTTACCTTTTGATTTTTACTTTTTACTTTTGCGATTTCATCTTTTACCATTGTGATTTTTACTTTTTCACTTTGAGTTCTTACCATTCTTACTTTTGTGTTTTGAGTTTTTTTTTTACTCTTGACTTTTCACTTTGTTACCTGTTTACCTTACCAAGGTACTGTTCGGCCAAGCTTATCGACCACGTTCATCGACCGCGATCCTCGACCAGTTCCTCCACCGCGTACCTGACTGAGCCGAGTACCATGACAAGTTCCTCGACCAGTTCCTCGACCGCCCGCCCAACCGTGCCAAGTTTTTCGGACCAGTCCTGGCACCGTACCCAGTCTGTGCCGTGGTTCCGCTCCAGTTCCAATTCTGTGGAACACATCCAGTTTCCGATACCAAGTACCGAGCAGTGTTGAGTTTTACCGAGGATCTGTACCGAAGTGTTGAGAGTGATCAGAGTTTGCCAAGGATTGTTGATCAGAACTGTGTGCTTACCGAGCGTCGATGAGGAACTGAACCTATAGTTCCAAGTCACAAGGTCCCCACACCGGGAACCAAGGTTACCATGGATCACGATATAGGCCCCGACCGAGATGTGGACTACAATGGCAATATCTTCGAAGAAGGGTTTTGGTATGAAGAGGGAGATGACTACGAGGACGATCCGGAACCAGAGGCACTTGAACCTGAGCCACCAACCCATTCTTGGCTTCGCACTTCGCAATTATACCAGCTACCATGAACCATGGATAGCTATGGATGATGGCTCTGATGATATAGATGTGATTCCTTGTTATGAGAATTCAAGGAGTGAAGCACCGAGGATAGAGGTGACCGCCTCTAAGTCACCAGGCATTGAAGAAGCTCTTGCCTCCATCCTGGCACAGTGTCAGAACCTAGGTGAAAGGCTTCCAGATTGAGAACTCGCGTCGCCAACCATCCTTACCCATAACACCACCGGTACCACAACCAAGTCTTGACAACTGCCAAAGGGCCGAGACTGAAACTCCCACAAAGGAACCTAAATTCTTAGGAATTTCTGGTAGCATGATTACACCAGGCCTTGATCCCACCCAGCCAAGCATCAGGCCAATCGTCGAGGCAATTGGAGAATTAGTGCCAATGGGGCAAACTGAGCACGAACAATGGCTAGGACCAACCGGTTCCCAGAAAGGTCCTAAGGATGTCTGCCAAGAGGACACCTTGAGCGTGAACTGAACAGAGTACCATCTGGATATCAGATGGAGAGTCCTCAGGAATCCACTGATTCATCTGGAATCACAAGATCCCGAGCTAAACTACCAGACGTGGAAGTGACCATACCGGGAGATAAGCGCTAAAGCACCAATGCAAAAAACAATCAACCCACTTGAGTATTGAGCCCCAAATCAGGTATTCATCAGAAAACCCCTATATTAGAGAAGATGATCGAGAAAAAATCCCAGTGGCCCGATCAGATGTGGAGTTGGTCCACGCAGCCCCACCTGGGACGAGTACCGAGCCACGGGAGCAGCCCATTGAGAAGTCTAATGGAGAATTGTACGAGATATTTGGTTTTCACTTGGAAATCCCTTATCCTAGAGATTAAGCTGAAGCCAAAACCCAAATGGTCCGTCCAGATGTAAAATTGGCACATGACGCCCCACCCGGGACGACCACCGAGCCATGGGAGCAGACCATTGAACAACCTGCTGGAACAAGGGACAAGAGATCTGGAATCCACTTGGAGATCCCCTATGTTAGAGAGGAATCTTGAGAAAAAACCCCGAAGGCCCTTGCAGATGTTGAGTTAGTAAACATACCCCCACCTGGGACGGATACCAAACCATGGGAGCAAACCATTGCAGAAATGGCTGGAGCAATGGACGTGCGTCTTGAGTTTCACCAGAAAAAAGGGTATTGTGGTGTTTTGGGTCATAGCATATTGCGCGGAAAACAAGTTTGCCGTGGAGATGACGAGACTACGCTACTCAGGAGCAATCCGCCAAGGGGTAAGCAAGCCGGGGTGAAATCTGTGTGTGCTTTCGACTCCAGCTCTGAGTTTCATTGGCCAAGTGGTTATAGAGGAGTGTTTGAACGAGGAAAATCAAGCCAAGATCAAGCTAATTCAATAGTTGGCACACGCGGCCTCATTTTGCCTTCATTCGGCCGTACCAACCAAAGCTCATCCACCAATCAACGGAGGGACCACCTGATGCTGCGGAGTCTTGCTTATATCAAGACTACAAACTCTCTGGGAGCATCAACAAGAGCATCACGACTGTCTATCCTCCTAGGGTCAAAGGCGCATCATATTGGCCCACCCGGGGAAGTGCTCGCCTTTTCTCTTAAGTCTCTTCTCTTCCCTTTTTATCCTGGTTAATTAAATACTTATCACATCCTTGTATTTATGATTGTTTTCCTTTTGATCCAGGCACATATACAGTTTTGAGGACAAAACTTCTAGAAGAGGGAGGGTACGAAGCGACCCTATGTACCGGTCCATGCCGCGGCACGCTCCAAGCCTCGGATCCGATGGATTCCATCCATGGATAGGGTCTGACGTTCTCAGCATAAAAACCACCTCCAGAAGCACTAGGAAGCACCAGGGAGTATTAAGGAAACAAGCCTTCAACACCTCAAGCACCAAGGACAAGCATCGGACGAACGCCAAAGGAGCAAAGACACGTGGCACTACGGATGGTTCCAGGAGCTGCCAAGATCATCAAGGCCAAATCCAAACGCCTTAATCCAATTCAGAAGTGCTTGACCAAGCTTTGGGAAGCTAGGTACGTGTGCTTTCACCACCATCCTATTCTGAAGGCACCCCTAAGTCATTGGAAGGAGCTGTACTCTTTTTCCCACTACGGGTTTGTCCCAATGGGTTTACCTGAGGGGTTTTAACGAGACAGCGAGCTCTAGTGCATCTCCACTTCGTCCCCGATTGTTTCTTTAGCTTGGAAACACTCCATGACAGGCTAAGGAGCAAGGATGAGAAGATCATATCCCAAGAAGGTATTCCTTGATAATAAAGCCTTCTTTTCTTTTCCTTCCTTTTTATTTTACTGAGCTTTTAAAACAGGCCATGTCATGCCTAGTCATTGCCCAGGTATTTAGGGCTTCCTGCCTTCTCATTTCCGCCTATATAAAGGCATAGACTCTATTGTAATGAGGTTAGACAACTTTGAATTAAAACTGAGATTTCTCTCTTTCTGTTTTCTAGAGCCGTCACTCTTGCAAACGAACCCGCCGGATAATCCTTGAGCCGGGCTCGAACATCCGATGGTGGCCGTATCATTGGCTCTTCCATAGCCTTCGTGTTGCCATTCATTCCACCTTCATTCTATCTTGTTAACATCTCAGGTCGAGCAACGCCCTGATTTGTGACTTTTCCTACTTCGTCATTCCATCTCTCGAGGAGAATCCGGGTTGAGCAATTCTCCGGAGCCTTCTTTCGTCTCTATCATTCTTACCGGTCCCATGTTCCTAACTGACGGATCTGGGGTAATTTCAGGAGGCATAGGAATTTGAGGAATGAGAGGAACCAGCCCCAGGATAGCTTTGGAGGACTCAAGCTCCGAATGCCTTCTTTTCAAGGGAAGAATGATATTTGACTGTCAACATTATACTGAGGTAAACCAAGTGAAGGTTGCAGCTACATAGTTCACTGACTATGCTTTGAGTTGGTGGGATCAGTTGGTTACGTCTAGGAAAAGATACCAAGAGCACCCGGTTTCTACTTGGACCGAAATGAAGACTATAATGAGGAAATGCTTTGTGCCGAGTTACTACTACCGAGAGTTGCACAACCAGCTTAGGAGACTTGTGCAAGGAAGTAAAAGTGTTGAAGAATACTACCAGGAGTTGGAAACAGTTATGATACAAGCTGATGTACAAGAAGACCGAGAGGCTACCTTATCTAGGTTTCTAGGTGGGTTGCAATAAGACATACAAGACAGATTGGAGATGCAGCCTCATGTTGACCTACAGGAAATGCTACACCAAGCTATACTCATTGACCAACAACTTAAGAAGAGAGGTCCCATAAGACTACATTTTGGAACTGGAAGCAGTAACTATACAAGAGGAAGCTATCCGAGAGATGAGAAGCCAAGGTTACAAATTGAAAACAAGCAGCCGGTCATTTCAAACCCTAAAACCAAGACTTATGGAGATAATGGAAAAGCTGAAGCCAGAACCAGTAGAATCAAATGCTACAAGTTCCAGGGGATGGGACATTATGCGAGTGAGTGTACAAACAAAAGAATCACGGTTCTAAAGGATAATGGCGAGTATGAATCTGAAGATGAGCAACCAGAAGTTAAGCAGCATGAAGATGCGGATGTTGAGTTACCAGTTAAGGGAGAGTAGCTAGTAGCAATGAGGACGATCAGTGTACAGTCTAAGACCGAAGAGCAAGAACAAAGAGTTAACTTGTTTCACACGCTATGCTATGTTAAGGGAAAGGTGTGCAGCCTTACATTGATGGTGGGAGCCGTACTAATGTGGCAAGTGAGACAATGGTTAAAAAGTTGGGACTAGAGATTAAGAAGCATCCAAAGCCGTATGCTCTTCAATGGCTCAGCAAAGAAGGAGAAATGAAAGTGAAGCATCAAGTGGAGGTACCAATTATCATAGGTAAATATGAAGATGAGATTTTGTGTGATGTGGTACTTTTGGAAGTTGGTCATATTATGCTTGGAAGGCCGTGGCAATCTGATTGGAAAGTAGTACATGATGGCTTCATCAACCGGCATACATTCAAGATCAAAGGAAGGAAGACCACTCTAGTTCTGATGTCGCCACATGAAGTTTATCTTGATCAAGTTCGACTCCAAGGCAACAGGAATCAATCAAGAAGGCGAACCACTTTGCTATGGCTAGGATAATTGAAAGAAATAAACCTTGGGCTGAACCGAACCCTTTTGAACTTAATGATGATTTTACTGGTACCACTAATCTTACACCGGTGATAGGAGTGAGCTTGAACCTTTACAGGATATAGGTTATGGATCAAGACAGGATCACTTCTACCACTACAGTGTGGATCTAAAGTAACATGAAGCTCCACCATCTGTTCAAGACAAGAAAGCTCCAAACAAGGGAAAAGTCTGACTCCTGGAGTTTCTGACTGAGCAACTTTTTAATAGAAACCCTCCCCTTCTTGATTCTCACTGCCCTCAGTGATAAGTACAACATTGACATGGGCATAGTCCTTGGGATTCTGAACAGCTTTCCCTGGAGGTTGTCGTAAAGTCTGATTAGAAGAGGTTAATGCTCCTTTGTTTTCCAGATACATCAGCCTGGAGTTCATTGCTTTAATCTTAGCATTCAAGGCATTGCAATTAGTATCAACCTGGTTCTTAATCTTCGAAAACCCATTAGCTTGTTCCATGGCACAATTAGCTTCTCCCTGAATCAATTGTTGAAGCATTTGTTCCACTAAACCATTGGTTGTTTGTGGATGTGGAGCAACAAAACCTGGAGGTGCATTAGACACTTGTTGCTGTTGGTAGTTATATTGATCCTGCTGCTTTTGTTGATAGGCCTGATTCTGATTGTAAGGAATGAAAGGTTTATTTTGAGACAGATGCTGTTGTGGGTAGACATGATCTTGTGGATTAGTCACATTAGTACTCATGTATGAGAGATTTGGGTTTGCCTTAATTCTCCACAAAATCCACTTCTTCAAACTGATCATACTCCCCTTCTTGAACCTGAACCATTTCTTCATGAGAGACAAAATGAACATTCTTTTGATGCACCAGAAGCATCTTGTCAAGTTTCTCATTCAAAGCTTTCATTTCTATCCTTTGCCTATCATCTGAATCTGAGCATCCTCTTGTAGTTCGATCGTACTCCTCACTGTACGTACCATCTGATTGGGCAAGATTCTTGTCACGCCCGCGACCCGCGATAAGGACGCTGGTCGAGACTTAGTCCGAAAATAAGAAGGGGAATCTGGATAAAACTTGGCAGAAGCTCGTGAAGCTTAGAACCAGCTAACTGGGTAGCTCGACGTAGCTGGACCAGCTGCAGGGAAGCTCGACCTAGCTAAACCAGCTGCCGGGAAAGCTCGACCTAGCTGGATGGACTGAAGGTCAGCTGGTGCAGCTGGAGTGTCCGAGGCAGTTACCAGGTCGGCTGCCGAACGGGTGCTTGGTACGGACGGTTAAGTAACTGCCGAGCGGTTACCAAAGATTCATTGAATCTAACCAGGCAGTTAAGGAAGCGGTTTCTGTCGAGGAAAACTATAAAATGACCCTCAAAACTCTCAGAAAATCACCACAAAAACATACAGAAAACTCAGAGAAATATTCTAAGGAAGAACACAGAAAGAATCTGGGCGATAAGGCATTGCTGTCGGAATTAGAAGAAATCAAGCCGAGCGGTTGGATCGGCGGTACCAGAGACAGCGCAGATAATCATCGAACAAATCTGTGTTGCCAAGGTAAGTGCGAGACCGTGGCTTTCAAGCGCGGACTTGTTACTTTATATTGTCTATATGACTAACGGTTTAGTTCTAACGATATTTGGGGGATTAAAAGGGAAACTAGGAAAACAAACGTTCATAATCTGCATATGCATTCATCCGTTTTCCAGTAAGGAAGTATGGTTACTTATGCCTTTGTGGCTTTCAGGAAAAGAGAATGATCGTGGGAAGGATCGGGCTTAGGCGGGACTCAAAGTCGGGAAGATGGGTGGTGATGAAACCGGATAGTTAGGATAATATAACTTGTAATAGCTTATATGCAAACTCTCAAGTTGTATCGAATCCTTTGTTATATAAATAAAGAAATCCGGTTGTTGTGTTTATCTCTAATGCTTACATATGACTCTTCAAATGAATCACGGAATCAACCTCAAAACGAATTTGTCTAAGGATCAGACTATAAAATGAGTTAAGTATAAGAAAGGATCCGGACTTGGTCGTTGAGTCCGGGACGGGTCCTTTCAAGTTGGTATCAGAGCATGCTTGTTCTTAGGACTGTTAGTATGGGGTTTGGGGATCACCACTCACCGGCTTATGAGTTCTCGCGGTATTGTTGTCTTACTCACTTAATGGTTTTTGTTAAAATTACCTTGATTAACTTTTAAGTTTCTGCCGATGGGTAAGAGCAACAAAACGGAAAGGAAAAGTAGGAAGGAAAAAGGCAAGGACATTGCCGAGGAAACCGAAGTTACGGTAACGCATGTGAGGATAAATGAGCAAAACCCAGCCGGACCTGTGGCTGGGCAAGAAGAGAACCCAGTCGGACCTGTGGCTGGGCAGAATCAAAACCCTCCGGTTCTTCAAACTCCGGATGGGCAACAAGATGTTCATAATGTAAACGGTCGAGATGATACGGCCGAGATTTCAAACGCGGGACGAAATTCTGTGCCATTAGCGACTGGGAATGGGGGAACGGTTGAAAACCCAAGTACGCTACCAAGCGCCCATGAACAATGGAATACTATGAAGGCAATGATGGCACAAATGGCCATATTTACCGAAGTACTTGCACCGGCTCCTATGGTGCAAGTAGAGGAAAAACAGTCTGGTGCCGACATGGACGTGATTGAGATAAGTCCAAGGGCGAGTTTGGCAAGGAAAAGGGGTGACTATCTAAGCTTACTGGAACACGTTTCCAAATTGGGAACAAGGCATTATACTGGAAGTTCAGACCCGATTGTGGCTGACGAATGGAGAAGTCGGTTGGTAAGGAATTTCAAATCCACTCGTTGCCCAGATGACTACTGGAAGGATATTGCGGTTCACTTCCTGGAAGGTGATGCACATAACTGGTGGCTGACTGTAGAGAAGCGCAAGGGTGATGAAATAAGATCCTTTGATGACTTTGAACGTGAGTTCAATAAAAAGTTCTTCCCACCGGAAGCATGGGACAGACTAGAATGCGCGTATCTGGAATTGGTACAAGGAAACAAAACAGTCCAGGTGATACGATTCTGGATGGAGAATCATGTCCCAATCACTCACTGGGAAGTTAAGGTGACAAGTTTAGACTCCAGGCTTGAGAAGCAAGCTGATCTAGAGTTGGATGGGAGGATAGACGCCACGAGAGGATGCGGAAGGCCTCTTGATAAGTCTGGTTCGAACAATCTAATCACTAGAATTGTTCTTGGGGTTCTGATTCGAATCACTCGAAAAAGAAGAGAGAAAAGATAATTTTTATTAAAAAGATGGTTAAGAATTACATAATAGTCTCAGAGAATATAAAGAAGAGAGGAGACGAAGAGGAGAAGAGAGGAGGAGCGCATGGAGTTAATGCTCGGTGAGTTTCGAGACATGCCTCGGAAACTCACCAAAGACCAACTCAAAATAAACACACAACACAAATAAAACTCTCAGACATAGTTTAAAATTCAAATAGCTAAAATAGAAAAAGATAGAAAGAAAAGAGATAGTCGGTCCGCGCCAAATAATCTCGAGAAGGCCGGACTAGGTCGGACTAGCACCAAGCAAAGATGAACCTATGGATCACGAACCTCATTAAAAACCTTCCTTTGGAATACTACTTGGGAAAAACCAAAGGCAAGGGAAAAAGAGTGTAGGTGAGCCATAGGGCTTGATACTAGCCATCCCGGACATGAACCAAGACCAACGTGGCCGCGGTATCACTTACGTCCGAGTGACCCCTATGAACCAAAGCTTGTCGTAGCAATGTTCCAACTGTGTGAATGAGTTCCTTAGTCTTAGAACGAATCTTAGAACCAACTAGCACTTCCTTGGCCGAACAAGATCGCGTCCTAGCTCCACTTGGTTCATCCGTAGCTTCCTTCTCGGCCAGTTCAACCGATTCCTCGACCAGCTCCCACCTTTTCTCGACCGGGTCCAACATTTCCTCGGCCATCAGCATTCTATCCCGGACACTATCCATTCTCGTATCAGGCTCCCCTAGTTGAAAAGGATCTTCTTTAGGATTCTGAATGGACCAATATGATGAGGAATTCAATCGTCTTAGGTGATATGTTGGGAGAGAGCTTGAGGAGGTGCAAGCTCAAGTCCGGCGTTTCATACGAGGACTAAGGGTGGAAATCCGCAATCATTGCTTGATACGCACGCTTAACTCGGTATTAGAGTTAGTGGAACGTGCTGCTATGATTGAAGTTGGGATTGAGGAGGAGAAACAAATCAATCGGTGAGGTTCCAAGCCCGCAACAAACCGGCAGTTAAGACCGGGGACCATAAAAGGAAATTCGACAAGGTCGAAGATTCCAAACCGGATGGCAAACCAGGAGAATGCCAAACTTGTGGGAAAAATCATAGCGGAACGTGCTGGAAGGCCATCGGTGCATGTGGTCGTTGCGGGAGTAAGGATCATGCAATCCAAAACTGCCCACGGATGGAAAAGGGACAAGCGAAACCAAACGGCGATGAGCCGAGGGCTTGTTACCATTGCGGAAAGATGTGATATTTCAAGCGAGAATGCCCAAAGCTTGACGCGGAAAGACAAGCAGGGCTAAAGGATAATCGTGGAAGCAATGCCTTGTCACCAGCGCCAAAAAGGCTGGCAATAGCACCACGGGTTGACGAGATGTCCGAGGAAGCTGGAAGTTTCGAAAACTTCAACACGATCACTGGTAAGTTACTAAGGCCTTATCTTGTGAATACTTGCATTGCATAAGCATAAGGCATTAAGGAAAACGGTTTGGGGACTTAACATTCTAGAGGGATGTATAGGGACCTTGAGAATCGGTGGTGTAGAAACACACACCCTATTTGATTCGGGAGCTACACATTGTTTTGTGAGTCCCAAAATGGTTGTAACAGGTGGGTTCGAGAAAGAGCCAAACACCGGGTATGGAATGGTACGAGCAGCCGGCGGACAGGCAATGTATCTGTCCGGCATTGTTCGGGGGATCTCAGTTGTGGTCAATGGAGTCGATATGCCGGCATACCTAATTATTGTTCCATTGAAGAAACACGAAGTTATCTTGGGAACGGACTGGTTGGGAAAGTATAAGGCACACATCGATTGTCATCGAGGCCGGGTTCAATTTGAGAGGGACGAAGGTATGTTAAAATTCCAAGGAATTAAAACAACTTCGGAAAATTTGGTAATCTCGGCAATCCAGGCAGAACGGATGCTCGAGAAGGGTTGTGAGGCATATTTAGCCACAATCAATACAACAGAAGTTGGGTCGAATACGGAGTTGAAAGATATTCCGATCGCAGGGGAGTTCAAGGATGTATTCGGGGCCGTGAGTGGACTACCACCAGACCGCTCCGATCCATTCACGATTGAACTCGAACCGGACACAAAGCCTATGTCAAAGGCTCCATATCGGATGGCACCGACGGAAATGGCCGAGTTAAAGAAACAATTGGAAGAATTGTTGGATAAAGGGTTCATACGGCCGAGTAGTTCACCATGGGATGCACCGGTCTTGTTTGTGAAAAAGAAAGATGGAAGCTTCCGGTTGTGTATCGACTACCGGGGATTGAATCGGGTGACGGTAAAGAATAAATACCCGTTACCAAGGATCGACGAGTTGTTGGATCAACTTGGAGGCGCGACATGGTTCTCCAAAATAGACTTGGCTTCGGGATATCATCAAATCCCGATAGAACCTTCAGACGTGCGGAAAACGGCTTTCCGGACAAGGTACGGGCATTACGAGTTTGTGGTAATGCCTTTCGGGCTAACAAATGCTCCTGCAGCCTTTATGAAGATGATGAATGGAGTTTTCCGAGAATTCCTTGATGAATTCGTGATTATTTTCATCGATGACATCTTCGTTTATTCCAAAGATTGGGAAACTCACCAAGATCATCTAAGGAAGGTCTTGGAACGGTTAAGTGAGCATAAACTCTTTGCAAAATTAAGCAAGTGTAGTTTTTGGCAAAGGAACATTGGATTCCTTGGACATGTTGTGTCAGATCAAGGTGTGACTGTTGATCCGGAAAAGATCAAATCGATCAAGGAGTGGTCACGACCTAGAAACGCCACCAAGATAAGGAGTTTTCTCGGATTGGCGGGATACTACAGGAAGTTATCAAGGGTTTTGCGAGTATGTCACAACCGATGACTCGTTTAACTGGAAAGGATACCAAATTTGTATGGTCTGAGGAATGTGAGGCCAGTTTCACAGAATTGAAGAAAATGCTTACAAGCGCCCCAGTGCTAGCGTTGCCGGAACCGGATGTACCATACATGGTTTACACCGACGCATCGATCACGGGCTAAGGATGCGTATTAATGCTGAAGGGGAGTGTGATCGCATATGCCTCAAGGCAACTAAGGAAGCATGAAGGGAATTATCCCACGCATGACCTTGAGATGGCTGCGGTGGTGTTCGTGTTAAAGATATGGCGATCATACTTGTATGGTGCCAAGGTGCAAATCTTTACCGACCACAAGAGCTTAAAATACATATTCACCCAGCCGGAGTTGAACCTAAAGCAAAGGAGATGGATGGAGTTAGTCGCCGACTATGACATAGACATTGCCTACCATCCTGGAAAGGCAAACCAAGTTGCCGACGGACTAAGCCGTAGACGGTTTGAGGTAGCAGCGGAAAGGAACCAAGAAGTATTGGTGAATATGATTGAGACGTTGCATTTGAATGCATTAACCCAAGGATTGGAACCATTGGGATTGGCGGTGGCGGATCAGGCTGATTTACTTAGCCGAATCCGGATTGCTCAAGAGAAGGATGAAAATTTGAAGAAGGTAGCACATAATGACCAAACCGAGTACCAGACTTCAAACAATGGAACAATTGTTGTGAAAGGGCGAGTGAGCGTACCGAACAATCCTGGATTGAAGGAAGATATCCTTAGGGAAGCGCATCAATCCAAGTTTGCGATACATCCAGGATCAAATAAGATGTACCGGGACTTGAAAAGAGACTACCATTGGGTAGGAATGAAGAAAGACGTGGCTGCCTGGGTAGCCAAGTGCCCGACGTGCCAACTTGTTAAGGCAGAACACCAAGTGCCAAGCGGTTTGTTACAAAGCTTACCAATACCAGAATGGAAGTGGGATCACGTAACCATGGATTTTGTGACCGGGTTACCAATGGGGAAAGCAAAGCATGATGCGGTTTGGGTGGTTGTCGATAGACTGACCAAATCCGCACATTTTGTTGCAATCTCAGAAAAAGATGGAGCCGAGGAGATTGCAGCAAGGTACATGGAAGAGATAGTCCGGTTGCACGGGATCCCGGTAAGCATTGTATCGGATCGTGACACACGATTCACATCACAGTTTTGGAAAGCTTTCCAAAGGGCTTTGGGAACAAGGGTGAACATGAGCACGGCCTATCACCCACAAACGGATGGACAATCTGAAAGAACGATCCAAACACTATAAGACATGTTGCGAGCATGTGCGTTAGATTGGGGAGGCAATTGGGAGAAGTACTTAACGTTGGTCGAATTTGCCTACAATAATAGCTATCAAGCTAGTATTGGAATGTCACCATACGAAGCATTATACGGTAGAGCTTGTAGAACACTGTTGTGCTGGACACCGGTGGGAGAAAGAAGATTATTCGGGCCAGACATCATGGATGAGACAACGGCCAAGATAAAATTCCTAAAGATAAAACTAAAGGAAGCCCAAGATAGAACGAAGAGCTATGCGGATAGGCAACGTAAGGAGTTGGAGTTTAATGTAGGCGACCTGGTGTAACTTAAGGCGGTTACTTACAAGTGTCAAGGTCGGTTTACCAAGAAGAAGAAGTTAAGTCCAAGGTACGTTGGTCCTTACAAGGTGATTGAACGAGTAGGCGTGGTGGCTTATAAACTTGAATTACCACCAAGGTTGGATGCCTTCCACAAGGTATTCCATGTATCACAACTAAGAAAGTGCCTAAGTGACCAAGAATACGTCGTTAAAGATATACCGAATGGGTCTAAAGTAACCTAACGGTGGAAGCAAAACCAATGAGGATCATTGACTGCACAGAGAAAGGAACTCGAAGGAAGAAGTTCACCATGATAAAGGTCGTGTGGGATTGCTCTGGACGTGAAGAAGCCACTTGGGAGATTGAAAATAGATAAAGGCTGATTTTCCAGAATGGTTTGAAAAGATGGGAAAAGATCAACAAGATGCGGATTCGGGGACGAATCCCCTTTAAGGGGGGAGACTTGTCACGCCCGCGACCCGCGGTAAGGACGCCGGTCGAGACTTAGTCCGAAAAGAAGAAGGGGACTCTGGATAAAACTTGGCAGAAGCTCGTGAAGCTTAGAACCAGCTAACTGGGTAGCTCGTCGTAGCTAGACCAGCTGCCGGGAAGCTCGACCTAGCTAAACCAGCTGCCGGGAAAGCTCGACCTAGCTGGACGGACTGAAGGTCAGCTGGTACAGCTGGAGTGTTCGAGGTAGTTACCAGGTCGGCTGCCGAACGGGTGCTTGGTACGGACGGTTAAGTAATTGCCGAGCGGTTACCAAAGATTCATTGAATCTGACCAGGCAGTTAAGGAAGCGGTTTCTGTCAAGGAAACCTATAAAATGACCCTCAGAACTCGCAGAAAATCACCACAAAACATACAGAAAACTCAGAGAAATATTCTAAGGAAGAACACAGAAAGAATCTGGGCGATAAGGCATTGCTGTCGGAATTAGAAGAAATCAAGCCGAGCGGTTGGATCGGCGGTACCAGAGACAGCGCAGATAATCATCGAACAAATCTGTGTTGCCAAGGTAAGTGCGAGACCGTGGCTTTCAAGCGCGGACTTGTTACTTTATATTGTCTATATAACTAACGGTTCAGTTCTAACGATATTTGGGGGATTAAAAGGGAAACTGGGAAAACAAACGTTCATAATCTGCATATGCATTCATCTGTTTTCCAGTAAGGAAGTACGGTTACTTATGCCTTTGTGGCTTTCAGGAAAAGAGAATGATCGTGGGAAGGATCGGGCTTAGGCAGGACTCAAAGTCGGGAAGATGGGTGGTGATGAAACCGGATAGTTAGGATAATATAACTTGTAATAGCTTATATGAAAGCTCTCAAGTTGTATCGAATCCTTTGTTATATAAATAAAGAAATCTGGTTGTTGTGTTTATCTCTAATGCTTACATACGACTCTTAAAATGAATCAATCAACCTCAAAACGAATTTGTCTAAGGATCAGACTATAAAACGAGTTAAGTATAAGAAAGGATCCGGACTTGGTCGTTGAGTCCGGGATGGGTCCTTTCAATTCTCCACTAGCTACCATCCTTCATCAACATCTTTATTTGAAAAGTTCCCGTTACTATTTGCATCGAGCAACATCCAAAATTTAGGTAACAGGCCACGATATAAGGTACTCAATAAGGACTGATTGCTGAAACCATGGTGAGGAACTGGGAGGTGTAGCTCTTGAATCTGTCCTAAGCTTCACAGAAAGTTTCACCATTTCTTTGAGCAAAAAGCTGAAATGTCATTCCTAAGAAGAGCAGTTCTGGAGTTTGAGAAAATTTTTGCAAGAAAAGCTTTCTTGCACGTATCCCATGATGTAATAGAACCTTCTGGAAGAGTCTTCTCCTTGATATGTGCTTTGTCACCTAAAGAGAAACAGAATAGGCGAAGCTTAAATCCATCCGCATAGATCCCATTGATCTTGGTGAGGCGACAAAGCCTGTCAAATTCATCCAAATGGTCCAATGGATCCCCCATAGGTAAACCATGGAACTTGTTACTCTGAACCATAGAAATAAGACCACTCTTGATCTCAAAGTTGTTGTTTTGGATTATAGGAGGCACAATCCCTTGTCTTTGTGTGTGAGTGCTAGGGGCATCTCCTGCCCCAATGTATTTGGGCCTCCTTGGTTGAGGAGCTTGCTCATTCTGACCTTGTTGATTATCCATGTTGTCTGTTTCTTGTTGATTATCCTCTGACTGGTCCCTCTGCTCTCAAAATCCTTGGTAGCTGGTTGATATTGTCTTGATATCTCTGAATATTTTGATGACCCTGAGGCCGTGTTTGCATGCAGGAAAAATGAACTCGGGATGCTAAACTCGACTTCTGGCCGAGCTTGATTTGCAAAGGACACTAAACTCAACCACAAGAACTCGAGTGGGGACCGAGTGCTTGACTGAGTAGAACCTGAATCAAACTCAAGGTGGAGACCGAGTATATGTGACCGAGTGGTACTTGAAACAGATTGAATTCAACAAGTGAGTAACAAAGTAAAAAGTAAACGATCTTGATCTTAGATTTTCTGTAATCCTAAATGAAACAATCAACACCCAAATGGCAACGACGCCAAATTGATAGCTAGATTTTTGATGCCTTATGCTATGCAATTGCCCATAATGGATTATAAAGGGCTACCAATCCAATTAGGTGGATGTTAACAATCAAGATGCAACAGATGATTCTAATTGAAGCCAATTTTGAAATAGAGGGTGACTTAATGAAACTAGAAAGCATAAGATAGTAAAGACTGAAAGTAAAAAACTGAAACGAAACTAAGCAAGATGAGAAACAGAGGAATGAACAAAAGTAAAGAACTAAAATAGAGTAAGCAATAGAAAAAAGAGACAGAAAAAAGCAATAAATAAAACGATATTCAGATGAGATAAAAGGTTCTAAAGAATTGAATTCATGGATCTGAGATTCATCATGGTGACTTCTAATGATGCCTAGAACAACTTCATAGAAGGGATATCTCAACTATGAACATCAAAAAAGTGACAGCTCCACTATCAGGTTACAACTACCATCATGCTCACTAAAATTCCTAATCTTGATACACCTATGCCCCATTGGACTGTCACTAACACTCACATAGGATATCAGTGAAACATAAAGTGAGAAAGCAATAAGAAACAGAACATAAATGTCAATATACAACCCAAATCCTATGATATGTCAAGATCAATCATTGGATTCAAACTCTAGATCTCTGGTATTAGCAGATCTGTATTTCTCAAGTAGTTTGCAAGGAAATACCCAGATCTTGTTCCAAGTGGGTTTGCATGGAACCGTCATTAGAAACAGCTAACCCAGAAGAGATCTAAGCAATTAAACCCTAAACATCAAGAATCACCATGAATCATACCCAGATCTAACCCATCCTTAAGAACCCTAAATCACTACTCAGAATTCTTCACCAAAATCATAAACCTGGAAAATGAAATAGATTGCATATTCATAATCTAGAGATAGAGATGAAGAAGAATCTGAAAGAAACAACTGAAAAGGATCAAAGGATCCAAAGTAATTGTGATTACAAAACTAAAAGAGGTTGAAGAAAATTTCCAAGAACTCAGTAGATAAATGAGATTTCTAGCAGCTAATGACCTAATAAGGGTATATATACCCTAGGTCAAAACCCTAATACATAAAAAGACAATATAAGCTATTCTACTTAAGTCGGTGGGTTTGACCTCGGTCAGCTTGGTCAAGTGCAGTAGGCCGAGTTGGGTGATTCTTAGAAGCTGAAAACTTGAATCTTCAGATTCGGTTAGGTTGGACTCGGTCACAACGCCGAGTGGCTAATCGAGTTGGGTGACTGAGTCCACTTTGCCTTGGTGTTCTAGCTCGGCTTGAAGATCAAGTGGGTGGTCGAGTGTGGTGTGTTCTTTGGACCTGAACTCGGTTACATGTTCAAGTGTGGTGACCGAGTGCTCTTGCTCCTACGATCCAAACTCGGTCTTGAGGTTGAGTCACTTTGACCGAGTTGGCTTGGATAGCACCTTTACACTCGGTCTGGCTCGACCGAGTTCCCTTGATCGAGTCTCCTTGAAGCTTGCACCATAACTCGGTTTTGAGGTTGAGTCTCCTCAACAATCTTACACATCCATGCTCTTCAATCTCCAGAAAGCATCCAAAAGACCTGAAAAACAACTCCAGAATGCTATATATATGCAAACCTAATGCAAAACCTAATATGAACCCTATATGAGTGAAATGGATAGAGATATGGAGTGTAACGAGTGGTGAAACTAAGCTAAAATGGATAGAAATGCATGTTTCAAAGTGGTAACAATGCAGAGACATCAACTCCCCCAAACTTAGTCTTTGTTTGCCCTCAAGCAAACAGTTAAGATATAAGCTGGAGAAATTGGTAAAAGGTGGGGACTTAGAGCCAAAACACGCTGATAAAGGAAGTATAATCAATGTCCTAGTTAGTAGTTCTAGAATGCAATGACAAGTGAGCCAACTAGAATAATTTCTAATATAGTTCTGGTTCATGATCTCTGGACTAGTGATAACCGATCTTTTTCAGATCTAGCTATGCAATCACCCATAAGTAGTATACAGGGTTTATCAATCCAAATGGGTGTGATGCTAACAATCAAGAGGAAATCAGAAGTCTCTTAATTCAAGCGAAGCATAAAAGATGAGGAAGTTAACAACCTAAAAATAAACAGAACAAAATTGAAAGGAAGAACAAAGTGCAAAAACAGAGTAAATGACAAAGTAAACAAAAATAGAGCAAGAAGGAAAGTAAAAATAAATTAAGTTACAAGAAACAGAGACTGTGGTAATGAAAAGAAATGGAAAGAGTAGTGTCGGGAATTCTCAAGAGAGATTCAGCTTCATGGTGGC
Source organism: Barbarea vulgaris (assembly GCA_963667165.1). NCBI lineage: Eukaryota > Viridiplantae > Streptophyta > Magnoliopsida > Brassicales > Brassicaceae > Barbarea > Barbarea vulgaris. The sequence continues at coordinate 19,851,779 of OY763887.1, read as the reverse complement.
GTCCTTTGAGAACATTGGGGAGTACTCCCAGCATCTCCATCAAAAGAAATATCTTGAAAACGTTCAGCTCCTTTGACATAACGACTCCAATTCCAGTCCTTGCAAAGAAATTTGGCGAGAGAACTTCCAGATCCGGTGGCTCCTCCTTTGTACCTGCAATGTTTTCAACAGCTTTGGCAAAAAGCAAGTGTGTTATCACAGTCATGGAAGTACCATAAACAAATAAACACTTCTTAGCTTGATTCAAAACATTATCCTTGTCAAGTTCTTCTTTTTCATGCATCTTAATACAAGAATTCTGTTCAGAATATTCGTTGAATAATTCTAACTTTTTCTCAATGATTTCTGGATAAAATAAACTCATATTCACAGCCCTTAAATGAGAAACAAGTCGAGATGAATAGATACTTACCTGAACAAGGTCCTTGGTGTATTTGGTGCTTGTAAGTATCACATCAAATGAAAATAGTGTTGGATCCGGGGGTTCTTCTTGGATCAGGGCATTGTTGGTGACCATCTTATACTCTCTAGAGGTGTCTAAAAATTCTCCTGGTCGCCAATGATAGGTTAAGAATGATCCAGATGATGAAATATCCATTTTAGGCTCCACGGAAAACTTTTGAAGTGATGTGATCCAAAACTCGAACGGTACAGGTCTTGAACGTTCTAGATAGTCTCCAGGTCTCCAAATGTGGCTTTGAGAGGCATCTTGATGAAGACAACGGATGGTTTTTCCAGTGGGTAGCATTGCTTGAAATTCAATGTCTTCGAAAACTTGTTCACGATGATCTCTTGTTTTATTCATTCTAAAGCCCATGAAGAATTCTTGTTGAGCCGAAATACTCCTGGCTTGAACTGGTTGCATCTCCTTAAGAAAGCTGTCATCACTTTGCTCATCTTTTTCTTTAGCTTTATCTTGAATTCCATCACCATAGATCATCGCCACATTGTAGTTGTAGGAGTGATTAGGCTGTAGCTTCTTCGGTTCAGTACCTATAGACACATCCTGCAAAAATTTAAGTTCACTCGGTGGCACCGGTGGAGGGTTAGAAGCACAAGTAATTTTATTCAAAGAAGTAAATAAATTTGAACCAAAAAGTTTACCCTCTTTCTCTTTACCAGACATGGCCCAGTAATTAGCTTGCTTACCTTGTTCTTGCTTACCTCTGAGTTTGGTTTTGTCAAGATATACTTCATGTGGTGGCAATGGTACAAGACTAATCTTCTTTTCTTGAAAAGGTTTTGACACCGAAATAGTACAATCTGCACCAAGAGAAAGCAAGTTAGCTCTCATTCGTTTTTGAGAGTCTAGATAATTACCTCGGGTATTCACTGGTGGCAAAACGTCTGGTGGTTTCTCATTAGTCTCAACACTGTGACAAGCTGTAGGTAAGTCATTGTGGGCCAGAACTGCTTCAGTTTGAGTAAACCCTCCTAATGCTCGTGTTGTTGTTTCTTTAGGCGATTCTTGGCTTGGAGCTTGTTGTAGTAGTTCTGGTGGTGCTTGTGGAGCATACTTATTCCTTAGTAGTTCCTTAAGATCTCTCCAGGTCGTGATAGTCGGCTTGTTGTAATACCAGCGTTCAGAAACTTCATCCAACAACCATTTGTAAGCATCTCCATTGAGTCGTCCAATGGCATAAGCGAACCTCTTCTCTTTCAGAATTTGATTGTAGTAGAACCAATCCTCCATGTTTTGTTCCCACTCTAAGTAGTTTTCTTTTCCTGAAAATTTCCAAAGTCGAAACTCATTAGTTGGTTGAAAATCAAAACAAAACACAGATTTGGGAGCGTGAGAGGTTTTATGCGGGCTGCGCCAAGTTGATCTCGTTGTACTGTCTGGAGGTTTGGGATTAAGATCAGGTTCCCTCATTTTTCTTGCTCTGCTCTGCTCTTGTTGAAGTCCTTGATGAAGTCCTTGACGAAGTGCAGCCATGTTGTTATCCATTACTTGCTCCATGTTTGCTGTAATCGCTTCAACGAGTTGCTTGTTGCGGTTTCTGAGTGTCTCCTCATCATGATTGGCCATCTCTGCCTGAAACAACACAACAAAATACACCAGTAAAGAGTCCTTTTGATAATCAAATCAGTCCTAATACTTAAAAACACGAAAATGACTCTTGGTATTCAATTTCATCTGATGAACACTGAACGCGACTGTTTTCAGAAAATGATCTCGAAAAATTATCAAAACATATCCAAAAATTCTCAAACCAATCTATATATATATTATTTGACATGTAGTTTTGAGGCAACGGAGGCCTCTGAGGCTATAGTTGGAGGTTGCAATTATAGTTTTGCCCCTGAGTGTGAACAGAATCTAACTTAAAAAAGAATATTTTTCTGCGATTTTTCCATAATTCTCTAATTTGGGCCAAACGATTTAAAATTAAAACGAATTTGGCCTATTAGGCTTCATAAAAAATTTGGGTTACATTTTTTTCTAAGCCCATCACAAATTCGGTTTGACCTAGATTTTCCCTATAAATATATATTTAAACAGTATTATCGATCATTAGATTTTTTCGCTTAGGGTATATTATTTAGTGTCCGGTTACCGTATGCGGCGATATCCATGGCCAGTTCTATGACCTAATTGAGCTTTTCCGAAACGGTGGTAATGCTCTAGATACTAATTACCTCTTAATGGGAGATTATGTAGGTTCGTCCCTCTCTTCTCAATCCATCAATTCAATTTTTTATTTTTTATTTTTAGGGATTTTCAATTTCTCAAAGATTATTATCATCTGACTTTGTCATAGATCTCCGTGTGTTTTTGGGATAAACAAAAATTTCTAAATTTGCTTCTGTTTGGCTTATTCAAATGTTATGGAAACCCTAATTTGATCATTTAAAACCTCTTTAATATGTTTGCCTCTATCGTAGTTATTCAAATAATTCTTCAGCCTCTATCTAATTGTGTGTACGCTCTTTCAAGAAAAAGGTATTAACGAATCAGATTAGGCACCTGTCCGTTTGCTTGATGTGATCCTGCAGTAAATCAATGGCGTCTACGGTTTTACTTGGTCGTGATGATCTCGAGACACTCATGATGTCTGAATGTGTGGGTGACTAGGTGCATTATTGTTTTCTCATTCATTCCGCCTTCTTTCAACTATATGAACTCGAGTTTGATTTAATCTTACAACATGCAGGTGCGGGTATCTGAGTTTCTTCTAGGAAATGTACCTGAAGGTTTCACATTTACCCCCAAGCACAAATCTAACGCTTATGTTTTATGACCGAGCCAAAAACAGATGATTCAATCACGTCTTAGATGAGATCAAAATCTAATTCAAAACATGTACGAAACTATGATGAACAAATTTATATTAAACATTTTCCAATAAAATAAGCATAGGTAGGTTGAATGGTCCTTTGTTTTGTGTTTCTATTTTTGGGAATCGCTTATTACAATTTGTAATTGGCTCCTACGTTTTTGCAGATTTGGGCAGAATTTGAAGCAGAGGAAATTAATGATTGGAGTTTGGGCGGCTAAATTACATACATGATCTTAATCAACTCCCAGTTATATTTTCCTATGTATAGTCTTTTCTTACTTCTGTATTATTTGCTGAATTCTCATTTTGAGTGTCTCTATTTATCTACCGTAACTCGCAAGTTTGCCCTGGTTTAAATTTTATGTTACCTCTGTTTCTTTATTTAGGTTTGAATGAGGAAAGACTTTTGTTGTTGAATGCTTTTTCATTGTCTCTTGTTTTCGTTTTTTTTTTTTCTGAAAAATCTTTTTCTTTGCTCTTGCAATGGTACTTATGGTGGATGGAAATGAAATAATTCATCCACGCAGAAATTTCCGTGGTTTACTTTAGTTTTTTGTTGTATCTCAAGCTCTGTTATTTATGGTGTTGGATATGAAGTTCTTGTAGAAGCAGAGAGAGAGAGACTATTAGGATTTAAGAACCCAAACTTTATCCAAGGCGCAAACTGACATATGAAGAGTTAGAGCAGTTGAGAGAATTGGAACAGAATGATATAAAAGAGTTTGTGTTGCAGAATACGTTTGCTCAAGAGACTACGGTTTTGACTGAAGATCCTAACACAGTAACACGTAAGCATCTATATACATATATTGCCTTAATGTTTAGCTTCTTGTAATCGAGGTCTCCGTAAGCTCTAAGGATTGTGTTTCTCTTATTGATTCAGTAAGGTTAAGTACATTGAACAAGAATTGGCTAAAAAAGAAGAAGAAGAAATCTTGGTGATGCAGAAGAGGTTGAGAACGAATTGAGGCGAGTGAAAGATGAATTATATAAGATACCTGATCATAAGTATTGATTGTAGTATTGATTGTTAGAATTTGACTGTTATAGGAATTCAAATTTTGTTGTTGAAAACTTTGTGAGCTTAAGAAGCATAGGTTGGAAGAGAGCTCAACGCAGTGAACTTGCGGAATAGTAGAAGTCCAACTCCCAATCGAGTATGAATACATTTTCATAGATTTCCAGATTAATGATATGTTTTTTTTAACGATGATATAAATACTTGATGTTGCTTTTTAGGTTTAGCCGCTTGTAATGCTTCTGAGTTTCTTAATCCATTTCTCATTAACATTTATTATTCACCTTACAACATATATATATATGTCTCACTTGAGACATAACTTATGGTTTTGTAAACCATTAAGACCCATGATTTTGGGCTGACAATTCTTAATGGCCCAAAGGCTCTTAACACTTTAACACAAAGATCAGAGTTGACTTCTCCCTCATTCTCGTCAGATCCACTTCTCTAAGAGCTTCATCTTCTCTTCCATGTTCTCTTCTTTTCTTCTTTGAACACAATCCCACGTTTCTCTTCCAAGTTTAGACATTAATCAAAGTGTGATTCCAACACTCCCTCTCACACTTTTGATTAATTCCCAAATTTGAAGTTAGGGATTTCATCTTCCTCTCTCCATTATTTCCTTTGTAGATTTCGTTTCTCTGATGCAGATTCTGCTTCACGGCTTCGGCGTAGCTTAGTGGTGGTTTCATCTTCTCCCTCATGGACTCATTCCCTTTCAGGTTTTGCAAGCCTAATGATGATTTGATTGTCTTTGATTTGGCTTCAATTTCGTTTTCTTTGTGTCCCACTTTTGTCTCCATTATCTGACTTTGTTCTCTTTCCTGCAGTTCTGCTTCCACAAGAGAGACTTGTGCTGCATCTCCAGGCATCATGACCTTTCGGTTTGGGTTGAGTATCACTCCCAGCTTAGTTCGGAGTTCCTCAAAGCGTCTTGTCCCAAGGGGTTTTGTGAGAACATCAGCAATTTGCTCTTCACCGGTGCAATATCGTAAGTTGATCACCCCCTCCCTTTCTGCTTCTCGTACGATATGATAACGTATCTGAATGTGTTTGGTTCTCCTGTGTTGAACAGGATTTCTTCCAATGGCTATTGCAGATGTGTTGTCACAATAAATTGGAACCCCTTTTTCAGTATCGACCTTCACTTCTCCCAGCAACCGCTTCAACCACACTGCATGGTTTGTGGCTGAGCTCAGGGCCATGTATTCTGCTTCCGCTGTGGACTGGGCAATTGTGTCTTGTTTCTGAGTTTGCCAGGTGAACATCCCACTTCCTAGTGTAAAACACATACCTGTGGTGCTGCGCATATCTTCTTTGCAGCCTGCCCAATCAGAGTCGGAGAATCCTATTAGCTCTGTTTGGTTTGTTCTCTGAAAATTCAAGCCGTAGTCAATTGTTCCTTGGATGTATCTCATTACTCTCTTTGCATCTTGCAGGTTTAGTTCTTTAGGTTGCGACAAACTCCTAGATAGGTAGGATGCAGCAAAAGCTAGATCAGGTCTCGTTGCAGCAAGATACAACAACCCACCTACCATACTTCGGTATTGTCTAGGATTGGTGAGTTCTGCTCCATCATCTTCTCTCTTCTCATTTGGCATGAGTGGGGTGCTGACGCTCTTGCAGTTTTCCATCCCAAATTTCTCTAACAACTGTTTAGCATATTTTCGTTGACTTAGGAAAACTCCTCCTTCCGTGTAAGTGATTTCAAAACCAAGGAAATACTTGAGCTTCCCCAGATCTGTCATTTCAAATGTTTTGCTTAGGTTTTCTTTGAATTGCTTGATCATGTTCTCATTGCTCCCAGTGATAATTAGATCATCCACATATAAGCTGATCACCATGATTTCGCCTTCACTCTCTTTTGTGTACATTGCTGCATCACAATCGCTTCTCTTACATCCTTGTGACATGAAGTATGAATCAATCTTGCTGTACCAAGCTCTTGGTGCCTGTTTTAGTCCATACAATGCCTTCTTTAGTTTGAAAACTAGGTTCTCTGCTCCCTCTTCTTCAAAACCGGGTGGCTGCTCTACGTAAACTTCTTCTGTAATCTCTCCATTTAGAAAAGCTGACTTGACATCCATCTGGTGCAGGTTCCACTTATTTTGCGCAGCAAGAGCTATAAGAATTCTTATAGTATCATGTCTGGAGACAGGTGCAAAGGTTTCTCCATAGTCTTCACCATAAGTTTGGGTAAAGCCACGCGCCACAAGTCTTGCTTTTAGCTTTTTAATTTCACCACACTCATCTGATTTAACTTTGTATATCCACTTGACTGAAATCACCTTTTTGTCTGTAGGTCTTTTAACCAGCTCCCATGTCTCATTCTTGTTGATAATGTAGATCTCATCATCCATGGCAATCTTCCACTCCTTGTTATTGAGGGCCTCTTCAAGTGTAGTAGGCTCTTCCCAAGTGAGATAGCAGGCTTCCTCAACTTGATTTGCCTCATCCCCATGTCCAGCTTCTCCATGGTAGATATCAGTCAGCTTCTTGACTTTGTGAATAAGTCTAGATGAGCTACCAATTTCTGACACTTCCTCACTCAGCTGGAAAGGTATAGGACTAACAATTTGCCTTCCATTTCTTTCATGTAAGTCAGCTCTTGGACTTGGCTCACTTCTCCCTTGCACATCTGCACCTGTCTTCTCTGTTGTGTTAACTGTACCAGGTGGTATTTCTGTTTGTTCTTTTGCTTCTTTTTTAGTTTCCCAATTCCAGCTCTTACTTTCTTCAAAAACAACATCTCTTGACACTTCTATCTTTCTTGTGCTTAGAACATACACTCTGTATCCTTTGCTAACGCTGCTGTAGCCCATGAATACAGCTTTTTCTGATCTATCATCAAGTTTTTTTCTTTTTACTGCAGGGATCCATACATGACAAACGCATCCAAACACTTTTAGATGGTTGACTGATGGTTTGTGCCCACTCCAAGCTTCTAAAGGTGTCTTGTGGTTTAGAACTTTAGTGGGGAGCCTGTTCTGAAGGTAAGCAGCAGTGAAGGTTGCTTCAGCCCAGAACTCGTCAGGCATCTCCTTCTCCTTCAGCATGCTTCTTGCCATGTCCATTAGGGTTCTATTCCGGCGTTCAGCAACACCATTTTGCTGTGGTGAGTATGCCACAGTGAATTGTCTCTCAATCCCATTTTCTTCCAAGAATCTTGTGAATTTCTCTGACTTGAATTCACCTCCTCTGTCTGACCTAACCTTCTTTATCTTCCTGCCTGTTTGTGTCTCAACCAGGTTCTTAAACTTCTTGAAGGTTGCAAAAGTGTCTGATTTGAACTTCAAGAAATACACCCACACCATGTGTGAGTAATCATCCGTAAAGGTAAGGATGTAAACACTTCCATTGCAAGTTGGTGTCTGCATAGGTCCACATACATCTGTATGAATCAACTCTAATACCTCTTTACTCTTGGTTTCAGATGTTCTAGGAAATTCTTCTCTACATTGTTTCCCTCTAACACAAGCCTCACACACGTCTTGGATCACCTTGAAATTGGGTAGTCCTTTGACCATCTGACTTGCTTGGAGATTATAGAGGTTGTGGAAGCCTGTGTGTCCCAGTCTCTTGTGCCAAAGTTCAGACTGGTTTTCCTCCTTTGCCATTCTCATGCTCTCCTCTACAAGTTGCATTCGCATAAGGTAAGCCTTTCTTACCATTTCTACTTCAGCAATCTTGTTTCCATTCTTATCATGTATTATACATTTGTTTCCCACAAATAATACTTGATAGCCATTTCTTACCATCTGAGGTACACTTAGTAGATTTTTATCTATTCCTGGTACCAAAAACACATCTTTGATAACCCTTATTCCCTTCTTGGTCATTACTTCAATATTTCCCTTCCCTGTCGTCATAATTCTAGCTCCATTTCCGATTCTGATTGGAACTTGAAAAGATCTATCAATGGTTGTGAACATTCTTTCTTCTTTGGTCATATGATTAGTTGCCCCACTGTCAATCAACCAAGTTTCCTCACTACTTGTTTGTTCTCCTACGTGTGCAGCATTAAACAAGGTAGATTCTTCGCCATGTTGAAGCTTTTGCCTATCTTGATACATTTTGCTTCTACACTCCTTCTCAACGTGTCCAAGTTTCCCACAGACAAAACACCCTCTCCGTGGTCTGAATTGTTTGGAAGAAAATTGAGATTCATATCGATATATAAGGTAACACTTATCTTCATGGTGGTTGTTCTTTTTACATAGGTTGCACCGTTGTTTCTCTTGGTCCATAGATCTTGCCATTGAGTCCATGATTCCCTTTTGTGCAGGATCTTCAAACTTTACCAGGATTGGCCTTGCTCTGATACCATGTTGCTTTTTAGGTTTAGCCGCTTGTAATGCTTCTGAGTTTCTTAATCCATTTCTCATTAACATTTATTATTCACCTTACAACATATATATATATATATATATATATGTCTCACTTGAGACATAACTTATGGTTTTGTAAACCATTAAGACCCATGATTTTTGGGCTGACAATTCTTAATGGCCCAAAGGCTCTTAACACTTTAACACAAAGATCAGAGTTGACTTCTCCCTCATTCTCGTCAGATCCACTTCTCTAAGAGCTTCATCTTCTCTTCCATGTTCTCTTCTTTTCTTCTTTGAACACAATCCCACGTTTCTCTTCCAAGTTTAGACATTAATCAAAGTGTGATTCCAACACTTGAAATGTTCTATTTTGTCATGTTGCTAATGTTTCTTGGAATCTAGCCTGCTAATTTTTATTGTGTCCTATTCTTATTTCATGGTTATATTGGTTGCAATCATGATGCTAACTACTTTTTCATTCGCTTCCCTTTGTTTTTTTAAGGACATAGCCAATGAAATGTATAAAATGGTAGAATCATGATGCTCTTTTGGTTGCATGTTTAAATATTGCTTACCGGGGAAAAGACAAGCATGAACACGACGAAGACAAGCATCACCAAGACAAGTGCCGGTTTCGTTTAGTTTTTTTTTCCACTGGCAATTATTGATTTTTGGCTAAGCTGAGTAGCAGCAGTGTTAACCACTTTTTTTTTTCCCTTACCGCTAGATTTCCTTTGGGGTTTTTGAGAAACAGCTTTTGATTTCGTTGAGTTTTGAACTGTTTCATTCATGGAAACATGGTTAATTGGTGTGGAATTGGGTAATTTCGTGATCAATGTGGCAAGAATCACAACTTAATGATTGATTTGGCTTTAGATGATTAGTTTATATGATATTAGTTAAGATTCTGTCAATTGTTTATTTTATTTTCTGAATCTTTTGTTGGCATTGTTTGTTTTAGTGATTATATAGATTCATGTTGTAAGATCATTGTTTCATCAGGTTTGTTGACATCGAATTAAAAATTTAAATTGACTTGTTTTTTTTTGCTATCAAATCATGCCAGAAACCCGAATGGCTCAGCCTTGATACATCACTGTTAACTGAACTTGTTCTAATGTTCTATTCATAACTTAGGCGTGCTGGTTTTTTGTAACTCAAACAGAAGAAATTGAACATGAAACTGAGTTTTGAAAATTTGTATTTATGGTAATTGGGACTTGAAATTTTTAGTCCTTTTTTTGGATTTCGGGTCTGTTATGGAGCAATGCATCAATGTATCTCGCATGAGGTGAGCCATTTGGTTGCTCACAAGCGCTAGAACCATTTGGTGGCTCTGGCTAAAGCGTTCTCTAATTTGGTGACAGAGGAGACTTTGACTCATAAAGGCGGGTATCGTCTTACACCAATAGATCTTTAGTTTTAACAACTATTGACAGCGAGACTTTTTTTCAGCTATGCAGATGAAAATCACACAACATAAACATAATAATTTTGTTTGAAATTATCATTGATGGATTTGATTATTAAATCCCTTTTTTCTCTCGGGAATCAGAGCTTATCTAGGACACACCAAGTTGATAATGCCAAACAAAATAAATAATTAGAATTATGAGTTATATAAAAATTACTATTTTGATATTATTATTTATAATAATATGATTCATGTTAGAATATGATTCATGTTAGAATTAATTAAACATGTTATTTTGAATTATTTACAAAATTATGATTCATGTTAGATTTAAATTACTAATTTTTTTTAAAAGTCCTTTATGCGCTTCCATACGCTTCCGCTTCTGCGTACCCGATTCCATGCAACATATGTTTATGCAAGTTATTCGTCGTTATGCTCATTTCTAATAATGGTCTGGAACCAATTAAAGTGTGAGATGCTACTTGAAAAATAGTAATACTCTAAGAAGATATGTTGTGTAAAGAAAGAAATTCTCGTGGAAATCCTGGTTAGTATCCCTAATATCAAACTTTTAATAAATGATTTACATTTTTATATCTTTTCTTTTGTGTATTTATACACATGTATATTTTTCAACTTGTATTGTATGCTACTTGGAAAATACTGTAAATATTTGAATTATTTTTTATTTGTTTTAGGTTTGCTTTGGCTATTGTTTTGCTAAATGGCTATCATTAGGCTTTAAACATAATAATGATGTTCATTTTTATGAAGGCACTTCTTCAAAGTTCGAATCTTTTGTGTTGGTTATGTTATGTTGGATTTTTTTCAGTGCAAGTATGCTTGATTTCGAAGTATGTTGATAGTGAATGTCTTTGGTTATATGATCTGTGTAGATCGTGGCTACTATTCAGTAGAAACAGTCTCTCTATTGGTGGCGTTGAAGGTGCGTTATAGGGATAGACTCACGATCTTGCGAGGGAATCATGAGAGTCGTCAGATTACACAAGTGTATGATTTTTCTCTTTGTAACAAAAAACTTGTATTTCATTTGCTTCTGACTCACATTAACATAGTTTTTTGTTTTTTTTTTCCTTTTTTGCTTTTGTGTGTTCAGCTATGGGTTTTATGATGAGTGCTTGAGGAAATATGGAAATGCAAATGTGTGGAAGTGTTTTACAGACCTTTTTGATTATCTTCCTCTTACTGCACTTATCGAGAGTCAGGTTCGAGCTGTTCTTGCCAGTCATCATTGTTTCAACTGTATTGCACTTGTCTTCATTAACTGACTATTTTAGTGTAGCCACATGTGATGCATAGGAGAGACCGTAGTTTGTCTTTGGATACAGCATTAGACTGCTGCAAATATGAGAATGTATATTTTTATATACACTATATGTGATCTTACATGTGGTTTTTGCGCAAAGATTTTGACTTGATTATTTATATTTATGTAGGTTAAAACATTTTGGTGTGATATTTTTGTTTTTCGCGTTTGGTCTAGAGTTCTCCACTCTTAAGGTAAGATCATGTTCTTCGATTTTCTTAGTGTTGCATTGAAGTGTTAACATAACAAACTCTTTGAGCACTTTCCCTCTTACTATGTAGCTTCCAGTTGTTTGATCAGTTGCTATTCTGTGTGCCTTCTTCAAATTTGTTATGGGGGAAGATGAAGAACATATTTACATGAGCATCCAATGCCACATGGATGACAGATGGATTAAGAAAGCGATTTACCATCAACCGTAGGACAATACAAATGGACTTGCAAGATTTTATTTTATTTTTTCCTTTTTGCTTTGCTTTAAGGGATCCCAAGAAAAGATTTTGTTCATCCGATTCAAGTAAACAAACTGATGAACACATTAGTATTATTCTAGCTAGCTTGTGGTTTCAAAATGTATGAAAATAATAGTTATAAAATGTTTATACTTGTGTCCAAAATCGTATTGTCTCTTTTTAAGGTCTAAACCTATGTCCATCAAAAATAAATAGAACAACCTATTATTTTTTATGGGTCTAAGCCTGTGTCCATGAGGCAAGCCATCAAGATTTTGCTCGAAACCAGAATCTGATCTCATCTATCGAAGTGCCAAGACTACGATAGAAATGAACATAGTGGTTACTCAAAAGTAAAAAATGGAGTTGATTTATCCAAGGAAGAAAAGCTATCCTTACGGTAGTTTCATATGGTTATCAACTGAATTATTTTGGTGTTTTCTATAAATTGTGACCGATTAAATACATAAACTTATATACTATCACAAGCAAATCTGTTTAAAATCAACTTATATGCTAACATCATTACACTTTAAATGATTAACAATTATTTACTTACACAACTACAGTTAAAGAACGAATTTATATACTTTTATATAATTGATAAACTATTTCTCAGAAGCAATAGAAATAGAAAAAAATTCAAGAACTCCTCAGGTAAAATTTTAAGAAGTAATCTTCAGTTATTTTTATTAACTAACTAATATCTCCAACATAACCAGCGTCGCTGAACTTTGTTACTAAATAATTTTCAGTGTCAGTTGGACCATTTGGAGAATCAAACTTCATCGGATGATACTGCTGATTCAGCCTGAGTCAAAACTTCTTAACTCTATAATGTTTTGAATTTTACTTTGTTGTTTTATGGTTTTTTTTTAAACGTTTATGATGTTTTATTTTAATAATGTACGAACCTTTTTAAATCTTATCTATTGCTGGCAATCATAACTATTATAAACTAACACGAAATTAGAGTTCAACCTTCTTACTGAGTAATTTCCTTCAATTGACATCCATTTTACAAAACCTACCTTTTAATAAAAGAAATTACAGTATATTTAACCAACCTAGATAAAAGAAATTAGAATAATCGATTGCACTAACAACATAACCCCTATAATTAGAACAATCGATTATACTGACTAAGACGTAATAAATTAACGATGAAGAAGATGAATGTATTCATTAAAAGAATCGCTTATGTTTGATTGATAGATGAAAATTTGTTGAACGATCCTTAATTTCTTTCAAATTTCTCTATTTTCTCTGTAATAACAAAAACTCGACCCATTTATATGCAAAGCCAACCAATAACAAAATCAACAACAAACAAAGCAGATGATTTTAATTTTATACTGCATAACCAATTATGTGCAATGGTTTTTGTATTTTATTTCTTATTTACTAATTTTGCTCATTATATTGTTTAGTGTTACAATTATAACTTTAAAATTCAGTCCGCTAACAACAAATTATACAATATTAAGTTCAATATAAACAATGGAAATTTATACCCAACAAAAGATTTATGTTTATGTGTTCGAATTTCCATGAAAATTATTTCAAATTTAATTGGATTTGGGGTTTTAGATTTTTTATTGTGTTTGAGCTATCAATTACATGCAACTGTTTTCATATTTGATTTTTGACTTCGAATGAATGATCAAGGTAGAGACTATATATTTTTTAGTATTAAATGTTAAAAAAATACACTCAACTAACTAAAAAATGTTCACAATATTAAATAAAAATGAACTAGAATATTTTATATCCGCGCGAGGCGCGGGTGCCTCAAATGGGAAGTACAATAAAACTGAGTTTTGAATTCTTCTCCTCTTAAATTTACACCTAATCAGTTAATTCAGTTTTAAAATTTAGTAATCCATAGTTATTATGAATATGAAATAAAATTTTATTTGAGTTAAATTTAATATCAGTTTTATTGTGTTTATAACATACAATTATTAACTAATACTATTAATTACAAAAATTAAAATAAATAAGTTAATGAATTATAGCCCGCGCGGGCGCGGGTTCTTCACCTAGTTTTAACAAATACTAGACTCAAAATAGGTTCCGATCCAATTGGTTTCACGATTTTATCACAAGCCAATATTTAATTAAAATTCGAACAAGTTGGTACGAAAATCACTTAACTTCTCGATGTGGCTCTGATACCACTTGATACGATTCTGGGTGAAGAATCACGCCCCAATCACACACCGGGAAGCTAAGATGACAAGTGTAGACTCCAGGCTTGAGCAGCAAGCTGTTCTGGAGTTTTGGATGGGAGGATAGACACCACGAGAGGATGCGGAAGGCCTCTTGATAAGTCTGGTTCGAACAATCTAATCACTAGAATTGTTCTCAAGTTTCTAATTCGAATCACTCGAAAGAGAAAACAAGGATCTATCAAGAAAAGAGATTTTTGATTAAAAAGATAGATAAGTAAAACACTAGAGTCTCAGAGACATATAAAGGAGAGAAGACGAAGACGAGAAGAGAAGAGAGAGAGAAGAGCGTGTTTACGAGACATGCCTCGGTAAACAACAACTCGAAACAACACAGAAACTTAAATGTAGAGTTTGAACTTAAAATCAGAGATAAAGAGGATATGGGCCACGCCTAAAATATCTTGATAGTGGGCCTAAGTGTGGATCGGACTAGAGGTGGCATAGATGACGCATGAGCCACAAGCCTCGTTAAAAACCTTATCTCGGAAAACCACTTGGGAAAAACCAGAGATGAAGGAAAAGAGTGCAAGTGGATCATACGGCCATGCTCTAGCCATCTCGAGTGTGTATCTTGACCGGTGTGGCCTTGACACAACCACTAATACTCGAGTGATCCTCTTGAGTCTTTTCCGGATGTAGCAAGACTCCATTATCGTAGTGTAACTTCTTGATCCGTAACAATTCTTGACTCCTAAAGCTGCTTTCCTAGCTCCTTTTGCTCTTGGCTCGAACACCACTCCTTGTGCATCACCATCTCCAAGTCCTTGTGTATTGATGCTTCCTAGGATCGTATCATGCCCCTCCTGTTGAAAAGGATTTGTCCTCAAATCCGCTTGACCTGCCACAAACAACATTAAGTTAGAAGCATCAAAAGGGTAAAACAACAATGACTTATCTTGGTAATGAAAAGAAATGGAAAGAGTAGCGTCGGGAATTCTCAAGAGAGATTCAGCTTCATGGTGGCGTCCTTTGAGAACATTGGGGAGTACTCCCAGCATCTCCATCAGAAGAAATATCTTGAAAACGTTCAGCTCCTTTGACATAACGACTCCAATTCCAGTCCTTGCAAAGAAATTTGGCGAGAGAACTTTATGCTAATCTAAAGAAATGCACTTTTTGTACGGATAACCTTGTGTTTCTAGGTTTTGTCATAAGTGCAGATGGCATCAAAGTGGACGAAGAAAAGGTTCGAGCTGTCCGAGAATGGCCCAGTCCGAAAACCGTAGGAGAAGTGAGAAGTTTCCATGGACTAGCGGGATTCTATCGGAGATTTGTGAAGGTCTTCAGTACCATAGCTGCTCCTCTCACTGAAGTGATCAAGAAAAATGTCGGATTTAAATGGGAAGAGGCACAAGAAGAAGCGTTCCAAGCATTAAAGGATAAACTCACCAACGCTCCACTTCTATCTTTACCGAATTTTCTTAAAACTTTTGAAATAGAGTGTGATGCCTCTGGTGTAGGTATTGGAGCTGTCTTGATGCAAGAGAAGAAGCCAATTGCCCTTTTCAGTGAGAAGCTTGGAGGAGCTACGTTAAACTATCCAACCTACGACAAGGAGTTGTACGCGCTTGTCCGAGCATTGCAAACATGGCAGCACTACCTCTGGCCGAAGGAGTTTGTCATTCATACTGACCACGAGTCCTTGAAGCATTTAAAGGGTCAGCAAAAGCTCAACAAGAGGCATGCTAGGTGGGTAGAATTCATCGAAACATTTCCCTATGTGATCAAGTACAAACAAGGTAAAGAAAATATAGTTGCTGATGCCTTATCTCGAAGGTACGCCTTGATTTCTACTTTGGATGCTAAGCTATTGGGATTTGAACACCTTAAAGATCTCTATCAAACTGATTCTGATTTTCAAGAGATTTTTAAATCGTGTGAAAGGTTTGCCTTTGGAAAATATTTTAGGCATGATGGGTTTCTTTTTTATGAAAATCGATTATGTTTGCCTAATTGTTCTGTGAGAGATTTGCTAGTTAGGGAAGCACATGGAGGAGGCTTGATGGGGCATTTTGGGATCGCCAAGACTTTAAAAGTGATGCAAGAGCACTTCTACTGGCCGCAAATGAAAAGAGACGTCGAAAGAATTTGTGGGAGATGTGTCACGTGCAAACAAGCCAAATCAAAGGTACAGTCTCAAGGTATGTACACGCCTTTGCCTATTCCTGATCATCCTTGGACTGACATTTCTATGGATTTTGTGCTTGGATTACCTAGAACTAGGACTGGAAAAGACTCAATCTTTGTTGTTGTTGATAGGTTCTCCAAAATGGCGCATTTTCTTGCTTGTCATAAAACTGATGATGCTTCTCATATAGCTGACTTGTTCTTTAAAGAAGTAGTTCGTTTGCATGGAATGCCTAGGACTATAGTCAGTGATAGGGACACAAAGTTCTTGAGTTATTTTTGGAAAACGCTTTGGTCTAAGCTAGGCACTAAGTTGCTGTTCTCAACTACTTGTCATCCTCAATCCGACGGTCAAACTGAAGTAGTTAATAGAACTTTGTCTACATTGCTGCGTGCCTTGATTAAAAAGAACTTAAAAACTTGGGAAGAATGCTTACCACATGTTGAATTTGCTTATAATCGATCAGTGCATTCGCCACCAAGTTTTCTCCTTTTGAAATTGTTTACGGCTTTAATCCTTTATCTCCTTTGGATCTAACCCCATTGCCTTTGAGTGAAAGAGTAAGCCTGGATGGGAAAAAGAAAGCTAAACTTGTTAAACAGATTCACGAGAAAGCAAAGCGCAACATCGAGGAGAAGACAAAGCTGTACGCCAAACAAGCTAACAAGGGCAGGCGCAAGATGATCTTTGAAGAGGGAGACCACGTTTGGATTCATCTAAGGAAGGAGAGATTTCCGGCTGAGAGGAAGTCTAAGTTAATGCCTAGAATCGACGGTCCATTTCGAGTCACAAAGAGGATCAACGATAATGCTTACCAACTCGATCTCCAAGGTAAGTACAATGTGAGTTCAAGCTTTAACGTTGCTGACTTAATCCCTTTTATTGCAGATGTTCCAGATTTGAGGACAAATCCTTTTCAAGAGGGAGGGGATGATGTGATCATGGATAGCTCACAAAAGCAGCTTGAGGCCGAGGATGCTTTAGCTGTATCAAGTGGACCGATGACAAGGTCAAGAGTTAAGGAGCTCGGTAATGCAATCACCACATTACTCACTCAAGTTCAACCGTCTATAACTCAGCTCGGAAACATGGAGAATAAAATTGTCTTGGTTGCTCGAGTGGACTAATAAACGGGTGATTCGTTTGTACTCTTTTTCCTAGCCTTTGGTTTTTTTCCCACTGGGTTTTCCAAAGGAAGGTTTTAATGAGGCAAATGGGTCACTCTAATCCACCTAGTCCACTAGAGTCCACAAGACAAGTCCAAGTCCAAGTTCAATAGTTTGGGAGTTTGTTTGCTGAAGTTTCAAGCCCAAAGAAGAATAAATTCAGCCAGCCCAAATAAATATTTATCTGATTCAAATCAGTCAAAGAAGAGGAGAAGTTGGCGTGGGAAAGTCCAAGAGTTCATCCAAAAATTAGTTAATAATGTCTTAATTTTCTGTGCTAATTTATTGTCTTCTTTTACTTCATCTTTTCTTTAAAACTTCCGATTGTGAGCAGAATAATTTTCAGACTTCTTTTTTATAAAAATTTGAGAGTGATTTTCTCTTGTGTTCTTGAAGAACAAATCTGGATTGTTGGTGAGTAATATCCTTCAATCAAAATCGAATCAAGGTGTGTCATATCCGCGATTCAAACCTTGGCGTTTTCAAGTGTGTCATATCTTGAAAAAGTCATTGAGGAAATATCCAAGGTCTTCCGCAACCTTGGTGCGATCCATTCACTCCACCACTATCCATTTATCCATTCCTTTCTTTCTACCCCTCGAAAGTGCCGATTCTAGGGAGGATCATATCACAAAAGAAACTCGATCTTGTTGTTGAGTTCTTCATATATGTTAGCCAAATTCTTGTGGACCTCTTCGTGATGGGCTCGATGACTAGCAGCAAGCTCTTCTATTAAGTTCTCAAGGACGGAGTACTGACTTGGTGGTGTAGGATCACGGAAACCTCTTTGAAAATCCTGAAAATCAGTGAATGTAGCTTTGTTTCGGAAGTTACCTCGGTTGAGATCACGTCTATGATCCCTGAAGTTCAGGTTTGGAAACCTCCCATGATAACCTCTTATAGTTCCCATATAGTGTAGCTCTTCTTCTTGCTCATCAATTTCATCATGCTCTTCATAGATGTCTTCACGTCTCCGTACATGTTTTAAATTGGAAGTAACCATGCTCTTGAGTTCTTTCAATTCTGAATTCCTATTCATTCCCGGGTCCATGCTTGAGGAGTTTGGGAGGCTGGAGCGGTAGTTGTTACTGCTTGCAGCTAAGTTACCAATCAAAGTTCGGACGTCCTCGATGGTTTTTGTAGCCAAGTCTCCATTGCTTGCAACGTCGAGTGCTTCCTAGAACCCTCGGTGAACTCCTCTGTAGAAGGTGTCCATCAAGCTTCCATCAGTAAAGTCATGGTGAGGACAGTCCCCTTCATAGTCTTTAAAACGCTCCTAAGCTTCAAAGAATGATTCTTCAGCTCCTTGTTGAAATCCTTGTATCTGGTTCCTTATGAGGTTGGAACTAGACTTAGTGTAAAAGTGATTAAGAAAGACAGCCTTACACTCCTCCCAAGTTGTGATAGATGCTTGAGGCAATGACTTCAACCATTTGATCGCCTTTTCTCCAAGGGAGAATGGGAAGAGTTTGCACTTCAAGTAGTTGTTAGACTCGTCATTTGAACTAGTAGCACCAATTATCTCTTCAAAAAGGAATATATGGTCGATGGGGTGTTCTGTGTGAAAACCATGATATTGATTCTCCTTTACCAAAGCAATGACATGATGGCTAATCCTGAAATCCTCTTGGCCCGGTCTCAGAGGTTGGATCGCGGACCGGTCCTCATAGAGTTGATGGGGGGTGTCAATAATTGAGCAAAATTTTGGTTGAGTGGATCCAGCTGATGCGCCTCATCTCCGAGGGTTTCTTGATTGTTCCTCCGAGGTGGTGGATCGTTAAGCTCTCCTAGAATGCGGTTTTGGTTCTCCATTCGAGCTAGGCTCGAGAGTACCTGAAAATAAAGAGAGAAATATCAAAGCAAAACTGAAATGTAAATTTTCCTAGACGAGTAATCCTAGTCCTAAACTCGCAAGTAACTTAACAAGTCCCCGAGAACGGCGCCAAAAAGCTTGATGCGTGTGATAATATGCTTCAATATTTTACCTCAAAAGACCACACGTAAGTGCACAGTAAAACGTATGTAGTATTTAAGGATCAAATCCCACAGAGACTTGTAAATCACGTTACAAATTTTATGGAGAGGAATATGGCTAAGACAATAGTAGGGGGTTTGGTTTTGTGGTTTTGCAACGATTGCAAATAAAAAAGTGAAGGCTAATAGAACGATGTAATTATCAATAAATGAAACGCCTGGCCTTAGGGAATTCTTAGGGTATCATGGAGTGAATATAAGCTAAGTGATTAAACTAGGAACTACCCTACGATGCATGTTCATGAACTATGAAACAAAAGTGAATAAAAAATACGCGGATAGCAATATCTAATATCTAAAGTCTATATACTCTGTTCCTCAACTCTTGAAGGCAAAGACTCATACATCCAAGCATTAAGATCAAGTTTAATGATAGTTCGTAAAGCCCCATAAATCAACTCACGCAGGTTATAACGTAACACTCGTCTAGACTAGTACAAGCGAGTTTATAACATTTATGATGATATAAAACGCCTAGGATCAATCACTAGTTAATTACTCCAGCAATATGCATTAAGAACAAGCCTAGAGCGAAGAACAAAGATGGATAATTCCAGATCTAACAACCTAACAAATCGACCACATAAATCCCCTTTGAAACCCTTAAACCCAACAAGGAAACTACTAACACATACTCAAGCAAATCAAAGACATGGATAATAGATTGAATAAACTTATAAGTATGAGAAAAGGGTTTAGAAATCTGATCTGTAGTACAGAGGAGATGAATATTCTTCCTTAAACAAGTAGAGAACAAAGACTAGAGAGAAGAGATGAGAGGAGAAGAGAGGCGGCAACTTCAAAGACTTGGTGCGGCGGCAAGAGGAGCTTCAACAGTTATGAGGCTTCTCCTTAGGGTTCGTAGACCTCTCTGAGTGTATCAGGCTGGAGGTACACGAAATCTTCTTAGGGTTGTGAAGGCACACCTCTAAAAGTAGGTTAACTGAGTATTTATAGGCTTCGGGTCGGTTTAGTGCTTCATAGGGTCTTGGGAGTCACTTAAGGAAACTTGGGGAAGCCTAACTACGGACCGGTCACAAGCCTTGTGACCGATAGTGCCAAGAGAGGAGGCACCGGTCACGAGCCCTTGTGGTCGGTCGTGTCAAGAAGGCTCAGACCGGTCACGAGATCTTGTGACCGGTCGTGACAGCGCTTCACTCATTGGATCAAATCTCCCAAACGGCTGAAGTGATTGCATTGATTCTTGTTTGAGGTGACTCTTGACACTTCTGGCTTTCCATAGACACCAAGAAATCCAAAATTGGGTTACGAAAAGTCCTTCAAAAGTTATCGTACTTCAGGCAATCTGAAACTGTCCAAAAACGGGTTTTCCTTGACATTTTGCCTTGAAACCTCTAAAATCTTCTTGAACCTAAAAATACTTGATAACTAGTTACTTTTGCATGAAATCATACGAAAATATTCTCAAATCATAAGAAAATAATAGCTATAATACGTAAAGATACGATGTTATCAAAGCTATACACACAAACGATTTAAAATATTTAACATATTTAAACTCGAAAATACCGAAATAAATCAACCATCTCTATAAACACTCGATCTAGATCCGCCCCAGATCATGCACGGCCTATATCATGCAAAACACATCAAATAATTAAACCGCTTTGATAAGCTTATTGTCCTGCACTCCCCATAGCCAAAAACCAAGAATTCTAAAACAAAATTCAGCAACTTCCTGAAACTCCTGCGGGACGAATACACCTTAGATTTCCCAAACGCAAGACCTAAAAATATTAAAATAATGAAACTTAAACTCCTAGCAACAGAATACGATGACACACATTTAAGTCATCTTATATGTCTCCTCTGCAGCTACATGGAGCCAACAAACGAAATGAACCCCATCTCACAACACCACCAACACATCGTTCACCACCACCGTTCACATCCTTCCACGGCACCATCACCGCCATCGACCTCCACCAACACCACACGACAGCTACTAACACCACGACATAATGGATAATCACTACAAGGCAAACACATGATTCACGTAATGAATCATATTCTTCGACAATGAACTCTGCAACAACACACATCACCAACGAGGTCACCAGCGTTCACCTCCACCACCGATCATTATAAACAACTCACGTTCGCCACAGCCACAACCACAACCACAAGCCATAAATAACCCAGGTCCGATAACCACCTATCAGCCACCGTGTCTCACCATCACCAGTCATGAAGAATAGGATCTGATCACCTCCGATCGTGTGATATGCTCAAATTATCCCTCAGAGCTACACTCTCAAATTAAGAGATCACGGTAGTACTTAGGGGTCGAATCCACAAAGACTTTGTGGTTTCACAATAGACGTGTTTGCTTCAAATCCAGCTAAGCAAATAATAGTATTGAAATAACAATGCAGAAAAGTAAATAAAGATGTAAATTAATAGGAGGAAAGCGTCAGGTTTAGGGAACTTCTCAGGAAATCAATCAAAGCAGATAAAACAACTGGCTAAGATCTAATTAAGAATCATTCTAGAACTCAAATAACTAATACATAGCTAACCAACTGTCGTTGCGAAAACTATCTATGACATAAAACTAAGAGAACAACTGTCGTTGCAAATCCTAAAGTTCAGACAAGCTTTAAGTACAAGTTCGATATGTTCACAAGTTATCTAAACCAACTGTCGTTGCGAATATCTAACATGCTCACAAGGATTAGTTCAGATTATAAATAATGCTGTCGCGCCTATTTAACAACCTAATATCATACTTCTAGGTGTTCAAGCTAAAAGAAGCATTAAGTACAATCCTAGACGAAGAAATAAACATTTTAAATCTTAACGAGTGTTAAACCTAACAAATCATGAAATCTTTTGTGAGAATCCCTAAACCTAACTAAAGATATACTCAGATATATCAAATGAAACACAAGACATAGCTGAAATAGATATCATAAAACTGAATCAAAAGTAGAATAGAAAATAGGGGTTCAAGATCTTATCTCAGAAGTCAAAGTAGCAAGAATAGCCCCTAAGCAAAGGAATAGATAGATAATAGACGACAGATGCTGGATGCATCAAACTTAACCTAAAACCTAATATATAGACTAAGACACAAGCTGGGGCCTTTGGTTTTTCCAAAAGCTAATTCTGCATGAATGCGTGACGATGGGTGTCGACCAACACCAGTGATCAGTGTCGATCGACACCATTGATCACTGAAAGCATCGACTTCGTGTTCTCAGCAACAAATGCTCCATAATGCTCCATAATCTTCCAAAAAGTCTCCAATGCATAAAAACCTATAAAAGACTCGATAAAGACTCGAAAGACACAGTTAAGACTCGATAAAGCACTTATATCATGGCTTAAAACCGGTAAAATCAATGATATATCAACTCCCCAGACTTAGCTTTTGCTTGCCCTTAAGCAAAACAGAAAACTAAACCAAAGAAAGAAGTTTGAAAACACAGAAACTCATTTCGTCATAAGAATACCACACTCACATTTACCTTAGTAATCAACTAAAAACTCTTACCTGAAAGGATCGAGACCACCATGTACTTCACCGTAGACGTTCATAGCTTTCCCGATTAAACCCCCAATTTCATAGCATAGTCCACATTACCTTCATCGTCGGGTCTCATCTCTGATCTCAATGCCCAGAGCCTTCTAGACTCTTTCACGTACAATACCAAAACAAAGACAACCATATAGCTATCGGTACTCTTTCTCTCCCCTAGACTTATTCTTTTTTCTTATTATTCTTTTTTTTTAATTTCTTTTTTTTTTTATAATTCAAAGGTGTAGTGAATTACGGGGTCAAGAGAAATTTTCCTACCCCTCACTTCAACCTCTGCGTGATCATCTCAATCTCAGGTAAAATAATGAGGCCACGGGAAATTTTCCTACCCCATTACTCAAGTCGAGAATCATATCATCTTTTCTGCTTTTTGTTTTATTTTTTTTCTTTGGGATAAGGAAGAGGAGTACCGCTTTTATTGGTGTTTACAGAAGTTTTCTTATCCAGTATGAACGATAAGTAAAGCCCCAGAACACCTGTCACGTTGATGAGGTTAAAGGAACTAACAAAAATTGGCTTGGGTGTTTGTGGATTTCTGTTGGAAATATGGGTGTCTCAAGTCCACCATTAAGCCTTTGGTTATTCCATTAGTCTCAGATGCCTAACAAGCTTGAATCAAATGGTCACTTAAGTTTAAAATATAATGGTTCCTCAAAAGATCATAGTTTCATGGACTGGTTTTGACTCAATAAAACGGACTCAACTGACTCGATAGACTCATAAGAAAACAAAACACATAGTTAGTAACTACCTCCCCCAGACTTGAACAATACTGTCCCCAGTGGTGCCAAACCAGAGATTAGTAAATAAAAAATGAAACTGAAACAAAGTTATAAACAAAATAATGAAGACTTATCCGTAGATGGGTGTTGGTGTCGATCGACACCAACCGCTCGTAACGATCTACACCAGAGATGTGATCAGAGGATAATGTTCAGATGACAGTTGGGAAGTTGCCCCTCGCAAATGTCTTCTTGGTATTAAGACTCCACCCCTAAATGTTGGTCTTCGTCGTCAAGCCCTAATTCCAAACTTGTGATGTGACTCCAGAGTCCCCAGATGCTTCGTTCAATTGTATCAATCCTCTCATTGATTGTTTTCATGCTTAGTTGTTGTATCTCCATGCATTCCTTCATGAATGCCTTAAGCCTCTCTTCTTGGCAACTCAACCTGGAACGAACATTATCGATAACTTGGAAAATTTGATGTGGAAGACATACCTTGCGGCGCTGTCCAGGAGAATATCTATGATTAGGAATGGCATGAGCATCCCCGAGGTTCTCGTCCCATGTCCCCTCAGTGGGTAGATCATCAAACTCAGCATCTTCTCTGGAATGATCTTCTAAATGGTATTCCATAGCCCGCTCCTCATAGTAATCTTAATCGCGATCCGTTGCATAGTCTTCTTCACTAGGCCATTCCGGTGACGCGTGTTGATCTCGTTCCTCTCGCTCACATGCTTCAAGTGCCAGATCATCCGTCCACTTTGAATACTCGATTGGATCATTGAAGCCCTGTTGCAAAGGTTCAATCTTCCACTCTAGATGATCCTCCCCAGCATTGATCCTATACCCGGTATTGGTGACATCTGATTCAAGTTTTCCCACATCAAAGTTTTGGTCGAGTAGCTTGCTATTCAGTTCCTTAACTTGATCCTCCATTCTTTCGAGTTTGTTCGAGATAGCGGAGAGCTGTAAGGTAAGCTCCGAGGAATTTTTCTCATGTGAAGTTATATCTGCTTGATTTTCCAACGTGTCTACTCAAAAAGTCTGACATTCGGTTGTAGGTCGCTTGATAAACCTATCCATGTCAAAATTTATAACAGACTCCCCCCCCACATTAAGAGTTACTCTGTCTCCTCTAATATAAATAATGGCTCCAGCGGTGGCTAAGAAAGGTCTACTTAGGATAAGAGGATCCTAAGGCTCGCCACTGTACTTCAACACAACAGAATCTGTCGATATCATACAATCGCCGACTCTCACTGGCACGTCTTCCAAAAGACCTTCTGGTGTCCAAATGCTCCTATTCATAAGGATCATAGTTCTCTTAGTAGGCGTGAATTCTGTCATCCCTAGTCCTCCAGCAACCGAATATGGCATCAAACTCACACTATAACCCAAATCACACAAGGAATTCTTGAACATTGCTTGGAAGATAGAATAATCCTAGACAAAGCTACCCGGATCAACAAGCTTCTCCGATATCCTGTTCTGAATGACAGCGCTACAGACCTCAGTCATCATCATAACTCCTTCCTCTTCTCGCATATCCTGCGTAAGCATCTTCTTGAAGCACTTCTTTACCACATGCGAAGTCTTGATGGCATAGATCAATGGAATCTCAATGGTGAGTTTATCGATTATCGCTCTGCACTTAGCGTCATACAACTCCTGCTTAGACTTCCTATTGATCGTAGGAAAAGGAACCTTGGGTATGTAAACACGCTCATGCAGTTTCTGCAATTCCTCAACAACCGGTGTGTCTAGTAACGAGTGGTGTCGATCGACAACAATGAGTGGGTATCGGTCGACACTAGCCGGTGTTGGTACCTCTCTAGGTGTGGACAAGGGTGTTGATCGACACTGATGATGTATATCGGTCGACACCGGCGGGTCCTCCTCAAATTCTTCATCGATTTCCTCTAAGTCCACAGCAGAGGCTGGGTATCGATCGACACCTTCGACTTCGGCAATCACGTTACCCACTGTATCAAGCTTTTGGCCTTGCTCATTGCAAATATGACCCTCTTGGTCTCTAAGAACTCCAGCATCATCTGGTCGTAGTACCACTGGACCAACCATTTCAACTGGTTTCTTTGCTTTTCTGATTGTGCGTTCTAACTTTGCAAGCTCTTGATTCAAAAGAAGTACAAGCTCGTTTTCTTTGTTGCTTTGAGTTCTACGATTAGGCATACACCTGAAACACACTAGACAAAAAGAAAGAACGATGTAAGTAAACTGAAAAATAAAAACTTAGACTGAATTCTACACTTAAGTCTATTGGAAACTCAAAAGAGTCCCCGACAATGGCGCCAAAATTTGATATGCTCAAATTATCCCTCAGAGCTACTCTCTCAAATTAAGAGATCACGGTAGTACTTAGGGGTCGAATCCACAAAGACTCAGTGGTTTCACATAGACGTGTCCGTTTCAAATCCAGCTAAGCAAATAATAGCATTGAAATAACAATGCAGAAAAGTAAATAAAGATGTAAATCAATGGTAGGAAAGCATCAGGTTTAGGGAACTTCTCGGGAAATCAATCAAAGCAGATAAAACAACTGGCTAAGATCTAATTAAGAATCATTCTAGAACTCAAATCACTAATACATAGCTAACCAACTGTCGTTGCGAAAACTATCTATGACATAAAACTAAGAGACCAACTGTCGTTGCAAATCCTAAAGTTCAGACAAGCTTTAAGTACAAGTTCGATATGTTCACAAGTTATCTAAACCAACTGTCGTTGCGAATATCTAACATGCTCACTAGGATTAGCTCAGATTATAAACAATGCTGTCGCGCCTATTTAACAACCTAATATCATACTTCTAGGTGATCAAGCTAAAAGAAGCATTAAGTACAATTCTAGACGAAGAATTAAAAAGTTTGAATCTTAACGAGTGTTAAACCTAACAAATCATGAAATCCCTTGTGAGAATCCCTAAACCTAACTAAAGATATACTCAGAAATATCAAATGAAACACAAGACATAGGTGAAATAGATATCCTAAAACTGAATCAAAAGTAGAATAGAAAATAGGGGTTCAAGATCTTATCTCAGAAGTCAAAGTAGCAAGAATAGCCCCTAAGCAAAGGAATAGATCGATAATAGACGACAGATGCTGGATGCATCAAACTTAACCTAAAAACCTAATATATAGACTAAGACACAAGCTGGGGCCTTTGGTTTTTCGAAAAGCTAATTCTGCATGGATGCGTGACGATGGGTGTCGACCAACACCAGTGATGAGTGTCGATCGACACCATTGATCACTGAAAGCATCGACTTCGTCTTCTCAGCAACAAATGCTCCATAATGCTCCATAATCTTCCAAAAAGTCTCCAATGCATAAAAACCTATAAAAGACTCGATAAAGACTTGAAAGACACAGTTAAGACTCGATAAAGCACTTATATCATGGCTTAAAACCGGTAAAATCAATGATATATCAACTCCCCAGACTTAGCTTTTGCTTGCCCTTAAGCAAAACAGAAAACTAAACCAAAGAAAGAAGTTTGAAAACACAGAAACTCATTTCGTCAAAAGAATACCACACTCACATTTACCTTAGTAATCAACTAAAAACTCTTACCTGAAAGGATCTAGACCACCATGTACTTCACCGTAGACGTTCATAGCTTTCCCGATTAAACCCACAATTTCATAGCATAGTCCATATTACCTTCATCGTCGGGTCGCATCTCTGATCTCGATGCCCAGAGCCTTCTAGACTCTTTCACGTACAATACCAAAACAAAGACAACCATATAGCTATCGGTATTCTTTCTCTCCCCTAGACTTATTCTTTTTTCTTATCATTCTTTTTGTTTTAATTTTTTTTTTTTTGTATAATTCAAAGGTGTAGTGAATTACGGGGTCAAGAGAAATTTTCCTACCCCTCACTTCCACCTCTGCGTGATCATCTCAATCTCAAGTAAAATAATGAGGCCACGGGAAATTTTCCTACCCCGTTACTCAAGTCGAGAATCATATCATCTTTTCTGCTTTTTATTTTATTTTTTTTCTTTAGGATAAGGAAGAGGAGTACCGCTTTTATTGGTGTTTACAGAAGTTTTTTTATCCAGTATGAATGATAAGTAAAGCCCCAGAACACCTGTCACGTTGATGAGGTTAAAGGAACTAAAAAAAATTGGCTTGGGTGTTTGTGGATTTCTGTTGGAAATATGGGTGTCTCAAGTCCACCATTAAGCCTTTGGTTATTCCATTAGTCTCAGATGCCTAACAAGCTTGAATTAAATGGTCACTTAAGTTTAAAATGTAATGGTTCCTCAAAAGATCATAGTTTCATGAACTGGTTTTGACTCAATAAAACGGACTCAACTGACTCGATAGACTTATAAGAAAACAAAACACATAGTTAGTAACTACCTCCCCCAGACTTGAACACTACTGTCCCCAGTGGTGCCAAACCAGAGATTGGTAAACAAAAAATAAAACTGAAACAAAGTTATAAACAAAATAATGAAGACTTATCCGTAGATGGGTGTTGGTGTCGTTCGACACCAACCGCTGGTGTCGATCGACACCAACCGCTCGTAACGATCAACACCAGAGTCGTGATTAGAGGATAATGTTCAGATGACAGTTGGAAATTTGCCCCTCGCAAATGTCTTCTTCGTATTAAGACTCCACCCCTAAATCTTGGTCTTCATCGTCAAGCCCTAATTCCAAAATTGTGATGTGACTCCAGAGTCCCCAGATGCTTCGTTCAATTGTATCAATCCTCTCATTGATTGTTTTCATGCTTAGTTGTTGTATCTCCATGCATTCCTTCATAAATGCCTTAAGCCTTTCTTCTTGGCTACTCAACCTGGAATGAACATTATCGATAACTTGGGAAATTTGATGTGGAAAACACACCTTGCGGCGCTGTCCAGAAGAATATCTATGATTAGGAATGGCATGAGCATCCCCGAGGTTCTCGTCCCATGTCCCCTCAGTGGGTAGATCATCAAACTCAGCATCTTCTCTGGAATGATTTTCTAAATGGTATTCCATAGCCCGCTCCTCATAGTAATCTTAATCGCGATCCGTTGCATAGTCTTCTTCACTAGGCCATTCCGGTGACGCGTGTTGATCTCGTTCTTCTCGCTCACATGCTTCAAGTGCCAGATCATCCGTCCACTTTGAATACTCGATTGGATCATTGAAACCCCGTTGCAAAGGTTCAATCTTCCACTCTAGATGATCCTCCCCAGCATTGATCCTATACCCGGTATTGGTGACATCTGATTCAACTTTTCTCACATCAAAGTTTTGGTCGAGTAGCTTGCTATTCAGTTCCTTAACTTGATCCTCCATTCTTTCGAGTTTGTTTGAGATAGCGGAGAGCTGTAAGGTAAGCTCCGAGGAATTTTTCTCATGTGAAGTTATCTCTGCTTGATTTTCCAACGTGTCTACTCAAAAAGTCTGACAGTCGGTTGTAGGTCGCTTGATAAACCTATCCATGTCAAAATTCATAACAGACTCCCCCCCCCACATTAAGAGTTATTCTGTCTCCTCTAATATAAATAATGGCTCCAGCGGTGGCTAAGAAAGGTCTACTTAGGATAAGAGGATCCTAAGGCTCGCCACTGTACTTCAACACAACAGAATCTGTCGATATCATACAATCGCCGACTCTCAATGGCACGTCTTCCAAAAGACCTTCTGGTGTCTGATTGCTCCTATTCATAAGGATCATAGTTCTCTTAGTAGGCGTGAATTCTGTCATCCCTAGTCCTACAGCAATCGAATATGGCATCAAACTCACACTATAACCCAAATCACACAAGGAATTCTTGAACCTTGCTTGGAAGATAGAATAATCCTAGACAAAGCTACCTGGATCAACAAGCTTCTCCGATATCCTGTTCTGAATGACAGCACTACAGACCTCAGTCATCATCATAACTCCTTCCTCTTCTCGCATATCCTGCGTAAGCATCTTCTTGAAGCACTTCTTTACCACATACGAAGTCTTGATGGCATAGATCAATGGAATCTCAATGGTGAGTTTATCGATTATCGCTCTGCACTTAGCGTCATATAACTCCTGCTTAGACTTCCTATTGATCGTAGGAAAAGGAACCTTAGGTATGTAAACACGCTCAGGCAGTTTATGAAATTCCTCAACAACCGGTGCGTCTAGTAACGAGTGGTGTCGATCGACAAAAATGAGTGGGTATCGGTCGACACTAGCCGGTGTCGGTCGACACTAGCCGGTGTTGGTACCTCTCTAGGTGTGGACAAGGGTGTTGATCGACACTGATGATGTATATCGGTCGACACTGGCGGGTCCTCCTCAAATTCTTCATCGATTTCCTCTAAGTCCACCGCAGGGGCTGGGTATCGATCGACACCTTCGACTTCGGCAATCACGTTACCCACTGTATCAAGCTTTTGGCCTTGCTCATTGCAAATATGACCCTCTTGGTCGTAGTACCACTGGACCAACCATTTCAACTGGTTTCTTTGCTTTTCTGATTGTGCGTTCTAACTTTGCAAACTCTTGATTCAAAAGAAGTACAAGCTCGTTGTCTTTGTTGCTTTGAGTTCTACGATTAGGCATACACCTGAAACACACTAGACAAAAAGAAAGAACGATGTAAGTAAACTGAAAAATAAAAACTTAGACTGAATTCTACACTTAAGTCTATTGGAAACTCAAAAGAGTCCCCGACAATGGCGCCAAAATTTGATATGCTCAAATTATCCCTCAGAGCTACTCTCTCAAATTAAGAGATCACGGTAGTACTTAGGGGTCGAATCCACAAAGACTCAGTGGTTTCACATAGACGTGTCCGTTTCAAATCCAGCTAAGCAAATAATAGTATTGAAATAACAATGCAGAAAAGTAAATAAAGATGTAAATCAATGGTAGGAAAGCGTCAGGTCTAGGGAACTTCTCAGGAAATCAATCAAAGCGGATAAAACAACTGGCTAAGATCTAATTAAGAATCATTGTAGAACTCAAATCACTAATACATCGCTAACCAACTGTCGTAGCGAAAACTATCTATGACATAAACCTAATAGACCAACTCTCGTTTCGAATCCTAAAGTTCAGACAAGCTTTAAGTACAAGTTCAATATGGTCACAAGTGATCTAAACCAACTGTCGTTGCGAATATCTAACATGCTCACTAGGATTAGTTCAGATTATAAATCACGCTGTCGTGCAAATTTAACAACCTAATATCATACTTCTAGGTGATCAAGCTAAAAGAAGCATTAAGTACAATCCTAGATGAAGAAATAACAAGTTTGAATCTTAACTAGGATTAAACCTAACAAATGATGAAATCCCTTGTGAGAATCCGTAAACCTAAGACCATCTCCAACGGGAGTTCTTAAAGGGGTTCTAAACTCATTATTGAAAAAGAATTAAATGAAAAATGAGTTATTTAGCAAGAACCGATCCTTAACGAAGGACTTTAAGAATCGGTTCTTAGGGATGATGTGGCATGTTTGTATTGGCTGATGACTGTGTAGAAAATCTGAGATTTTTTTTGGTTCGCGACCCTCTCTCTTTGCCGTCTCTCTCTTTCTCATCTCTCTCTCGCCGCGACTCTACGCCACCGTGGCCGAAGCCATGTCACGGGATCTTCGAGAAACCGATCTCCGACGAGTATCTGTCCTCATGGAGTATGTGGACGGTGGAAATCTAGAATCGCTCTGTGGCGCCGTTTGGTTTAATCGGACGGCGAGTATTATACTTAAATCCATTTCATCGATGATAGGACGGCGAGTAATTTAGGCTGTGGATGATAATTTAGGATGTTAAACAATAGGATGAGATTTACTTAAACCTATTGTTTTTGGATTTAAGCTCCTGGTCTGCCTCGTCCTATTGTTTAATTGATGATAATTTAGGCTGTTACTGATCCGATTGTGTGTATTCCTCCTTCCATATAAATAGATATCTGAATTTGATTTTGTGATCTGAATACAAAGGGCTGGACTTTATGCCATTGGATTTTTAGGATATGCAACCATGATATATAGGAGATAGATTAATCAAGTGCTGATAAGTGTTATGTTTTTTGAGATTTTATTAATGTTTGATCGTTGATGGAATCAGAAACAACTTTTTTTGCTTGCTCATGTTCTTGTAGATTGTTTGACTACAAAAGAGACTAACTTCTGCATTTTTCTCCTTTGTTTTGGTGATTTCTCTGCAGTTTTAGTTGATTTCACTCAAATCAGAAGGAAGAGATAAGCGGAGCCTCTTCTCTTTTGGTTTCAAGTGTTTGAGAGATACATTAGTAGTGTTATTTATGTTGTAAAGTAGCCTTTTAGGCTTGGAACTATGTGTGTTTATAATTATCTTGATAGTGATGAATCAATTTCCATATTCATAGGGAATTCATTGGTATATTTAAGAAACTAGTTTTAATTTATTCAATAACCTTTTCTTGGCTTCCAGGATTATCAAACGACAGTGGAATGCAGAGTTCAGTTGACAACATTGAAACTGAGTTGAGGGAGATAAGGTTGAGCTTACTAATGGAAATCGAGAGGTGGAGGCAAGCGAGGAGACTCTAGAGCAAATTCAAGTACATTGGTTTTCTTCCACTTATCTCTTTCTCATGTCATGTTTTGGTGTTGGAGGTTGACTGAATCTCTTTCAGATAATTCACAAGTTGTGATTTTGCAAAATAATTTTGGTTTTATAAAATATATGTTTATAAATTGTAATAAAATAAATGATTTTCCAAAATATTAACTTTTATTCTTAAGAACCCCTAATGAGGTTCTACCATTGGAGAAGGAAATTTTTTAGAATTTTAAGTGAGGTTCTTGTCTTCTAATTATTCAAAATTTATATTAAAAAATTTGGTAAGAACCCATGAGGGGTTCTTACCATTGGAGATGCTCTAACTAGGGATATACTGAGACATATCAAATGAAACACAAGACATAGCTGAAATAAATATCATAAAACTGAATAAAAAGTAGAATAGAAAACATGGGTTCAAGATCTTCTCTCCGAAGTCCAAGTAGCAAGAATAGCCCCTAAGCAAAGGAATAGATAGATAATAGACAACAGATACTGGATGCATCAAACCTAAACTGAAACCCTAATATATAAACAAAGACACGAGCTGGGTAAATTTCTGGAACTTCTGGGGCAAAACTGCAAATCTTCAGAACATGGTAAATTCCGCATGGACTCCTGATGATGGGTGTCGACTGACAC
The DNA here is from genome assembly GCA_963667165.1 of Barbarea vulgaris. Lineage (NCBI taxonomy): Eukaryota > Viridiplantae > Streptophyta > Magnoliopsida > Brassicales > Brassicaceae > Barbarea > Barbarea vulgaris. The sequence continues at coordinate 19,818,898 of OY763887.1, read as the reverse complement.
CAGTGATGAGTGTCGATCGACATCATTGATCACTGAAAGCATCGACTTCGTCTTCTCAGCAACAAATGCTTCTATAATGCTCCATAATCATCCAAAAAGTCCCCAACGCATAAAAACCTGTAAAAGACTCGATAAAAACTCGAAAGGCACAATTAAGACTCGATAAAGCACTTATATCATGGCTTAAAACCGGTAAAATCCATGATATATCATCGTGATCTCCGTTGCCATCATCCACCCTCCGACAACATAATCGACAAGAAACCAATAACAATTCGATCAACACAACAACTAACAGAGGAGATTCTTACCGCGATGAAATGAGATGGAGAGGGAGTCCTTTTCTTCTTACTCACTGCCAAACAAATTAGCCTTCTCCCTTTTGACACACCACACCTCGAGAACTGACACAAAGAAAACTGCACTCTTCTTTCCCGGTATAACGCCACAAACAATAAGGTCTCTCTCTTTTCTCTTAGATGAAAGTGAAAGGGCTGATAACTAGAGAAAAAAGGGCTGGGCGATTTTTAGAGAAGAAAGTTAGGGTTGCTGAGTTTTTATTTATTTATTTACGGTCTGTTCCCTGAATTCTCAAATGTTTACAAACTGCTCCCAACTTTTCCAATTGATCAGAAACACCCATACGAAGAAAATATGGGCTAACTTTTAAATTGCTCTATTTGAGCTAAAATTCCTCCATCCAGAAGAACTCCAAAATAATAAAATAATTATTCCACCAGACTCTCAGCTCCAAAAGTCACAGGAAATAATTCCAGAGATTATCCGCATAAATCCCATAATTAATTTCAAAATTCTATTTTCTGGAACACAGGCGTTACAACTACTGAGTTTTTCTGTGGTGTCTCTGTGCACTAATGATAAGCCATAATTACCTTAGCCTTGAAAAACTCAGTGAATCGGAACTCAGGAGCATTGTCAGATCGCACATCTTTGATACTGACTTCATACTCTGGAAAAGCAGTAATCGTTTCTGATTTGTTCCTCATAAGGTATATCCATGTCACTCTAGAATGGTTAATCAACAATAGTCAGAAAATATTGAAAATCATCATAAGATGTTTCAGCAAATGGACCCCCAGTGTCGATGTGAACCAAGTCAAAAGCTTTATTGGAAATATTGTTTTGAGGTACAATGGGTAATTGTCTCTGCTTTGCCAAATGACAAGCTTTACAATGGCTCTGACTGTGAGCTTTATTCTTAGAAGCAGATATAGAAAGAGTATATGCAAGAACATCCAACCGTTGATGACAAGATGAAGCAACCTTTGATGCCAAATCTCTGGATATGAAACAGAAACTGTACATGTTGAGATAGGTATCTGATCCATTTGAGATGGTGATGCCACATCCAAAATGTACAAGTTGTTGATTTATCTGCCGTTCCCAATCGTCCAAACCCTTTGTAAGATCCTGAATTTCACAAGTGTGAGAGTCAAACCAAATTCCACAAGGTATATGTCTAGTCAAAGCACTCACACTAAGAAGTTGAAATCTGAACTGAGGTATATAAAGAACATTCTGTATAGTGAGACGATTATTCAATACTATTGTTCCCATACCAACAATATTCACAGCTACTCCATTAGGAATATCAATATGTGTATTTCTAGTGAATAAAATTGAGTAAATGGAGATCGATCATGAGACACATGATGTGTTGCTCTTGTGTCTATTACCCAATGATTCATACAAAGTTGCAAAAACGAACCTTAAGGTAGCTAAGAGAAAATCTCAGAAACAAAGCATAAGTCCTTTAATTAGGTCACCGACCCGGGACAAATCAGGACGGATCCCAAAAATCATAAAACGTGAGGAGTATAACAGTCAGATGTAATTGTGCAGGCCGTTAGGATCGTCATCGTGCAGCTTCTGGCGGTCAGTGGTAACGGTCTGCAGGCCATTACAGAGGACATCTAGGGAGCTGAACTTGGACTTTGGTTTGTGTTGATTATGACGGTTAGGTGTAACAGTCATGGCCATTACAGATGATAAGTCAAATAATTACCTGCTTTCAGAGAAGTTTTACTATCAATTCTAATACTATTTGGGATAAGATAAGTTAGTTTGGTATGCAGTCACGTAGTTATAGGTTTGAAGACTCGCTGGAGCAAAGCAAGGGTTTTAAGAGTGGAAATGGAGTAAAAATGATTTATGAAGAGAAGTACATACTTGTAACCGATCGGTGAAGGTGCATATCAACAACCGATCGGTGCAACCTGTGTAACCGATCAGTAGCCGACTTCAGACATTCAATTTTCTAACTTTTAGGGTTTTCTCTTTATGTATAAATAGAGGAGATATGCCTCCAATAATTCTCAGACCTCAAAAGCTCTTTTAAGAGACAAAAAACATAGCTCTAGATTAGAAAGGTCTCAACCTTTGTATATATTTTTGTTCTTTCTATTTTTAGTTCTTTTTATGTTCATATTATTATTCTGTTCTTTAAAACAAATTTCATGTCTGTTTATGTTCAATCTTTTATTAGAATATCTTTTTTTTTTATCCTTAGACCATTCTTCAAACTCAGTAGTTAGTTGTCCTGGTGTGATGAGTTGCTTAGCAGTTAGTTGCCCTGTTGTGCTAAGTCTTCATCTTTCCATAGGGCACCAAAAGCGTTGTTCAATGGGTGGACATACTATTCGATGAGCAAATGTTATATTGAATACAACAAAGTGATTCGTGATTGTGACATACAGAACAAAATCCGTTGCTATTTAAATTTTTGAGAAACTAGGATTTGGTTCTTCAAACTTGCTTCATTCTTACTCGTAATTCCTCGCATAGAATGAATGCATGACACTAGAAATCTAGCTCACACTACAAGAAATTGGAGTGTTAATAGCACTTCATAATAGCGGTTTATGCGGTTAGGCTATAATTGACTAATGCCTAATTTTGACATAGCGAAATATAAATGCTATGTTATGTTGGACGGTATTGTAAATTTTGGTCTGTGTGGATACATGATCCAACACTAGAAATACTCAATATAAAATATAAGATAACTGCTGTAAGAATTGAAATGTTTATTATGCTTAAAATTGCCTAAAGTTTTGTCCCCTTTTTTTGAGCTATGGGGTCTATATTTACACAACGATTAGTAATCAATACTCCTAATTTATTGCTCAATTCTCTTTTAATTCGTCCGTTTTGATTCCCCTCTTTAAGGTTGCAACGGCTCGCTTCTCTATAAGGCGGGAAGTAACCTTTCGCTTCTTCCCATATCCTGAGATGGGTTTTAGATCGACGGTCCCGACTAAGCAACCGCCCCTTCCCTTATCATTTACATTTTATTTGCAAAAATCTTTCTCTTTCTTTCCTTTATCTTTCTTGTGCACTTAACTATTTTTCTCTCCTGCTTTGACGAACTTTGCTCCGCCTCTTTGCTTGAAATTATTACCTAATCTCCTTTCTGACATGGCTTCCTCATCTCGAAAGCCTGATTCAGGACCTTCCGAGGATCATAATCTTCCTCCCTCTCCGGAAATTCCCAGCCCTAGCCCTCTTCCGCCCCCACCGAGGAATTCGTTTGAGTGTACGTGCACCAGAGACCTATTTGGTCCCCATAATGCCACATGGCCCACTCCAAAATCAATTTTTTCTCTTCATACGGCCTGTCGCGTCCTTGATCAAGCTGAATTCGCGATGCCGGAGCCTTATGAGTCCCCTGAATATGGTCGTAACGGCTATTTTTGCATCTATGAGGTGTTTCTCTCCGGGTGTGGTATGTTCTTTCCCCTTCCGGACGTTCTCATTATGTTCCTACATTCTCTCGGACTTGCCATCCCTCAAATCTCTCCAAACATGTTGCGCTATGTGTAGTGCGCTTGTACCGGTGCTGCCGAGGCGGGTTACTCCCTTAGCGTCGCTAACCTCCTTGCTCTTTTTAGTGTTCGGTCATGAAGAAGGATTCCAGTTATTTTACTATTTACCCGGTTGCACAGTGGGGTCTGATTGACGGACTTCCCGGCAAAGATGATGACTGGAACAGGAAGTGGTTCTTTGTGCAAATTAATTCCGCCTCGGTTAGCAGCCTAGCTGGCATGCTTAACCGCGAGTGGGCGAATTCTGTCGGTAAGGGTCTTCTCCTTATTTTGATGTTTGTTTTTTATTGGAGTCTGACTCCCTGACTTACCTTCTCCTATTGTCTTATACTTACTCCTGCGCGGTCGGACTGCTGGGAGGGTTTTCTTGAATTCTACAAAGTGGTTATCGAAGGTGAAGTCCTTTGAAACTCCTTTTATCTTGATCGTATTCACAGTGCGAGTGCGGTTATGCAGAATGGTCAGCTTCGCTTAATCGTGGGCTGCCTAACCTCCCTCATTTGAGTGTTCGAGAGGGGAGAGACATTGATGCCAGCTTCAAGGTGGAGGCCGATCCGATCGGTGTTAGCCACCGGGAAAGGACCACGCCCGCGCTCGTCAATGTTCAGCGCAAAGCTAGCCTGGTTCCTTCTGCCCCTTGTCTGCTTCTCGTCCTCGACCTGGTCAGGGATCTTCTTCCCGCTCACCTCGTCCCGGCGCCATTTTGATTGACGCTGATGAAGTTGACGAGCCCCAGCTTCCTCTATTGATTTGCCGGGAATGGTCCGCCTCTGAGACTCTCGCCTCGAGGTGACAGCTCCCTCCTTGAGGAGATTCTGGTGAAGGGAACGAGGCTTTAGTTACCTCCATTCCCCACCCCTCTGCTTCGGTCGTAGGAAGTGATAGATCAAGGGACCCTTCTCGTAACCTAGACCCTCGTAGCCGCTCGGTGTCTCCCCGTCGCTCCGGCTCCTCGCGTCTTTCTAAAGATAACAATCCCTCAAACCGGGTTGACCTCTCCGGTAACTCCCCTTCCCTTTGTTGACATTTTTGTTCGTAGTCTCTTATTCAACTTTTGCTCCCGTCCTTTATTCAGGGAAGGAAATTGTGGCAGAAGTGATCCGCCGATTTGGCTGTCGGGCTGGAGGAACTCTTCGTCCTCTTGACCAAAGGAATGCGTGCTCCCGGGAACATTACCTTCGCCAATCCCAACTTATTTCTCAGGTTTATTTCTTTATGCTCCTTAAGTTCCTTTTCATTTTCTCGTGTTTATTCGTGAAGTACTTTTTTTTGTATTCTATTGTGGGTTTAAACGAGATGGTCGATTTCTATGAGTCGGTTATTGCCGATTGTGTCTCCAGAAGGGAACACGACACGGTACGGAGTGTGGTCATTGACCTTGGGGCTGAAAATAAGAAGTTAAAAGAGGAGCTGGGGAATGATACACTTCGGTTTCAGCGCATTGGGAGGCTGGCGATGGAGCGTAACGAGGCTAGAGAGGCGGTTAAGTCACTTGATGAGCGTTTAAACAATATCTCTAAGGAACAGCTCACGCTGGTGCATGGGAACTAGAAGCTTAAGGCATACTTTGCTTCTTCTGAATCCAGATATGCTGAGTCAGTTCTGAAGGTTTGAGGCTTTTAAGAAGCTTCAGGCTTTTGAAGTTCAGAAGTCGGCAAGCTCGAGCGAAGTCAAAGCTAGTAGCCGGCCCTCATCGCGCATGTGATGGAACATGACAAAGCCCTTGAGGCCAAATTGTGGCTCCAGTCTGACGTGAACGAGCTGTCGAGCAACACTGTCCTTATTAGCCAGCTTAAGGTGGATAGGTCAAATCTTGAACATGAAGAGGCCGATATCACCGAGTCCCTTATGGAGGCAAAGCTGAGGCTGGAGGACATCACTATTTCTATGCCTGACTTCGACAAACTGGCTTATTCTTTCACTGATTCGCCCCCGCTTCAGGACCCTGAAACCCTCCTCGGTGAGCCATCTACTGCTGCAACTTTGCTAAGCCTAGACCCCTCCTCTTCTTATGTCGAGGTAAGATTTGATCAATTTGGTTCAAATTTTCCTTTCATTACCTCTCAACTGTTTACCCTTCTCAAGCCAGAGATTTTCTTTCAGTCTCCTCCCGAACCTATTGCTGAAGCTTTGGGAGTTCTTATTGGTGAAGCGCTTGCTCCTTCCTCAGTCGCGGCTCCTTTGGAACTTGTCCCTGTGGACGAGATTAACCCTGAGGTACCCCTTCCCGAAGAACCAACATTTGTTGTGCTTGTTGAGGATCCGCAGACTCAAATGGCCGACCAGACTGGTGAGGAAGCATCGGGAGGGATTAACTAAACATTGTTAGCCCTTGTGGCTTTTTGTTTGAGTTATGCTTAGGCTTTTTTTTTTTTGACGCAAGACTTGTTCTTCGCCAATGGAGGCTTATTTGGTCGTTTTGACTTTACTTAAATCTTCGACGTTTCTTCTGAGAACATGGTTAAGTAGTTGTACAATTTTATTGGGTTTGCAAGGTCCAAATTGTTCTATAAACTCTAGGCTGAGTTGCTTCCAAGAGGAAATAGGTTGATCAGACCCTTACCATTTATAAAGGAGAACTATACTTGTTATCCTTGGTAGAAATGCGAGGTTGGGGCTCGGCTTCTGATTAGGTGCACCATTTACTGAACTTGCTTGTTCGCGACCCGCACTGTCCTCCTGATGCAGAGGTTGGCAGTTTTGGGCCGATTGCTTATTTTTGTGTTTTGGGGCCTATTAAGGTCCAGAGGTTTCTTTGCTATATTGGACTTGGTAGCTTTTTAATCATTGAGGTTGACAATAGGGTCGCATGTTTTGAAACATTAAATGCAGGGTTTCGGCGTAACATTTATTCCCCCTCGTAAACTGCTACTTTTGTCAAACCTCACTGCTAAACTTATTTTTACACACCTAAAGAACCTTTCGACTGCACACATCAATCACTTTCTTTCCTTTTTCAATTGATCAGAAGGAAAAAAATCTCTCTCCGATGGAGTCTTTTCGTTTTCCTGGGCCAAAATTGCACCCTGATTCCACAGGGAATCCCGCGCCGGTGTCTGACGACGGTTTCAAAGCGGAGGCGTTATTCTCCCATCCTTCTTCTATGCCCTCCACAGACAAGAAAGGGAGGAGTGTTTTGATTTTGTGTACCGGGTATCTGCTCCTCAACCGCTTTCATGTTTTCTTCTTTTTGTTTCTACGTTCAGAGTCTAAACGTCGTAAAACAGATTATCGGTGAACACCACCTTATGTGCGGGAAAAGGCAGATCCTAAATTATAAATGGCGGGAACTCGAGCGCAAAATCCGGATGACGGAGAAGAAGGTCTTGAATGCGACCCACTACAATGGGAAAAGAACGGTCTAGACACCATTGCACCCATGCCTGATAGCCTTCGTAAGTATCTGCAGGGTTTCAGGGACGAGGTTACCCTGGAAGAGCATAAAGAGGCATGGAGAAAAGAGGAAAAAAGGCGATGCTCCGAGAAGGCGTGTGCTGCGGGTGACGATACTTCCGAGCACCCTGATTCCGGAGCGGGAACTTTGTGTGAAGCGGCTTCTGGCGATGCTTTCAAAAAATAAGGGCTACGATGGAGTTTGTTCCAGAGTCCATTTTTTATGTTTTCGGAACCCTGGCCCATGGGCCTTTTCCTTATTTTTAACTTTTTGGAATTTGAACCCTATTTATTAGTATAGGGACCAATCGACAGTCGTACCGTGTAGGAATTCTCATCAACGTCTTCATCTTGCATATGTGGCAGAAACGTTTCGCACACCAATATATGTAGTATTCTTCACATCGGGTGGAGACACTGTGAACTGAAGCGCAGCCAGGCACGTCGGATTCCCATGTAGCATCGTAGGTGGAGTTATTTTTGGACCCCATACGGTGGAGAAGATTGAACAACCCATCACCGAGGCGTAGAACTTCTTCCCACGGAAGACGGTGTAGTTGCTTTGTGAAAAAATCTGCTACATGAATCTCACCACCGCAAGTAGCCACCATCAGCATCAAAAATGTCGCGTCTTGTAGATGGTTTATGGCTTTAAATATGTGCATTTTACCTTTCTCGATATCGGCCTCCAAACACACATACCGAAGCCCTTCCATGTAATGTGCTTCAGGTCGGTTCTCCGCCAAATGAATATCAAACGGCCTTCTCAACTCACCCTCCGGAGCCATATATATTGGGTTTTCCAAATACTCTTGGAAACTCCCCGCCCACATGGTTGTAGGGTTTATGCGTCTAGATATATGTTTGGTAGGGTGGCATCAGTGGCTATATATGCGCATCTACAGATACTACATTTTATTGCAGTAGGTTGTGAGAGTTGGGGATATAGGGGTTGGGCGTATTTAATAGGACATGTAAATTTACCCTCGCACCTACCTTTTGTACGACCACATTGTCAATTTACTGAAGCAATAAATTTGGCATGCCTGTGTTACAATATAATGCAGCACGTGGTGGACTTGGAAAACGTAATATTTCTGGGGTGAATACAATTTAATTACCCTTATCAATTTCGTCATACAATAGAATGGCATGTGTTATTAACATACCAGCATAGCCCCAAAAAAAAAAAGAAGCTGCAATTTTATATGTCATGTATTAAGTAATAATAATTTCACGTTCCACAGAAATCATAGTTCCCGAGTCACTGTGACTACAGTGAATGACATGTGTTATGATCACAATAGGGTAACACAAACAAAAGAATGATGTATTTTGTTATCACTAGTATTCCGGGAAATAAATCACACGGCACTAGAGATCAAACGTACCCAAGTTATTTCCATTAAAGTACGCCAAACGATCATTAACAACTAAATACGATATTTGGAAAACCAGAATTACATAGAAAGATAATGTCTTAAGTGTATATTGGTGGAATAATCAATTGGGGCTATTGCTGTCCTCGTACGCTGCGATGATGTATTTTTTAACATCACTAAAAACATCAGTTGACTTCAATTTACCACAGGCGTCAACCCCACCGGATGCGTGTGCTTCAATCAACGCAACAATCATGACCCCAGAGTGTAGAGTGTTTTGCAAAACAGACTTGCGGAAAGGTGTGGGCTCTCTGGACGACTAAAGGATTGTAAGTGACTTTATTCTTCCCAGCCCGAGCACTGGCATATCGCATCAGATAGGGAAGCATCTCAGCTATAGGAGTAACATCATTTAGTGCCATTTGAGGAAATTTCTCTATTGTTATTTAATTACCCAATATACAAACCCAAATCGTAAAGAATATTCAAGTTTTTTTAGTTTGATTTGTTTTAGACTAAATGGTAAAAAATTATAATTTTTTCGTATGAAAGCTTGGCTGCTCGGTTATCTTGTTGCCTGAAGATGTAGTAGAGGTAAAGAACAGAATCTAAATATTTTTAAAGTACTCAAACATACATTAGATGTATACCTGAGGTGTTTAATATGTTTTTAACTTTGTGGGGATTGGATGTTTTGTTGTGGGGAACCAGAAGATGATATTAATCTTAACGGGAAGTATAATGTATTGGAGCCTTCAGAAATAATCAGCATCGTCACATAGTACGCGAGAGCTCTGATTCGTCATCCAGCCATAGCACGACTACAACATGCACGAGCACTGATGCTTCTCCAGCTCCATCTGTCAACGGAGAAGATGAAGTCTCCTATCATTAAAAGGCGAAGTCTTCTATCATTAAAAGGCGAAGTCTTCTATCATTAAAAGGCGTCTTAGAAACAATGAAGAAGAGAAGAGTTTGTTAGGAAAACGTTGAAGAAAGTGATTCTCATTGATGTTAATTCTCGAGATACATTGAATGTTTCATTTTATATCTAAAGTATCAATCTCGGTTTACATCATACCGATGATTGATTTACAAACAAATGTATCGGTTTAGTCTAGCAAACCAACACTCTATTATGCCCCCTCAAGATGACACATAAATTGATTTAAGGGACATCTTGCCAATGAGACTTCGAAACAGAGCTGGAAATAATGGCTTTGTAAACACATCAGCTATTTGTTGTGTTGTCTTGACATGTAGAGTTTTGATGAGACCACTTACTACTCGATCTCGAACAATGTGGCAATCATTCTCGACATGTTTTGTCCTTTCCTGAAAAACCGGATTGTTGGCTATATGGATTGCCGCAGTTGAATCACAAAAGAAGGGTACTGGTTTGAGCTGAGGCACATCAAACTCCTGAAGCAAATTAACCAACCAGGCAACTTCTCGAACCGCAAAGGACATTGCCCTGTACTCAGACTCTGCAGAGGAGTATGATACAACTGGCTGTTTCTTAGATTTCCATGAGATAATCGAGTCTCCAAGAAACATACAATATCCTGATGTTGATCTCCTTGTATCCGAGCAAGAACCCCAATCAGCATCTGTGAATCCTTTTAGAACCAAATCTGAATCAGAAGCATAGAAGAGTCCTTGACCAACTGTACCTTTGATATAATGTAGAACTTTCTGTGCAGCTTGCATATGTGATCCTTTTGGTGCAGATGTAAACTGACAGAGTTTATTCACAGCATAAGTAATATCAGGGCGAGTTATGGTCAAATACATCATCTTTCCCACCAATCTCCTGTACGAGGCGGGATCATCAAGTAAGGGCTCATCTCCATCTGCAATGAGTTTGAAACTAGGTTCCATAGGTATACTTGATGGTTTACATCCAAGAAGGCCAGTTTCTTCTAATAGCTCCAATGCATACTTTCTTTGACAAACAGAGATACCTGAGCTATTTCTTGCAATTTCGAGACCTAGAAAATATTGTAATGATCCCAAATCTCGAAGCTTGAATGCTTTCTTTAACTCTTCTTTCAAAAGATTAACCTCATTATCATCATTGCTGGCGATGACAATGTCATCTACATAAACCAACACTGCTAGATACTTCCCATTAACATTTCTCACAAAGAGAGTATGATCTGCATGTGATTTCTGAAACCCCAGAGACATTAGTGTGGTACTAAATTTTAGAAACCACTGTCGTGAAGCCTGTTTCAAACCATATAGTGATTTTTGTAGCTTACAAACAGCATTTGGAGGCAAAGCTTCTCCTTCTTTGGATGTATAGCCAGGTGGTAATGTCATATATATTTCTTCATCCAAATCACCATTAAGAAAGGCATTAGAGATATCTAACTGATGAAGACTCCATTTCTTTGCAGCAGCTACAGCCAACAACGTTTTCACTGTAGTCATCTTAGCCACTGGCGAGAAAGTATCCACAAAATCCACTCCCTCCTGCTGTGTGTAACCTTTAGCTACTAAACGTGCCTTGTAACGCTCTAAACTCCCATCAGCATTCAGTTTTACTTTGTATACCCATCTGCAGCCGATGGCTTTCTTATCCTGTGGTAATGAACACACTTCCCAAGTAGCTGTACTTTCCAAAGCTTGCAATTCTGCATTCATAGCCTTAAGCCAGTCATCAGATTTCTTAGCTTGATTAAAAGAACTTGGTTCTGCATATTTCGTTACTGAGCAAATATATGCCCGATAAGGAGTAGATAAGCCATCATAGCTCATGTATTTGGACAATGGGTATTCAACCCCTGAAGTAGTCATATTGCAATAATAATCGTGCAAATACTCAGGTGGTTTTGTAACTCTTTTAGTTTCAAGACCCTGGTTTGGAGCTTTATCTATAGAGACTGGTGTAGAATTCACTACTGTAGGATTATTATTCACAACTACAGGAATTCTACTTTCTGGAACACCAAGAATACTCTCTACAGATTCATTAATGCTACCAAAACAATCTTGAGGATAAGAATCAGAGTCACCTGGAGTAAAAGGAAAGATGGATTCATGAAATACCACATTCCTAGTAATGTAGATAGTATTGGACTCCAGATCAAGCAGCTTGTATCCTTTAACTCCTGCTGGGTATCCAAGAAAAATGCAAGCACGAGCTCTTGGTTGGAACTTGTTTCTATTCTTGGAGGATGTGGAACTGTAGCACAAACAACCAAACACACGCAAACCACCATAATCAGGCCTTTTAGATGTTAAGAGCTCATAAGGTGATTTATTCTTGAGTAGAGGAGAAGGTAGTCTATTAATGAGAAAGACTGTTGTGAGAACACAATCTCCCCAATATTCTTGAGGTACATGTGCTTGAAACATCAAGGACCTAGCAACATTCAATATGTGTTGATGTTTTCGTTCAACAACACTGTTCTGTTCGGGTGTTTCTGGACATGAGTGATAAGGAATGATACCTTTAGCCTTGAAAAGTTCCACAAACTTTAATTCTGGGGCATTATCTGACCTGACCCCCTTGACTGTGGCTTGATATTGAGTCTCTATCATCTTTAGAAAAGCTGGAAAAATCTGTATCACTTCAGCTTTGTTCTTCATTAGATATAGCCATGTCACACGAGTGTGATCATCAACAATGGTTAGAAAGTATTTGAAACCCTCTGTTGTAGGAACAGAAAACGGGCCCCAAACATCTATATGAAGAAGATCAAAAGCAGATTCACAGATATTGTTCTTGGAAATGAAAGGAAGCCGTTTTTGTTTTGCAAGTGGGCAAATAGTACAATGAAAAGGTCTTTTATTCCTTTGTTTCAAACCAAGTACATTTGTAACAATATCTGTTTTATCTACTGAAGGATGACCTAGTCTATTATGCCATAAACCAGAGTCAACAACAACATTTGTAGAAAAAGAAATCTGTGAACTAGGTGACTTGATGACTGACTGAATATCCAAAACATATAAGTTGGAGATCTGTTCAGCTTGTCCAATCATCAGCCCCTTGATAGGATCCTGTATTAAACAAGTATCCTTATCAAAACTGATTCTATATCCTGAGTCTTTTGTCAATTGACTTACACTCAAAAGATTTAATCGGAAATCTGGGATATATAGAACATTGTTCAACATTAGACCATCATTCAACATAATTTGTCCTATTCCTGTAATCTTTACTCCAAAACCAGTAGGTAATGTTACTGAGTTATCAAGAGTTTTAGAAATACTTAGGAACAAATTTTTATCATGGCATACATGATGAGTTGCTCCACTATCAACTATCCATGATTCAGTTGTCAATACATTTCCTGTAGCCCTCAATATCCCAACAAAACACAATGTGGAAGAAGAGAAAGCCATACCTGGTAAGGCAGTGATAGTGCCACCTGAGGTAGAAGGAATGTGTGGCGAGGAAGATGTAATGTCTGAATCTGACTGTAGCTGAGAGTTAAAATATGCAATCACACCATTGATTTGGTCTTTTGTCAAGGTTTTGGACATTCCTGTAATCAAGTCACCCGAAGCCAAGTCAGTCAATGCACACTGAGCAACAACTGGCTTTACCGGAGCAGAAGATGGAACAAAAGATTTCTCTGGATAAGTCTTCTCTGGTTGATTCTTTGTCTTGTGTTTAAAACCAGTAGGATATCCATGTATCTTGTAGCATTTATCCACCGTATGTCCAGTATAGCCACAATGAGAACATATAATCTTTTGCGGTTTTGAGTTGTTATAAGTAGCATTAACCGAAGCTTGAACTTGAGTTGGTGCAGAAACATTGAAAGCAGCTGTGGTTTGAACTGGAATAATACTTCTTTGACTATGATCTTGATCTAAAAGGTTGTAGATTTCAGCTAAATCTGGAATGTGCTTCTTCATGATTATCTGACTTCTGATAACATTGAATGATTCATTTAAACCGGATAAAAACTTTATTACCCGAGCTTGATCATTCTTCTTGTCAACAGCTCTGCAGCAATCACAATTTTTACAAGTTTTCACACAATTCGCACCATCCAATTCATTCCACAATGTCTTCAATGTAGTATAATAAGTAGCCAAGTCCAATGAACCCTGTTGTAAAGACCATATCTGCTGAGACAACTGATAGGATCTGGGCAGATTCATGATATGAAATCTGGTTAACAAATCATTCCAAATTTCAGAAGCATCATCAAATCTTAGTATACTCTTGTAGATTTGCTTGGAAACCGAATTTAGCAACCACAATTTCACCATACTGTTGCAACGCGACCAAATCCTAAAGATCCTATCCGATTCACTGGGTCTTGATAAAGAACCATCGATGAAAGCAAGTTTGTTCTTAGCATCTAAAGCTATTTTCATTGCTATACACCAATCATCATAGTTTGTTCCATCAAGAGTTTCAGAGATTATCGAATGACCTGGATTGTCACCATTTGTGAGATAATATGGAGAATGAACACTGTCCGGCGATTCAATCGAAGCCGTAACCACTCGAGGAGCTGGAGGAGCTTCGTCACTTGAAGAATCATCACGATTCACCGATCTGCGAGCTGACGAAGCTACACGGTCGACGCGATGATTACTTTTTCGATTCACCATTGGAATGTTCGAAACACAACGAAATCGAGGAGTCTTGAAGACAAATTCAAGAAATCTGCAAAATCGAAGCCGAACCTAAGTATCCATGGATGATAGGAGAACGAAGAACGCAGTAGAACTCAGAAATCGAGCTGAATCTTTGAGATTCAGAGCTCTGATACCATCTTAGAAACAATGAAGAAGAGAAGAGTTTGTTAGGAAAACGTTGAAGAAAATGATTCTCATTGATGTTAATTCTCGAGATACATTGAATGTTTCATTTTATATCTAAAGTATCAATCTCGGTTTACATCATACCGATGATTGATTTACAAACAAATGTATCGGTTTAGTCTAGCAAACCAACACTCTATTAAGGCGAAGTCTTGAGCTTAACAATTGAAGAAGACAATGCGCAAACACTTTGTCTAATATCACCTCCGTCTTAGAGGAAGATGCCACTGAACAGAGCGGCAACACTGAATGAACTATCTTCCCGGAACAGAGTTGCTTTGTAATATTTTCACATTCAGTATGTTCAACCAAAAGTGTGGACAATCCACCAAAAACAATAAAGCAATTTTCCTCTCTTATACCTTATAGAAGAAAGTTGCAATGTGCTGGTTAACCGAGAATTAACAACCCGGTCTTTTAGCTTGAAAAACACTTCATAAGTTCGCAAAGAAAACAAATCCATATAAGTACATATGATCCTGAATATAGAGACTAATCGATATATATCAGAGGGAAAAGTTAACCCATTTGTATAACACATGAAGCTAAAAGTGAAAGATGAAAGAGAGAGCATGACAGTCTTACCTGTTAGAAAGGCCGCACAAACATGATTAAGGTCCATAGTTAACCCTGTTGTTGATGGCTTCCGGGTACGTGCATAGGGAGCCCAAATTCCAACCAAAACAAAAGATTAGCTGCGTACAGCTCAAACTCTGACCAGAATTCTTCCCTACTCTGTCGTACTTCTGCAAAAGTTGCAGAGCAAGAATCTAATAGCTAGCTACATTAAATCCGTAAAATAAGATCTTTAGATTTAATTCTAGATTAGTGCCAAACAGAACGATAAAGATCATTATCAAACCCCGGTTCCAACTTTGAAGAGAAATGAAGGATCTGCTAGCATTTTGTTCCGTAGCATGGAGCATGTCCTCATCAGAAACCCCAAGCGACCAAACCAAACCCTGCATATATTTTCACTCTCAAACAGTAACTCATCATACAAAAACAATAAAAAATCAGAATCATTCCCCCATTTTTTAGAGTAACAAAAGAAAAACATGTAGATCGAGATAACGAAGAAGAAACTGTTTCCGAATTCACAGTTTTTGGCAGCTTACACCTAAATATGCTCGGATGAAAACCAATAAAAGTATTATAACAATCAAAGAGTCGGTAGAAGTAAAAGGGTTTACATTTTTTGCATTGGTCAATATCTAGTATTAATTTAATAGAATAATTCCTTTTATTTTAAAATACCATTGTGATTTACAAAATTACACACAAATTGGTTAATGGTGTAATCTAGGGCAAAGCATAGAGCCAGAAGAAGTAATTTGTCATGCATGTGTCCTCAAAATGTAGCAAGAAATTAGGAAACTGATCAAAAATAACTTATGCCATGATATTCTACTATGGTATTGTTAACTTACTTGTGATGGTCCAGAGTCTTGTGGTCAAGTGGTAAGGAGACGGGCTTGGAGCACCAACACGTCTCAAGTTTGATCCACCTGCTGCGCGAAACTCCAACACATTAATTCTGGACACCCACATGAGTATGGGCCCTTGCTTTCGGCCCATTTGAATATCCGGAAAAACAAAAGAAAAACCTTACTTGCGATGTAGTTTATTTTTTGCTTCTAACAAACAATTAGCAGAATCACCAACCTGCAGAAGTGAAGAACCCACAGAAACATCAGAATCTAAAACTCAATTGATTGAAAATTGTAGTAATCCAAAGGCTAGATTGAAGTAAAATGAAGTACTGAAACCCCCAACTCAGAAGTGGCTTAGTTTATCAACTTAAGTTAGTATACGATATTGAACAAATATCACAAAGCTATAAGCCACATGTTTAAGATGCTAAAAAAAAGCCTACTACTTTAAGAAAAGCAGGCTTAGTAGACATCCATTTTCATTAACACATTTGACTTCGATTTAGGTAGTTAAAATTCGTCATCTAGATTGTCTCTGAGTTTCATGTAAGAGATTATTTCAAGACCCTGCAGTATCAAAAAGATTATTCATGGCTATAACTATAGTTAAGCAAAAAAGAAACATAAAATCTCAATGAAAGTATCAATTATGTTAATAGAGACCAAATCATAAGATGACACATAAAAGCAGCTGTAAGACAGCAACATAAAAATCCAGAATCAGAAACATCATCAAATAGTGACATTTTGGACACATACATGATACAACACAATCTACGGAACCAAGTGATTGAGTTTGGTTTTATCTTTTTTGTATGCGGTTGTGCCTACTGTGTGATCAGAATCCAACAGTACAAATTGTTGATGATGGTGTGGCTTGAGGCTGGTGGTAGGAGCCTTGGAAACCCTAATCGTGAGACT
The DNA here is from genome assembly GCA_963667165.1 of Barbarea vulgaris. Lineage (NCBI taxonomy): Eukaryota > Viridiplantae > Streptophyta > Magnoliopsida > Brassicales > Brassicaceae > Barbarea > Barbarea vulgaris. Next base: position 19,802,128 of record OY763887.1, on the reverse strand, counting down.
AAAGAAACTGTTTTAAAAGTTATTTTCAGAGTATCTCTCAAAAACATAACATACTACAAAAGAAAGAAATTATTTATACGCATCATAATAATATTTTCAACTTTACAGAATCTCTTCTTCAGATTAAAGCTTGTAGCTCATCCGTCTACCATGAACAGAATCCAAGTTATCTTGGGTTCTAGTGATTTTGTTCGCAGCTTTTAGTAGAATTAGGTTTTTATTATACTTAATATTTATAAGGGTAGGTAGTTTACGATTAGGGGTTTTGAAGTCTCTAGGATTTACGATTTAACATATAGTCGGCTTATTTTAATGGATTACGGCCCATAGTTAATACTCGAATTCGAGCCTTTTTTTTTATCTGAATGTATTTTTGATCCAATGGCATATCTTTGTAAATAATTCAATTCATTAGTGGTTATTATGTCATTAAAGCAAGGGCAAAATTATAATTGTATCCTCCAACAATAGCCTCGAAGAGCTCTGTTTTCCAAAAAATTGACGTCAAATATCATATATAAATGGATAGACTTCTTTCTCCTCAGCTCCGATCCACGTAGCTCCTCCGCCGACACCGTCGGGCTCGGTCTCACGACTCCGGACCAAAAATTCTACTCGACAAAATCACGCTCTCCTCAACAAATCACGCTCTCATCCTCCTCGACAAAATCACGCTATCAGGACTCCGGACCAAAAAAATTCTCTCATCCCACGGTGAAATCGAGAATCGCCGGCCTGGTTCTCCAATCGAACGGATCTTAGCTCTGATCACCGGTGGTCATCGTCGCGACACAGATGTCCTCCTGACGATCTATTCTCACCGCGATCTTTGCATCTCCGATGAGATCTGTTTCCACGTCGATCCCGGCGGTGTCTTCCTCTGACGGCTCCGATGGGCGGCAAAAAGCAGCGTCCGCCTCCTAAGCTTCCTCCTCCCCTGCGTGCTCCCCGCCCCTCTTCTTCTCTCCCAGTTGCAGAGCCCACTCACTCAAGCTCCTCAGTCGCGATCTCCCCAGATCCGGCCAGATCTGAGCCGGTTGTGGGCAGCCATCCTGCAATAGTGTCTCCCCTGGTTGATTCCGCCATTGTTTCTCCTCCAGAGAACAAATCTGAGCCTGAATTAGTCATTCAGCCTCCAGCTACAGTTACAGCTCCTATTGATGGTTCTAAAACTGCAGATTCTTCGATTCCGACATCTGCCAGTGTTCAGGTCAAGCCCACGTGGGCAGACTTGGTGAAAGGCCCGTCAGCAAAGATGAAGAAGAAAGGTGTGCCTTTCCTGTTGGACTCAGGAGAGAAATGTGTAGAAATCCCAAATGATGTTATTCAACGGAACCACCGTCGCTGGGACCCTTTCATTGTAGGCCAGTTCCATGGAAATCTCCAAACTCATGGTGCTCTATATGCAATCTTCAACGGCATTTGGAGTAACAGAACAAGGGATATTACAATCTCAAAATTGGGGCCTAGAACGGTTCTAATTCGGATTCCTAACTCAGCAACACGTGCGCGGGTTCTGAGCCAAGGTATGTGGCAGATTGAAGGACAAACAATGTTTGTTGCAGCTTGGGCTCCAGGACTGACTTCGACATTGCCTGAACTTACGGCTGTGCCGGTTTGGATGGAATTCCGCGAGGTTCCCCCACATTTCTTCTCTGAGGAGGGTCTAGAGCACATCGCAGGCTCGGTGGGAGATCCAGTGTATCTCCATCCCTCCACAGCCGATATGTCAAACTTAGAGGTTGCTAAAGTGCTAACAATATTTGATCAAAGAAAGGAAATTCCAGAAGCAGTCAACATAAAATTTGTAACGGGGGAGATCAGTAGAATCAAAGTCTTATGCCCTTGGCTTCCCCCTATTTGCAAGCATTGCAGTGAGATGGGTCATAGCATCAGGCGCTGTCCTACAGCTCCGGTAACCTGCACTAGCTGTAAGTCATCAGCACATGAAACCTCAGCATGTCCTCAAACTCGGAGAAATAATGATAAGCCAGTGAAAGAAGGTGTTTCAAAGAGAGCTCAGTCCAAAGAAAGGACTAAGAGTAACAGACAGAAGAAGCGGTCAGGTGCCTCAAATCAAACTGGCAATGAGGTTGAAACTGGCGATCAGCTTGAAACTGGTTCAGTCATAAAGGAAAATCAGCAACCTCCAATTGTTAGAGACAAAAGCAAAGGCAAAGGCAAGGCAATAGAGCACTCGAGGGGCTCTGTAAGTCCTATACCAAAGAAGGGAAGGAAGCTAGTGGTTGATATTGGTCTGGAGGAGCTTAAAGCTTCTTACTCTAAAAGGAAGCAAGCTCCCCCTACAAACCTGCCTTCTAAGACTTCTTCGTCCACAATTGCAGTCTCTCCCTCTGATTCAGACTCTCTCTCCAATGCCTCATCTGAATCTGAATCCGAGGAACCACCATAATCTACCTCCTCTGACTCATCATCAGCGGAAGACAATAAGCAGAAATCTGATGCAGATTTCACCCCAGTTCTGTCTAAGAAGCAGAAGAAGAAACTGAAGCAATCAGGCTCTGGTAAAGGGTCTGCTTACTATCTCAATTAAAGTAATTATGGTAGACACCTTTTGTTGGAACATCCGCGCATTTAACGACCGTGTAAAGCGCAGGAGTTTCAGGAAATGGCTAAGGCTTAATAAGCCTCCTTTTGGTAGTTTAATCGAGACTAGGGTGAAAGCTCCTAAGTCTTTGAGGTATTTTCAATCAACTTTTCCAGGTTGGAATTTTGCAGGAAATTATGAGTTTGCGGAATTAGGGAGAATTTGGGTTGTTTGGAACCCGGAAGTGAAGCTTACGATACACTCCAAGTCAAGCCAAATGATCACTTGCCTTGTATCTATGCCCAACTCATTGACTGAGATGGTTTTCTCTTTTGTGTATGCGGTTAACAGTAAAACTGGGAGACAGGATCTTTGGGCTGAACTTGTTGCTCTGGCTCAGGACCCGATCATCTCATGTAAGCCTTGGGCGGCTCTAGGTGATTTCAACCAGATCCTCCATCCCTCTGAAAAGTCAACAGCTGGAACACGAGTTACTCAGGGTATGTCTCAGTTCCGGGATTGCATTGATCAGGCTGGTTTGTTTGATATTCCCTCAAAAGGAAAGATCTACACGTGGTGGAACAACCAAGAACTAAACCCCATTGCTAAGAAGCTTGACCGTATCCTCGTCAATGATAATTGGCAATTGCAGTTTCCGTATGCCTTTGGAAAGTTTGGAGATTTAGATGTCTCAGATCACTGTCCGGCGACAATAACTCTAGGAGAGGGAATCAAACCTAAGCGCCATTTTATAATTTCTCAGTTTCTCTTAGGGCATGAGGATTTTTTACCACGAGTGGCCTCCCATTGGCAACACGGCAACTTTGTTGGATCTTGTATGTTTGTCCTCTCCAAGAAGCTTAAGTCTTTGAAATCAGTTCTAAAACATTTAAACAGTCAGCACTTTTCTGGAATTGAATGTAGAGTCATGGAGGCTCATGAAGCCCTTATCTCATGTCAGAGTGACCTTCTCTTGAATCCATCTACCATTGTGGCGGAAAGGGAGAAGACAGCTCACAGAGTCTGGCTCTAATTAGCGGAAGCTGAGGAAAAGTTCTTGCATCAAAGATCAAGAGTACAATGGATTGAACTTGGAGACTGTAATTCAGCCTTTTTCATAGGGCTGTTGCAGCTAGGAGGGCTTCTAATCAAATTCATTACCTCAAGACAGACTCAGGGGACCAGTTGGATCTTATGAGTGACATCAAATCACATTGTGTTGATTATTTTCCAGGCTTGTTAGGAGGAGAATCAAATCCTCTATCTCCGAAAGACAGGGACAGAATTAGCTCTCTCACTCGGTACAGATGCAGTAACTCCTCTAAGCAGCTGCTACAAAAAATAGCCACTCCAGAGGAAATCAAACGGGAAGCGTTCGCCCTCCCTCCTAACAAATCCCCAGGCCCTGATGGTTTCACTGGAGAATTCTTTTGGAAAATTTGGAGTGTTATCGGAGAGGATTTCACTGATGCGGTTCTGGAATTCTTCACGTCAGGAAAGTTGCTAAAACAATGGAATTGTACAGCTATCACTTTGATTCCTAAGAGGAATGGTGCAAAGAAACTCGGTGACTTCTGGCTAATATCCTGCTGCAATGCAGTCTATAAGTTGGTTTTAAAGTTGCTGGCTACGAGGCTGGATTCTCTCTTGCCAGAAATGATAACAAACTCTCAGTCGGCATTTGTGAAAGGACGGCTTCTAGTTGAAAACGTCTTAATGGCTTCTGAACTAGTTCAAGGCTTCAATCACAAGAGTATCACCCCAAGAGGTCTCCTCCAAGTTGACCTAAGGAAGGCTTTTGACTCGGTAAGCTGGGAATTCATTCTCCTTGTGCTTCAATCAGCTGACTTCCCACAAGTTTTCACTAATTGGATTAAGCAGTGTATCACCACTCCCTCTTTTTCCATTAACGTCATTGGTGAGCTTTGGGGCTTCTTCAAAGGGACAAAGGGCCTCAGGCAGGGAGATCCCCTCTCGCCTTTCTTGTTTGTCATGGCCATGGAAATTTTTGGGGAACTGTTGAGGAGTAGATTCGATAACGGTACTATTGGCTATCACCCTCTAGGCCGTAACCCAGTAATATACCATCTGGCATTCGCAGACGATGTGATGATCTTCTTCAATGGCTCCTCTTCTTCTTTGCAAGGTATCTCTGCTACTATGCATGACTTCTTCCAGCTATCAGGCCTCCTCATGAACTTGGACAAGACCAGCCTTTTCCATGCCGGATTGAACTTGCAGGAAACTGAAAGAATGTTTGAATTTGGCTTTCAGCATGGTTCAATGCCAATAAGGTACCTTGGTCTTCCCCTGCTACATAGGAAGCTAAGAAGAGCGGACTACTCCCCTCTCATTGACAAGATTAAGGGTCGGTTGCAGCATTGGACAGTGAGATCTCTTTCTTTCACCGGGAGATTACAGCTCATCACTTCAGCTATCTATAGTTTGGTAAATTTCTGGATGTCTGCATTTCCCCTCCCCAAAGGTTGTTTAAAGGACACTCAGAGCTTATGCTCAAAATTCCTATGGGCTGGTAATTTGGAGAGGAATACTTCAGCTAAAGTGGCATGGAAAGACATTTGCTACCCTAAGTCAGAGGGAAGCCTAGGTCTCAGAGACTTTGTCACTTGGAATAAGGTACTCAACTTAAGACTCCTTTGGCTTATCCTGGCTGGTTCAGATTCCTTGTGGGTGGCTTGGAATAGAGAGCATAAGCTTAAGGGAACTAATGTATGGGCTGTGGAGGTTCAAAGCAATTCCTCTTGGATTTGGAAATATATCATGGCTCTAAGACCTTTGGCTAAAGAGCTTACACATTGTGAAGTGGGAGATGGCGGTAGCGCAAGTTACTGGTTTGATAACTGGACTGAACTGGGTCCTTTAATAGACTTTGTAGGCTCAGTGGGTCCAAGGCTGCTAGGGATCCATTTGACTGCGACCGTGGCTGAAGGAGCTACCCCGAATGGATGGAGAATGGCCTCCTTCAAAAGTAGAGTCCCGTCCTTACTTGCTTTGAGACAAACCTTGTCTGATTTGCCTCACCCTTGTCCATCAAGAGGGTCTGATCGCTTCAAATGGGTCCCCCAGCTTCAAGGTCCAAATACTTCTCTACCAAGAAGGCGTGGGAACATCTTAGGCCTACCGAAACTGTCAAAGCCTGGGCAAAGGTCATTTGGTTTAAAGGGTCTGTCCCGAAGCAAGCATTTACCTTTTGCACAGCAAACCTTAACAGGCTCCCGGTTAGAGCAAGATTGGCTGCCTGGGGAATGAATATTTCCCCTCTCTGTTGTCTCTGCAACCTGCACACCGAAACTCGCGATCACTTGTTTCTACACTGTGAGTTTTCTGAACAGCTATGGGACATCATCATGCGTCGCCTTGGACAACCAAGCCTCATCTTCCAGGATTGGGGTTCTCTAATATCTTGGCTCTCATCTGCCTCTTATGCTACTCCACTTAAGCTCAAACTTATGGTCTGCCATACAACAATCTACACTCTATGGAAGGAAAGAAATAACAGACTTTTCAATAGTCAGTCTATGCCCTCCACAGCTCTTGAAACGACCGCCCTCGTTTTTTTTTTTTAAATAAACAATTAATTATTATTCCCATAAATAATAATTAACTTCCCAAAACATTTAACAATGCAACTTCTCATGCATTAAAATTATTTAACTCCATAAGTAAAATATAACACATAAATATTTTACTTAAATAACCGAAAGGATATTAATCCATTGATCTTTCCAGAATACGACGACTTGAGTTGAGAGTCGAAGTTGGTCTGTATAGCCACCTTGGATACACAATTTCTGTTGTCTATAACGGTTCTCGATAACGAGAAACCGGACTCGAGATCGCTAGATTAACTATCCAAAAAAATACTAAACAACACAAAACTCTTTTTATAGCGGAAGACTCTTAAACACACAACGAGTTCCTAGATCATCCCCTCTTCCTCGCCTTGATTCCACGATCAAACAAACTCTTTTCCTGCATCAAACAAAGGAGATGCATAAGTATTTCAACAAATACTTAGTGAGGCAATCCTCCCGTCTACAAGCTATACACACAAACGATTAAAATTATTCAATGCATTAAACACAAAAAATACCACAAACAAATCAACCATCTCAAGAAACACTCGATCTAGATCCACCAGAGATCATACGGCCTACAAACATGCAAACACATCAAATAACTCAATCGCTTAGATAAGCTTACGGTCCTGCACTCACCTTTAGCCACGCACGGAAATTCCCAAAAACTTCCCGGAATGAATAAACTTCAATCCCCCAACCGCGTGCCTAACAATAAACCAATAAGAACCTTAAAACACAAGAAACGAACACGGGAAACACCAGATCGATCGATCTTGCCTTAGATCGATCGATCCCAACTTGCGTAAACTCCTCAGATCGACCAAACATGGTTAGATCGATCGATCCTGGTCAGATCGATCGATCCTGACTAGATCGATCGATCTACACCAGATCGACCAACACGATCACCTTCACCACTTACACGCCTCGAAACAAAACATGAATAAATCAATAACTAACCGTTAAA